>JAJIBD010021631.1:0-400869 GCA_021461705.1 Cryptotis parvus
CTTTTCTATCCAGTATCCCAATATAATAGTTTAACCGCAACAAATATACCCAGTTATTATCGTTTATACAGTTTCCTTAAAACTTTGACAGAAAATTCTATTTATTTTTTTAAAATTTTTATTATACCACCGTGAAACATACAATTACAAAGGTGTTCATAATTGGTTCTTGGTAATACAGTATACCAGCACCCATCCCTCCACCAGTGCCCCATTTCCACCACCAATGTACCCCACCCTCCCGCCCACCCCCAGGCTGCCTTAATAGCAGGTACCCCAGTTTCTCTCTTTCTCTTTTCTCTCTCTCTGTCTCTGCATCTCTCTCCCTCTTATTTTACACATTGTGGCTAGCCCTACAGATATTTAGAGTTTATCACTTAAGTCTCTTTGTGTATATTCAATGGTGAGTTTTAATCTGCCATTACCATTTCCCACATTTAGTAAAACACTGGTATCTATTTATGTCCGATTAATGAATGCAGTCATTCTATATCTGTCCTTTTCCTTCTGACTAATTTCACTCAGCATGATAGTCTCCATGTCCATCCATTTGCAGGTAAATTTCATAATTTCATCTTTTCTGACAGCCGCATAGTATTCCATAGTGTAGATGAACCACAGTTTCTTTTAGCCAGTCCTCTGTTCTCGGGCATTTAGGTTGTTTCCAGATTCTAGCTATAGTGAATAGCGCAGAGATGAATAAAGAAGTACAGATAGTGTTTCTGCTAGTGTGTTTTTCGGTCTCTCGGTATATTCCCAGGAGTGCTATTGCTGGATCAAATGGGAGCTCAATATCTAGTTTTCGGAGGAATGCCCATATTGTTTTCCAAAAGGGCTGGACCAGTCAGCACTCCCACCAACAGTGGATCAGAGTTCCCTTTTACCCCCACATCCACGCCAGCACCGGTTGTTCTTTGCTGTTTTGGATGTGTGCCAGTCTCTGTGGTGTGAGATGGTACCTCATTGTTGTTTTGATTTGCATCTCCCTGATGATTAAAGATGAAGAACACTTTTTTCATATGCCTTTTTGGCCATTCAATTTCTTCTTTTTTGGAAGCTTCTGTTCATTTCTTCTCCCCCATTTTTTGATGGGGTTGGCTGTTTTTTTTCTTGTGGAGTGCTACCAGTGCCTGATATATCCTGGATATTAACCCCTTGTCAGATGGGTATTGGGTGAATATCCTTTCCCACTCTGTGGATTGTCTTTGTATCTTGGTCACCGTTTCTTTTGAGGTGCAGAAGCTTTTCAATTTTATATAATCCCATTTTGTTTATCTTTGCTTCCATTTGCTTGGTCAGTGGTGTGTCATCTTTAAAGATACTTTTCGTTTCGATGTCGTAGAGAGCGTTTCTCCTATGTTTTCTTCGATGTACCTTATAGATTCATGTCTGATGTTGAGATCTAGAATCCATTTTGATCTGACTTTTTGTGCATGGCGTTAGAAGGAGGTCTAAGTTCATTTTTTTACACGTAGCTGCCCAGTTTTCCCAGCACCATTTGTTGAAGAGGCTTTCTTTGCTCCACTTAAAATTTTTTTGCTCCTTTATCGAAGATTAAGTGGTTGTATATTTGAGAATGTGTTTCAGGATACTCAGTTCTATTCCATAGGTCTACGGGTCTGTCTCTATACCAATACCACACTGTCTTAATTACAACTGCTCTGTAGTAGAGCTTGAGGTTGGGAAAGTGATACCTCCCCATCTTCTTTTTCCCAAGGATTGCTTTAGCTATTCGTGGAGTTTTATTATTCCATACAAATTTCAGGAGTGTTTGTTCAATTTCTTTGAAGAACATCATGGGTATCTTTATAGGGACCACATTGAATCTGTATAAAGCTCTAGGGAGTATTACCATTTTGATAATGTTAATCCTTCCAATCCATGAGCAGGGAATGTGTCTCCATTTCCTCAGGTCTTCTTTTATTTCCTGAAGTAACGTTTTGTAGTTTTCTTTGTAGAGATCCTTTACATTCTTTGTCAAACTGATTCCTAGGTATTTGATTTCCTGCGTGCAATTGTGAATGGGATAGTTTCTTTAATGTCCCTTTCTTCTCTTTCGCTGTTTGCATATAGGGAAGGCCATTGACTTTTGGGCATTGATTTTGTACCCTGCTACTCTACTATAGGAATGTATTATTTCTAGGAGCCTCTAGGTAGAGTTTCTGGTTTTCCAGGTATATATCATGTCATCTGCAAATAGTGATAACTTGGCTTCTTCCCTTCCTATCTGGATGCCCTTAATGTCTTTTTTCTTCCCTGATTGCTATGGCAAGTACTTCCAGTACTATATTGAATAGAAGTGGTAAGAGTGGGCAGCCTTGTCTTGTCCCCTGATCTTAAGGGGAAGGCTTTCAGTTTTTCCCCATTGAGAATGATGCTCGCTGTGGGCTTGTAGTAGATGGCCTGGATTATCTTGAGGAAGGTTTCTTCAATCCCCATTTTTCCGAGAGCTTTTATCATGAACGGGTGTTGAATCTTTTGTCAAATGCCTTCTCTGCATCTATTGATATGATCATATGGTTTTTATTTTCCTTTTGTTGATATGATGTATTATGTTGATTGACTTGCGGATGTTGAACCATCCTTGCATTCCCGGGATGAATCCCACTTGGTCATGGTGTATAATCTTTTTGATGACTCTTTGGATTCTATTTGATAGTATTTTGTTGAAGATCTTAGCATCTGTATTCATCAGGGAGATTAGTCTGTAGTTTTCCTTTTTGTGGCATCTTTGTCTGCTTTGGTTATCAGGGTGATATGTGCCTCCGTAAAAAGTTTATTTGGGAGTGTTTCTGTTTCTTCAATTTGCTGGAAGAGCTTAAAAGAATTGGGAGTAGGTCCTCTTTAAAGGTTTTGTAGAATTCACTGGGTGAATCCATCTGGACCTGGGCTTTTGTGATTGGAGAGACTTTTGATTACCAATTCTATTTCCTCAATTGAGATAGGTTTGTTGAGGTATTCCAAATCTTCTTGTTGCAGACTTGGGAAGCTATAGGAATTCAGGAATTTGTCCATTTCTTCTAGGTTCTCTTTGTTTCATGGCATACAGGCTCTCATAGTAATCTCTGATGATCTTTTGAATTTCTGTGGTTTCTGTTGTGATGTCCCCGTTTTCATTTCTGCTTCTATTTATTTGGGTTCTCTATTTTTCCTTTTCTTACAAGTCTTGCAAGTGGTTTGTCAATCTTGCTTATTTTTTCAAAGAACCAGCTTTTGGTTTTCGTTGATATTCTGGATTTTTTTTTGACATTCCATCTCATTGATTTCTGCTCTAAGTTTTATTATTTCTTTCTTTCTGCTTGGGTTGGGCTCCTTTTTGTTGATCACTCTCTAAGATCTTAAGTTGTGAAGTCAGACTGTTTATGATGGCCTTTTTCTTCTTTTCTGATGAATGCTTGAAGAGCTATGAACTTGCCTCTCAACACTGCTTTTGCTGTATCCCACAAGTTCTGGTAATTCGTGTCTTCAGTCTCATTTGTTTCCAGGAATCTTTGGATTTTCTTTTTGATTTCTTTTATGACTTTCTGGTTGTTCAGCAGTGAGCTGTTTAGTTTCCAGGTACTTGGTACTGGTCTCCATTTTGTGTACAATTAACTTCTATTTTCAGTGCATCATGGTCTGAAAAAATAGTTGGCACAATTTCTATCTTCTTGTTTTTATGGGGTATGATTTATGGCTCAGCATGTGATCTATTTTGGAGTATGTTCCATGTGCACTGGAGAAGAAAGTGTATTCAGCTTTTTGGGGGATGAAATGCCTTGTATATGTCTACCAGCCCCTCTTTCCTCCATCTCTTCTTTTAGGGCCAGTATTTCCTTGGTAAGTTTCAGTCTTGTTGATCTATCCAGGGTTGATAGAGCAGTATTGAAGTCTCCAACTACAATTGTGTTGCTGTCAATGTCTTCTTTGAAGTCTATTAATAGTTGTTTTAGGTATTTTGCTGGCCCCTCATTGGGTGCATATATGTTTAATAGCGTGATTTCTTCCTGATATATGCATCCCTTAACTATTAAGAAGGGACCCTTCACTGTCCCTTCTGACCTTCTTCAGCCTGAAGTCTATGTTGTCAGATACCAGTATGGCTACCCCAGCCTTTTTGGATGGGTTGTTTGAGTGAAGGATTGTTTTCCAGCCTTTTATTTTGAGCCTGTCGTTTCCCCGATTGTTCATGTGTGTTTCTTGAAGGCAGCAGTATGTCGGATTCAATTTTTTTGATCCATTATGCCACTCTGTGTCTCTTAACTGGTGCATTCAGACCATTGACATTGAGAGAGATTATTGTCATGGGATTTTCTGCCATCTTTCTGTATAGGTTGGTTGTTCTTTTTTGGGTTATGTCTCTTTTTATAGTAGATCTTTCAGTCCTTCTTTTTAAGGTTGGTTTTGATTTTACAAAGTTCCTAAGCTGTTGTTTATCCAAGAAGTTGTATGTCTGTCCTTCAAATCTGAGTGAGAGTTTAGCCCGGATAAAGAATTCTTGCTGAGGCATTCATTTCATTAAGTTTTTTTACTATATCCCACCACTGCCTTCGGGCTTGGAGGGTGTTCTGAGAAGTCTGCTGAAAGTCGAATGGATGCTCCCTTTGTATACAATTTTCTTCTTTGATCTTGCTGCCTGAAGAATTATGTCTCTGTCTATGGCATCCATTACTTTGACTAGGATGTGTCTTGGGGTCTTTCTATTGGGGTCTCTTCTTGCTGGTATGCGTCGGGCTTCTTGCATCTGGATGCCTTCGTCCTTTAACTCGGGAACTTTTCAGCCAGAATGTTTTTAACTATTTTAATTTCCTTGGGGTTACTTTCCTGTCCCTCTGGGACTCCACTGATTCTTATGTTGTTCCGCCTGGCTTCATCCCATTGTTTTCTGTTCCGTTGCTGATCCATTTTCTGGTCTTTTTCATCTTATGTAGATCTCTGAGTGCTTTCTGCAGCTCATCTTCAGTCTCACTGATTCTTCCGCTGCTGTCATCCTACTGTTGAGAGCCCCGATTGTGTTTTTCATTTCGTCTACTGAGTTTTTAAGCGATGATATTTCTATTTGCATGGTTCTCATTTCTCCTCTCATTTCCTCCTGTAGTTTATTGACTGCCCTTTCAACTGCTTCGTTTATGTTCTCCTGTATTTTATTGGACATCTGCTCAATTTTTTTAGTTGAGCTCCTTAAACATCCTACCAATTTCTTCTCTAATTTCATTGTCAGAGAGATCATGCACATCTGTATTCTTTTATGAGTCTTCAGGGTCGATTTCTTCATCTGTTCTTTGAGCTGGGGATCTGCATTGTTTCCCCCATGTTGTGGTGTTCAGGGATAGATTCCCTCTAGTGTTCTGATTCTTTTTTCTTGCCGGTATTACCTTCCCTTGGTGTTGAATTTCCTAGTTTTTGTATTAATAAGCGGCCGTGATTAGCGGCCGCCCGCCTGGCCAGCCGCACACCCCAGGGAGGCTACCTGAGGCGGAGTCAGGCCGGGTGAGATTTCAAAATGACCATTTACTTCCGCTCCCCTTGGACTTCTGGGGGTTGTAGTTCCACCTTCTGATGCACCGGGGCTCTACCACGACTTCAGGAGCCCGCCTGGCCAGTCGCACAGTTTGAAAAGAAAAATTTAACCACCTCAGTGTCTGAAAATTTTTTTACCACTTTAAATTCTTGACTGGAAATTCTTGACATTCATTAAATTTAATTTATCATTACATTCTTCCCCTTGCTAATAAAATTGCATTTGTGATAAGAATTTTTATGGTGTTTTTTCCCACCATGTGTATTAATGCTTGTTTCTCTCTTGCTGCTTTCAAAGTCTGTTTCTGTTTTGGGATCTTGTCATTTTGATTAATATGAGTCTTGGTATTTTGTTTAGGTTTATTTTCATTGTTTTATTTCATCCTTGCTCATTGCCACACTCCCCATATTCAAATTGACAGAGTTTTCTTTCTCTCTTTGTTCTCTTAAAATTCTTTCAATTCTACTATTACTGTCCTTAATAACTCTTAATTTATCTAATTTTTAATACATCTCTTTTTAATTGCCCCACTTATATGCATGAGGCATTTCACCTTATGCTATGACATCAAAGATCTCGATTTAAATAATCCATTCTGTTGCCAAGATTTATTATAGTATATCTTAGCTCTTTATTTCTAGCAAAAGGCATTCTTTCATTTATTTCCATGAGACTCCTTTCAGGTTTGAATCTATGTTCAGCTTTATTTTTCTGATTATTAAGAGCTTTGTTGTTATAAACTCGTCAGGCCTTTTATAAATATCTGATGTCATTTGGATCTTCTTGCTCTTTGTTACAATCTGTTGACACAGCTGGGTGCCTCCTTTTTTTATTTCATATCTTTTTTTCTTTCTCATCTTTGGCATCTGGGAACTAAAGCTCTAATACAAATGGCTTTGGGGAATCTCTCTCTTGGGGTTGTGTGTGGATAGAATAGTAGATCACACCAAGAGCAGGGACTGGTCCATATTTTGCCAGATATTTATCCTCCTTTATAACCTCTTATGGCCCCAATACAATCTGGAGGGTTATGCCAGAGAACCCCAATTTCCTGATATTGCCTGTAGTGTGACAGTGTACCAAGAGAACATGCACTCCTATCAACTGAATTATCGCTTTTGTCCTAGAGCAAGGAAGTGCATCAGGGATACAGGATGTTTTATAATGATAAAAGAGACAAAATAGTCTTCAGCATGCATTGCCTAAGAGTGGAGGATCAAAATATATGAGATAAAACTGATAAAATATTTTAATAAAAATAAAAATACACTGTGTGCTTGAAAATCTTAAAAGATTTAAGGAAATGGACATATTCAAGAGCAGAAAATCAAGTGATGATAGTGGAATGCAAAGCATCATTAATCAAACACAATTGATGCCTTTAAATTATTTCATATAGGAGGAGTAAGTAGATGTTATTCATAAGTAAGCTTGGCCAACAAAAAATACACCAGATTCTGTGTTTTAAAACACACTTGACACTTTCTCAGGGAGCACACCTAGTAGTATTCTGGGTGTACTACTGGCTTAGTGCTAGAGATCACTCCAGGTAGACTAAGGGGACCATACAGAGTGTCAAAAACAAAACCCAGGTTGGAGAGGAGCAAGAAAAACACCCTACCTGCTGAACTATTTCGGCTTGCCCTTAAAACCTTTCGAAGAATATAAATAAGAGTCAGAGATATAGTACAAGAGTTAAGTTGATGACTTTGAATGTGGTTGGCAATAGTTCAATCCCTAACACTTCAATAAGTCTCTAGAGCACTACTAGGGGTCACTCTTGAGCTCAGAGCCCCATGCAGGTCCTGAATATCTCCTGGCATTGTGCAAAACTAAAAAATAATATAAATATATAATTATTCTTTTTAGTCACAATATAAACTATACATCAATAACAGAAGATAATTAGAAAACAACCTAAAGTGTAAAGAAAAAACAAACAGTTCTAAATCATGCATGGGTCAAATAATTCAAGAGAAATTCTTTTAAAAATCAATTAAATAAAAAAAAAATTCTAAATGAATGGAATGTGTGAAAAATGTATTGGGAAAATATTTAGCATGAATGCTAAATGTTACTCTTTTATGTTAGACTCTGCTTCCATCTTAAGAAAATGGAAAAAATAGCAAATGAAATTCAGAGTTAGAAGCAAAAAACAATGAGAATAAAGAAATCAATACAATTAAAAATAAAATGAATAGCTAATGAAAGCAAAATTTTTTTAAAAGATCAATAGTTCTATATGCAGATAAAATTAATTCTTTAAAGATAACAAGAGTAGTTTCATTACAATGAAACAAGGGATCTCACTACAGAACATATAATAATTGAAAGTATAACAGTATACTATAAGCAACTTTATAGCAATAAGTTTGATAATGTAGAAGAAATAAAATTTCTTTTTTTTTTTAAATTTTTTTATTATACCACCGTAAACATACAATTACAAAGGTGTTCATAATTGGTTCTTGGTAATACAGTATTCCAGCACCCATCCCTCCACCAGTGCCCCATTTCCACCACCAATGTACCCCCCCCCCTCCCGTCCCCCAGGCCACCCTTAATAGCAAGTACCCCAGTTTCCTCTCTTTCTCTCTCTCTATCTCTCTCTCTGTCTCTGCATCTCTCTCCCTCTTATTTTTACACATTGTGGCTAGCCCTGCAGATATTTAGAGTTTATCACTTAATTTCTTTGTGTATATTCAGTGGTGAGTTTTAATCTGCCATTACCATTTCCCATATTTATTAAAACACTGGTATCTATATCCTATTAATGAATGCAGTCATTCTATATCTGTCCTTTTCCTTCTGACTAATTTCACTCAGCATGATAGTCTCCATGTCCATCCATTTGCAGGTAAATTTCATAATTTCATCCTTTCTGACAGCCGCATAGTATTCCATAGTGTAGATGAACCACAGTTTCTTTAGCCAGTCCCTCTGTTCTCGGGCATTTAGGTTGTTTCCAGATTCTAGCTATAGTGAATAGCGCAGAGATGAATAAAGAAGTACAGATAGTGTTTCTGCTATGTGTTTTTCGGTCTCTAGGGTATAATCCCAGGAGTGCTATTGCTGGATCAAATGGGAGCTCAATATCTAGCTTTCGGAGGAATGCCCATATTGTTTTCCAAAAGGGCTGGACCAGTCGGCACTCCCACCAGCAGTGGATGAGAGTTCCTTTTACCCCCATATCCAGGCCAGCACCGGTTGTTCTTGCTGTTTTTGGGTGTGTGCCAGTCTCTGTGGGGTGAGATGGTACCTCATTGTTGTTTTGATTTGCATCTCCCTGATGATTAAAGATGAAGAGCACTTTTTCATATGCCTTTTGGCCATTCGAATTTCTTCTTTTTTGGAAGCTTCTGTTCATTTCTTCTCCCCATTTTTTGATGGGGTTGTTTTCTTCTTGTGGAGTGCTACCAGTGCCTGATATATCCTGGATATTAACCCCTTGTCAGATGGGTATTGGGTGAATATCCTTTCCCACTCTGTGGATTGTCTTTGTATCTTGGTCACCATTTCTTTTGAGGTGCAAAAGCTTTTCAATTTTATATAATCCCATTTGAGAATAAATAAAAATTTCAATCTACCAATATTAATATTAAAAGAAGGTAGTATTGTTTGAATAGGGGTAAGTTTATTAAAGACATTGGATAAACCTTGATAGTAGAGATTATCAAGATCATAGTAAGCAGTCATGCTATTTTTTTTAATATTCCTCAGGATATCAGAGACACTGTAAAATGCAGGAAATTCTGTGACTTGAAAATTTTATGACTGAAACGTAGAACCTGTTGTTTGTGAAATCATGGATTTCTAGATTGCTTCCACTATAATTTTAATTCTCTTTAATTAAGTCTTTAAACACAATTCTATACATTGATCTAAACTCAGGACTGAGAGACAAGTTCTAAGAAATAATTGGACTGTACATCTTCTTTGTTCTTGTTTTTTTTTTTTTTTTGTTTTGTTTTGTTTGGTGATCAAACCCTGAGGTATTCAGGACTTACTCCTGTCTCTGTATTCAGGGATCACCCTGGTGGTTGTCATGAGACCAAATGCATTTAATGCTAGGGATTAAACCCAGATAAGCTATGAGCAAGACCTTAACCTCTTATTTAACCCACTTAGCATTAGAGGGAAAAACCAGCTTCTGACTTACAGAATTTCTCATGACGTTCCAAATGCATGGTTGTAAAGCAGCAAAAATTGCATTCCAAACTAGATCTTGGGTAGAAGTTTAAGGGGGTATTTAATGTAGAAGATAGTTTTTATTTGTAGAGAGTTTTTTTTCCACAACAGATTAGCTTGTTCTATTCCAGTCTTCTGAATGTGATGACCACATTCAGCAGGAAATGACTGTTATCTGTTTATTTGAGTATTTTAGAGCAGAGACTAAATGATTTAGTATGGAAGGGGAAATTTTCCTCTAGTGAACAGCTTTCTGTTCTCCATAGGAAAAATGGTACATATTTAATTCTTCTAAGAAGCAGACAGTTTTGACTCAATGTCCCAACTTCCACTGAAGTTGACCGAAACTAGAACAAAGAAGTTAGAAACAGCATGATCCTAGACAAGGATATGTGTTCTTGTCTTACTCTGCCCTCTACACAACCCTGCTCTAACCCTTAAGAGTAGGGCAAGCTTTTCATTTTGCTCTTATTTTTGTTTAGTTTTATAGATAAAAGTGGAGAGATGTTCCATTTGGTATATTTTATTGCTTATTTTTATAAGCAGTGGTTTGAATTCTAACCATTCTTCAGCACTATTTTTCTTCATGAAAAATCTCTTCTTTGTGATCACACAAACAAGATGGTTTTTTCTGATGACTTAAGTTCAACCTGCCAGAATGTTGTCAATGATGCTCTTGAACTGACTAAGGTTTAGTCCTTGACACTGCATCTGAACTTTTCATCATGACCAGGACTCGTTCCTGACAGAGTATGTTCAGAGCACCACTGGGTTTGGCTAGAAAACAGAAGTTAAAGGAAAAATAAAAACATATAAGAAATATAATAACTAGAACAATATTTCTGAGAAAATGATGGTGTGGTTTGTAAAATACATTGTTATTTAGGGGCCAGAGTAATAGTTCAGTAAGTGGGGCATTTGCCTTGCACATGGCAAACCCTTGTTTGGATTCTAGACATCCAACAAGATTTCCAGCATAGGCCAAGAGTGATTCCAGACTGGCGAGCCAGGAGTAACCTCTGAGTGCTACCAGGTGTTGTCCAAAATGCTACAAACTAAAACAAAAAGCACTGAACATTGACATGAATGTGAAATCATTCAATACATAAATTATTGTTTTTAGTAGTTATAGCCATAGAATATTAGAGTTTTGATTCTGAAAGTAGGTTTGGTTAAAAATCAATGAGGAAAAGATAGAAAGCAGCTTAGCTGTAGAGCACTGGCCTGGTAGGTGTGAAACCTTGAGTTCAATTCTCTTTTTACACACACAAACACACACACACACACACACACTAAACCCATAAATCCACTAGAACCATTAAACTCACTAAACCCATTAACCAATATGTTAATTTATGTTTTCTATGTGAAACTAATCAAATTTTCCTACTGAATAGGGAATATTGCCCATTCCCCTATTGTTGCTCAATTTTTATATCAATGTCATAGTCTTCTTTAAAATTAAAAATATTCTAATATATATACAAACACATAACCATAATTTATATACATAACTTAATGTAATACATTTACATGTAATACTTTTATATATTATATAAAAGATGACCATAACTTTTGTTTAGCTACTGTGTCTCCATTAAACTATTTTCAGGGTTTGATTAAAATATTTTAAGGTATCTTAAGGAGGAGAGAAGACAAAACAGTGAAACAGGAAAATAGAGTTAGGAATTAAGATAAATGGAGAAACAAAGAAAAACGTGGTTCTGAAAAGAGAGGTCCTTGGAGAGGATCTGAAAGTTGATGCCCTGAACAACAAAATGCAAAAAGAGAAAGACCCAGATTAGAGGAGAGTGCACTGATGCCTTGAAGTTAAGAGAGCAACCTGTCAGAGAAGATGCCAAGAGAGCCAAAAATCCCTGGAAAAAGGTTCCTGCAGCAAAGAGATGAGTGAGGTATAGTCAAAAGTAACAAATTATTAAAGGCAACCATTATGAACCTCCAGGCTTGTACTTTTCTCTGTCAATTGTGAGGGGGAACGGTGATGGCCGTGAGGGGGAACGGTGATGGCCGCAGGCAGGCCAGAGGCCCTAATGGGTTGTGAGTACTGACAGGGACAGATCCCTACATCTTCTGCCATGGTTATTCCCTGACCTCCAGGTACTATTAGCCCCATGGAATCCACAGGATCCCTTGAGCCTGGGGCCTTGGGACCTCACTGATGGGGTGCCCCAATCCTCCTCCTCTCCTTTTACATTTAAGCACTAACGCATCTGTAAAGGGGTGCTAGTATAAACCGTTTCCCTTACTCTCTGAACGCTACAAGCTCAAGTATCATGCCAAACAAGCTTCCTCTCTGAAGAGCTACTGGGGATGTGCGGTTCTTTGCTTTCCACTATTCTCCCTTGCCATCACCCCTATGTGCGGAAGAGCATGGCTTCAGTGTGATGTTCATAGTCCGGTGCCCTTGCAAATCTTCCCGCTGGCTGCCTCTACCTTCCAGTGCCTGAAACTGACCCTCTCCAGAGGCTAACAATGTACTAATTACTTGCATCACACCCATCACAGGGACCCTAGTACACTCCTTTTTCTCCCTACCCAAACTCAATTATGTGGACAAATTCTCCCATTATGTTGCTTTTGGGACCTTTTTGATACCTCGCTGTTTATCTTATGTCCTGTATAAGAGAGAGATCATTCTGTACTTATAGAACATTGCCGGGGCTCAGGTTTTTCTTTTTTATTTGTTTTTTGTTTTTGTTTTTTTTCTTTTTTTGGGTCACACCCGGCAATGCTCAGGGGTTTCTCCTGGCTCTGCACTCAGGAATAACTCCTGGCGGTGCTCGGGGACCATATGGGATGCTGGGGATCGAACCCGGACCGGCATGGGCCAGCGGCGCCAAGGCAAACGCCCCTACCCGCTGGGCTATCGCTCCACCTCCCGGGGCTCTGGTTTTTCATGGCCGTTTTTTCTGCTGTCCACACTGAGAGGCCCCACAGTACATGAGAAACATTTTAATTTTTTTCTCAACATCAATATTTTCAACATTGGAAATTGTTAAATTTAAACACATATCAACTTAAAAAACTTTCAATTCACAATTTATTTACCTCTATTCTCAAAATGAGTAAAAGAAAAAATGTGTGACAAAATCACGCAACCTGATTGGAACGGAAGATAGCATGTTGAGTGATGTAGGCCAGAAGAAGAAAGAGAAGCATAGAATGATCTCATTTATCTGTGGTATATAGAATACTAGGTGAGGAAATGAACTATAGTAAGGGGAGGGATTCCTCGATCACTCTAGGAGTGAGTGATCTTGACCCCAGAGTTAAGACAGGAGGACAGAGAAGGAAAGAAATGGAGATGGACAAAGAACAAGAAGTATTGGATGAACGGGCACTGGGACTTCAGATATGCTGGTTATATATATGAGTGAAATATATAACCACATATCCAAAACACAGACTCAAGAACTCTGAAAACATGAGACCTTAGCTGAAACCATTGGAACTTTGTAATGTGCTTGTCAAGTTGACAAGATGGGAATGAGGTAAGCAAGAGTGGTGGATGGAATATCAGAACACTTCTGGAGGGAAGTTGACACTGTTGATAGGATTGGTGATGAAACAGTATATGCCTAAAACTCAGCTATCAGTAACTTTACAATCACATTTTTAATTAAATGATTTTTAAAAAATAGAATGAGAAAAATTTCTTGAGAAAACATCCCAGCACCCAATGTTACTGTATGATTGCATGACTTTACAAGCCTAGCCTTCCATAAAACCTTAGAGAAATTATAATTTCCCATTTGCAAAACATACCCTACTTCCCAAAAAGATAATACACAGACCAGCTGATACAACTATGTTGTTATCATAAAAACTAAAGGGAAAACAATTATCAGAAATATTGCATCACTATATATCTGCTGTTTTCATAGACACAAATCATGCTTTGAAATATATGGACAAGATTTTGGAATAAAATAGGTAACTGTTTTAAAAAATTATATAAGAGAAGCTGAATATTTACTTTATGTTGAGTACTAATGACCTGAAAATGTTTCACAGGAGTAACATGAAGAATATTTATATGTATTTATAGATATTGAAGAGATATTATATATAATTGTTTTTATTTAGTTTATAGGGAAAGGATCCAATTAACAACAAAGATTGTTAACTATGATATGGGTTTATGTCTAGATGATAATATAAGAATGTTTAGGTGGTGCACTTGTATAAGTTTCCTTAATATAACTTATTTGTTATGCCAGATAATACTCAAATATTTGTTGAATACATATTTTATAATAAGAAAAGTAAATTGAATCATTTAAATATATGTTTAAGTGATTTTTATAAGAAGCTTTCATTAATCTACTAGAGGGAGAATATGATTATCCAGGTCTCTAAATGTTTTGGTGTCAAACCTTCAGTAACATTCATTTCTGAATCTCTGCTATCTGACAATTAAAAGCTCTTTGCTCAGAATGAGAAATGGCACATAGAAAAGTGGCCTGTTGCTAGGATTCCAGATTGGACTAATGTATAAAATGTTGAAGAAAACAGACAAAAGAGACTCTATTTACACAGCATGAAATGTAGATATTCAAGCAGGATTGGTTGACATAAAATGGAGGCTTCAAAAAATCATTTTTCACTTAAATGTAGCTGACAAGCAATTTGAGGGTTTTTTTCAGTTTTGAAGAAAATGTCTTTGAAATTTAATCTTGATTTAAAGAAGCTCAAATGTCTGCCTGTTATGAATCATGAAATAACTATCCTAAAAAAAGATACTTAAGGTTTTTTCAGGTGATCTTGATTTTTGTGATAATTTTACCTTATTTGTTATGCCAGATAATACTCAAAAAATTAGAGTAGAAAATAATATTTGGATGACAGAAATTTCCAAGAAATTAATTCAATGTCATGTTTAATATAGCCTTTATGGATTTTTGTCATTTATTGGTGAATATTTTATTCAAGATGATAACTTGCTTTTTAAAGAGATGATAAATATCCAAAAGATTATAAATGCATGCTGCTTACTGTTCATTTTTGATTCATGAAATTATTTCAAATGTCTTGTTGGCACATATTGATAAAGTAAATACCCTTGATATTTATTTCCCGCATGTTTTTTTATATATCCTGATTTATTTCTACTGTAATAATCAAGCATAAATAATTTAAATGTCTTTGATTACATTCATAGATTTTTCATTTGCATACGTTAAGATCTTTTGATAGACTCAAATAGATGTGTATATATATATATATGCATGTTTCACAATTCTTTTTAATTTGCAACCAATGAAAAGTCCATGAAAATATATAAAGATAGATGTGTAGTGAGAAACCTGCCCACAGTTTACAGTTTATTTCTGTTTTTTATAAAATGAGTATATGTACAATTCTAAATTTTAAAGTATTATTTATTGGAAACACATTACCTGGATTGAGATTTTGTCCCAGTTAAGTACTATTAATTTAAAAAATTACAATTTGTTATTTCACTATTATGTGTTATGAAGTGTACAAGACTAGACTCACTTTAAAATACCATAAACATATACTCTTATTCAGCTCATACCTAATCTCCATTAGGCAGATTAGATGCCAGTTCTTCAAGTAATGCATAGAGATACCAAACCTTTGCAAATATTTTCTTCTTTTTGTTGTTTCAATGGAAAAGATCCTGAAATCAAATCGCCTTTAAACAGCTGTGCAATGGTAGAAAAACAGTGGGCAAAGGAAAGTAGAACTGTCATATAATTTCCCTAAACATTGATTTTGAATTTTGCTTGCCTGAGTATTTCCTTAGTTGCTAAAGAATTTTGACTGATTTCCAGAACACCCATAGTACATTAGCCAGTCATTGGTTGTTTAAGTTTGTAACATAAATTCTTAATAAACAAAGATATCTTTGTAAAGAACATTGAGTTCTTTGTGGTTTCTTTATTTTGGCTTTTAGGTCATCCAACATTTCTAAGGAGAACTCCCTGCTCTATGCTTGGTGATACTCGGGGATCACATAATGCTGTGGATTGAACCTGGGCTTTTAATATGCCTGCAATCAGCTGTTGAGCAAATTAAATTATATTTCTCTGGTACTGGAAAGAATATTCTGATTTCTCTTTGTATTGTGTGTGTGTGTGCACGCACACACACACATGCCTAAAGTGTCTTTGGTTACCCATGAAAATTTATCTATGTAAATATTACCTACAATACTTGACTTTTCTTGCTTTGTTTAATCTTACCACTGTCTAGTTACCTACTATATATTGATGTATTGAATTAATGTTCTTTTTTTGAAAGTTTTTGGGTGGAAAATATATACTGATCCTATTATTCAATAGAGGTTTTAGATAAAAAAAGGATACTGTGATTTCTCAACTTTACTGGTTACTATTGTCTGATTCTCTAGTTTTGTGTTCTTTCTGTGCCAAAAAATTTGTACAACAAAAAATTCAACTTTGAACTTCACACTAGTGATTAAAGTTGTCAGATTTTTATTTCTTTATTGTTTTTGTTCATTTGATTTTTGAACCATGACTGGCATTACTCAGGACTTACTCCTTTCTCTGTGCTCAGTGATCACTCCTTGAGGGGTTTGGAGACCCATATGGTTCAAAACATGAGGATTGAATCTGAATCTGAATCAAGTTTCCTACCTACTCTAATATTTCTTCATCCTCAGCATCTTCATTCTTTTATAAATATTTCGGTGCATATTGAGCTCTACATACATATGACTGCATTTCCCTTTAACTAATTGGAAAATAGTTGCTCTTTTCCAAGTGACATGCTCATTGTTATCTGTCTGTTGTGCAACAATATGTCTTTACTCATGTGGGGATGTTTGATAAATTACATATCTAGCACATTCTCCATAATCATGAACACATAGCACAATAGATCAAAATATGTTAGGTTTATTTTGTACTTCTTTGCCTATGGATATAGATGAAAAAGTTTAGATAGTAGCATTAGCATTCAACCTCAAATAAACCCTAGTTTGCAATTATTTAGATACAATATATTTGAAAGTTTCTTTTCTTTTAAAAGAGGAAGTAGTGAGGGCCGGAGCGATAGCCCAGCGGGTAGGGCGCTTGCCTTGCACGCGGCCGGCCCATGCTGGCCTTGGTTCGATCCCGGCATCCCATATGGTCCCCCGAGCACCGCCAGGAGTCATTCCTGAGTGCAAAGCCAGGAGAAACCCCTGAGCATCACCGGGTATGACCCAAAAAAGCAAAAAAAAAAAAAGAGGAAGTAGTGAACACACTATTATTAGCATCTGACTATTACAAATATTTGTTACCAGATGGCAATGTCTTACTAGTATAATAGATACTGTATAAACAGTATATGTAGCAAATATACTTTTGAGTTTAAGAATTAACATAAAACTATTGAAATTCATATACTATATATATGCAGACATATATATGCACATACATCTCACATGGGGCAGAGCTGCTACTGGCTCTCCCTGTGCCCAGCTGCTCATGAGGCTCCCGGGAGGGATGGCAGGTTCTAGCCCTGGCCCACCACCCCAGCAGAGCCTCGCAACAACCAGATGATCCCCACTCCATGAGGGCCTCCATTTTCCATATCCGGACTTCCCCCTCCTCAGAACTCCACCCAGCAGACCAGCCTATCACAGCCTGGCACAGTTCGTCAATAAATGCTGGATTTAGAGATGACTACAAGAGTATGCTACTCGCACGGCAGAGCCTGGCAAGCTACCTGTGTTGTATTTGATATGCCAAATACCAGTAACAATTATAGACCTCATTCCCATGACCTGATGGAATGGTTTGAGGCTCTTTATGTTCCTGGAGCAATCAGGTGCCCTTGGGCTCTACTTGCATGAGACAGGGCATATGGAAATGTTACTGGTGCCCACTCGAGCAAATCGATGATGAAGGGGAAGACAGTGATACATCTATATGTACACATAAATATATATGTTTATATAAACAAAATAATTTTCATGGTTAAAGAGAACTTTATAAGTTCTTTTACTAGTCTTCCTGAGTTTGAATAGAATTTCCTCAGAGAATACACACAGATGATCAGTAAGTATATAAAATTTTCTCAGTATCCCCTATTCTCAGCGAAATTCAAATCAGAGGAGCAATGAGATATCACCTCACAGCAGTGAGAATGGCACACATAAAAAGCCAGTGTTGACATAGATGTGGGGGGAAAAATCTCAGCCATTTCTGGTGGTAACGTTGACTGGTTCTACCTTTTTTATTTTTCCCTATCTTTGGGAAAAATAATACATACACTTCTCAAAAAAACTCAGAGATGAGTTTCCCAATTACCTAGCAATTCTACTTCTCAGCATCTACTCAAAAGGGCAAAAAATATGCAATTGGGAAAAGATATATGTGCTCCATACTCATCACAACACTTTCATGGTAGCCAAAATCTGGAAACACCTGAGAATCTAAGAACAGATGACTGAATAAAGAAACTGTGGTTCATATCACATGTATCACTTGTATCACTTGTCTTCCCATTGGTCATCAATTTGCTCAAGCAGGCACCAATAACATCTCATATGTCCTGTCACATGCTAGTGTAGAGCAAGGCCATCTTCTAGCTCCAGGAACATAAAGAGCTTCAAATCATTCCATCAGGTCATAGGAATGAGGTCTATAATTGTTACTGGTATTTGGTATATCAAATATGACACAGGTAGCTTGTCAGGCTCTGCCTTGCAGGTGGGATACTCTTGTACTCACCTCTAATCTCGAGCACTTATTGATGAACCGCACTGCTGCAAAACGGGTCCTCGAGCCAGGCTGTGATCAGCTCTTCTGCTAGGTCGAGCTCTGATGAGAGGGGGAGTCCAGATATGGAAAATGGTGGCCCTCATGGTGTGGGTGTTCCTCTCGCTTCTTGTGAGGCTCTGCTGGGGTGGTGGGCCAGAGCTAGAACCCGCCATCCCTCACGGGTGCCTCGTGATCAGCTGGGTTCAGGGAGAGCCATTAGCAGCTCTGCCCCATGTATGTGAGTTCATATACACAATGACATTTTACTGGGTTATAAGAAAAGATGAAACAATGCAATTTGCTGCTATGCTCTGGAGAGTATGATCTGGAGAGTATCATGCTGCATTAAGTTAGTGAGAAAGAGAAGGTCAGATACAGAATGATATCATTTGAGAGATATAAATAAACATAGCAGAAGAATGGTCAATGTCAGTACTGAGCTTACCATGGTGAGGAACAGGGATAGAGATTTGTTTGAAGCGGGAGACTCTGGTGGAAGGCTCAGTGTTAGAACACTGTGCTTATAAATCTACATAATTAATAGTATTATAAGTCACAGTGCCTGAAATAGAAAATTTAAGAGAAAATATTAATTTACTGTTTATGACTTCTGTAACTTTAGGTGCAAGCTTAATCTTTACATAATTTCTATCAGGTGTAAATGAGTTTAATAATTTATGCATCAAATTTTATTATAAATAGATTGATTAATGTTGTAAAAGGAATTAAACTATTTCTGTCATAATCTAATATATATTTTAATATTGTTATATAGTTTCAAAGCTAAACAAAATCATTTTAAAAATAAATTAATTGGGCCGGAGTGATAGCCCAGAGGGTAGGGCATTTGCCTTGCACGTAGCCGGCCTATGCCGCCCGGGTTCGATCCCCGGCCTCCCATATGGTCCCCTGAGCACCAACAGGAGTTATTCCTGAGTGCAGAGTCAGGAGTAACCCCTGAGAATTGCCAGGTGTGACCCAAAAAAGGAAAAATAAGTAAATAAATAAATAAATAAGTGAATAAATAAATAAAAATAAATTAATTGCTTGAATTTTTTATGTAAAAAACTATACAAGTTCTTACTTTAATGTCAGCTATTTATTCTGAATTTTATTTTCAACAGACTATTAATACAAGTACATTATATTTCAAGTAAATAAAGTGCTATCAAAAGGCTTACATTGGCTGTTGAAAGAAACTACTTTGAATTTTAGGTTTTATATGGCCGAATGTGTTTTCTATAACAAAAGATGACAATAATTTGAGTACATATAAATTTAAAAATGTTTAGCATGCAAGAGGCCCTTGTTTAAGCACTGCCAGGGATGACCTTGGTCACTACTGGGTATGTTACCCTCAAATAATGAAATTAATACATTCTTAATTAAACCATAATTATATGTATTTCTAGAGCGTTATAAGAAATCCAAAATATAAATATCACATTTAAGATACTAAATGTTACTAACACCCCAGTGAAAATCACCAGGATACAATTTTAGCAATCAGGAATATTATAACTAATTGGAGATAAACTGCATTTTGGCAAAACTGACACTAAATAATTTAGTATCAGTCTAAATTTCAGTACAATTGTAGTCTGTTCCAAGTACATATATGGTATATAATTATCACTTATAAAAATTAAAATCTGAAAAAAACTGAATATAGTATACAATGTAATTATTGATTATATTGGAAAAGATGGAGATATATTAATAAGAATATAATGATAAAGACATTTGGAAGCTAGAAATGGGCAAATAACAGTAATAACATCAAACACAGATTACATAAAATAAAAGCAAAATTTGCTAGTGTGCTAAAAATAAGCTATTTTCAATTTCCATTATTGAAGTAATGCAATAATATTACAAATAAATAAGGGGGAATGAATTAAGCTACACAAAGAGAAAAAAATAAAACCATTGCTAATACATTCAAAGGTGAAGGACTGACCATGTTTTATATTCTACAGGATCAGGATCACTTGTCTTGTCTTCCCGTTGTTCATAAATTTGCTCAAGGGGGCACCAGTAATATCTGCATTTGTCCCTGTTCACCTGCTAGTATAGTCCAAAGGCCTCTGCTGCTCCAGGAACATGAAGAGCCTCAAAGAATTCCTTAGGTCGTGGGAATAGGGTCTATTATTATTACTGGTTTTGGTATACCAAATACTACATGGGTAGGATCAAGACAAAGGGAAGAATGTCAACACTTACCACATCTCAAAAGAATAAATATTTGTTGAAATTTACTAGTCTCATTGATATATTGCTGGTTTTGTAAATTGAATAAGCATCAGACAGCTTGCCAGGCTCTGCTGTGCAGGTGGTACACTCTCAGTAGCTTGCCAGGCTCTCTGAGAGGGGTGGGTAGAAGATTCTTGGTAATTTGGAAATAAATTGTCAGTTGAGTGCAGGGAATGCAACGGGGGAGCTGGTAGCTGCTCTGCCTGCTGTGTCTGCAACGGTGGTTCAAGCATTCCTAGGCTTGAAATACTTTCCTCTGAGGGGTGGGTCTCTGATGAGCCTAGCCAAAACCATTAATAGCAATGTTTATTTCCCGACCCTGAAAGAGCCCTTAATATGGTAGCACTAAGGACCAACAAGGAGTGGCTGTTAAAATCTCAGGGCCAAACTAGGCTGCCAAAACGTAGTACTAAAATGACTGTATTTTCAATGCACATACACTGGCATCAGAAGCATATATCGAGGACCTGATTATGCAAGCACAAAAAGATCAAGTACGACATCATTGGTCTGACCGAGACAAGGAGGCGCCAATGGCATCACACCATTTTTGACACCAGAGAAGAACTGTTCCTCAGAACATGCGAAGAAAGAGGCATCAGTGGTGTTGGAGTCCTTGTCAACACCAACATGGCCATGAGCATTGATTCATTTGAATGCCTAACAAGCCGGATAGGATGATTACACTTGAAGAGATGTGGCCCACTGCCACAACGGTATATGCTTGCTCCAGGAATATGAAGAGTCTCAAACCATTCCTTTAGGTCATGGGAATGAGGTCTATAATTGTTACTGGTTTTTGGCATATCAAATATGACACGGTAGCTTGCCAGGCTCTGCCATGCTGGTGCTATACTCTCAGTGGTAGGCTCTTATCTTGTGCATTTACTGATGAATTGCAATGGGAGGATATCGGCTTTTCTCTTGGGTGGAGTTCTGATGAGTTGTGGAGTCCAGATGTTGAAAATGGCTGCTCTCATGGTGTGGGGGCTCCTCTGGCTTCTTGTGAGGCTTTATTGGGATGGCGGGCCAGGGATAGAGCCCGCCTTCCCTCCTGGGCGCCTCATGATCAGCTGAGCACAGGGAGAGCCCATAGCAGCTCTGCCCCATGTATCTGAGTCTCTGGATCAGGCATACCTGGGTTTTTTCTACATTACATACTTATAAATATGGTATTATATTTTTCCACTTAATACTAAATTTGATTTAAGTGACTGATACTATACAATATTGTCCTATTCTACTTTAAATGTGCTTTTTGTTTGTTTAGTTTTGTTTTAGCTTCTGTCTTGGGCCATACCCATATGTATTCATGGCTTTCTTCTGTATCTGTGCTAAGAGATCAATCCTGGTAGTGCTCCAGGGACAATATGTTGTACCAGGAAGAGAATACAGGTTGACCACATGTAAGATAAGTACCCTGCCCACTGTATTATTACTCTGGCCCCCTTTAAATGTTTTAAAAAATACATTATTGCTACCAATAAGAAAAATGTTATTAACAAATATATATTTGGGATCCCAGGAAACAGTTCAAAGCTCATGCTTTGCATGTGAGAATCAAAGGTACAACCCTTGCCTTTATAAGACACCCTGAGTAGTTCCATTGTTGACTCATTTAGAAGCGCACCAGGAACAGACCTTGAGTACCCTCAGTTGTGACACCCCCCAAAAAACACCTAGAAAGGAATGCTCACTTTTGAATGGTAATTTTGAAGAATATAAAAATACAGCATAAGATAAAGCTATTAAAGATTTTCTTCTCAAGTTCTCATAATAAATAACTTATTTTTGCTCAATGTACATTATATGGAATTTTGTTTATATAGTAGCAACCCAAAGAGATAAACTAATATAAACTTGAATAAAATATACACCTCAGTATTTAAAATTTAAGATAGGGGAGTATAGAATCTGGATTTCAAATTTCATTTGCCACAATAGTCTTATTTGTTTTATTTCTAAGTAACCTAGATTAATTTCATGGGATTATCAATATACATACAAGTTCCTACAAGTATACAAAATGCAAAAAATAGGAACATTTTAGAGCAATTCTAACAAAAAATGGTAATAATCCCATTAATCTCTGGGATGAAAAATAAATTCAGGTATGTAATTGTAGGGGATGCCGCTGGGGTCCCCAACAGTATCAGGACAGAAGTTCCTTCTACCTCCAATGCTGCCGGGGAACAGATGAAAACTCACGAGTCTGGTGTGAGTTCCAAAAAGGTTTTTAATAGTACAAAACCTTTACCACCACAATCCAATATAATGAAAGAACTCTAGCTCTGGTCAGAATTTAGACCATACAAGAGAGCCCAAGTGTACTACCAAAGAAAGAGGATCTCAACAGAGTGAAGTCCTACCCAAAAGAAGGAGAAGGGAAGAAGGGGAAGAAAAGAGGTCCAGTGCCTCAAGTCAGTCCCCTTATATACACCAAAGTAATCTGGTCTGTTTACAGGGAGTGTCCTGTGAACAAAGAACTCTAAACAGAGTGTAGAAGGATGGTACAACTATAAACAATGGAGTGTGCCAAGGACTAATCCCTTCTTCTGAGATTATCTCTTATGTAAAACACTGGAGAGAGAAGGGGGCTGGTATAAAGTAATACATCTTAATTTAATGGGTTTCATGTAATCTAGATTGTACCTACAGGGTCTTTCTTATTTATTATCTGCACCAGGGTGATTCTGAGTATCTTGTTCTCCATATACTGAAAGGGTCACACTCATCTGCACGAGGGCAAACTAGTATGATCCTTCCTATAATCTTAAAGATAGTCTCAATGTAGCCAAGGTGGCAGTCTCCTGATAAATTCTAACTGTCCCACATTGGGTGCAGAGGGTATAAAGAGGAGCTGTGCCCAATCTAGATAACATAGAAGTCTTAGTAGATGTAAAATAAGTCAGAAGTTATTTAGAGTCAAGTTGACTTCTGTAACTGCCACACCCTCTATCAGTGTTTACATAGAAGAGAGATCTCATTAGAATGAACCTTGGCTTAAAAACATATAAGTAGATTAAGCTGTGAGTGAGTAAAACAGGAAAGCTCCCAGACTAGCTAAACCTTTCATCCAACATGTATTCATTCTGTTGAAGTATTTTTAAGTAATTCCTATACTGGCTAGATTAGTGTCTTTGTGGGACTATCAAGAATACACAGAACCGTTTCATTAATTAAACATGAATTAGCATAAGTTTCATAAAACATAGAGTCAATAGGTTAAATACTAAAAAAAACCCTGCAGCACTTTACTCATAAGACGTGACTATATTTGAAGTTGGAGACACATTTCAATGAATAATCTACCTCTCGCCTGAAATCTGGAAATATGATGAATGATATTATTTCTTAGAGTCTTAGTTGTCCCATTTCAACTTTGCAGGAGCAAAATCAAGACATATGTTGATTAAGGGATTTGCTTTAAATTCACTGGAACAAATATCACCGTGTAACATTAATTTTAAAATGATTTCCATTTTCCATTTAGAACATCTAGCACTAGGTTAAATGATGAATATGTGATCTTAGAAGTGAACAAGGTAGATAAAGAGCTATATTCTGTACTAAATCAAAAAAGTTTCATTCTCTATTTTCAAACCTTTAAAGTGTAAGGAGAACTCTTATTGCTCTTTGTACTGATATACCTCTTCACGAAATGATCCACTTTTTGCCATCAAAATGTAGTAGATGAATGTGACTCATTAAAAAATGTTATGAAAGAGGTGATGATGCAGATTAATTTCCTACCATTCAGTACTTTAGAAACTTTAAAACATTTATTATTGCCATCTTTATGTTCTTGTGCAGTTCAGTAAAATGACAGCAACATTTTATTTCTAGCAGTTAGAGAATAATGTGATTTAAAAATACATTTATTGGGCATTTTACTGAAAATACAGGGTTGTAATAATGCATATAAGAACATTATCATAAATAGTAGCTATAATAAACAACAGTTAAAAAAGATTTTATGAGAAATAATAGCCCCAAAATAGCTTTCTCTTGCAGTCTAGAATATAAACTTTAAAACTGTTAGAGTTTTTCTTTTCTCTACAGTTAATGGAATGTTTGTATTTAACTAACAGGGAGGGAAAAGTTGATAAAGAATTGTCACTGTGAATTTCCTCTAAGGTCCTGTACATTTTTGTAGCTTTATTCCATAAATAATATCAGCACATGAAAAATGAAATAAAGACTCAGAAAGAATTACCTAGAATAAAACGTACCTTGCTTTTTTCCCCTTATTTCCTAGATTGTCAATATACTAAATGTCATATAAGCTTTAACAAATTTTCTATCTAGATATGTGACTTTGTCACTTCCTTCACATTTGTGAGAATAATATCTAATTATCCTAACAATAGTGCAGGATTAAACTATCAAGTAAAATACCTTATTAAATATTTTAAAAGAATACTTTTAAATTCCATAATACTTTCAAGATGAAAAATATTTAACATGGTATTTTACTTGAATGATTTAAAAAGTAAATGGGTTTGAGCAAATATCTGTTAGCAAATACAAAAATTCAGTGCACAATCTTTGCTTTTCTTATAAAACAGGCAAAAGTTTTTATAGACTGGAGGTATTAACCTCACTCACTGTAAAGGGCGATCATACGAGCTACAAGGTTTTAAACTAAGATAGGGGACACCTTTCATAGCTCCCATGAGATTTACTGCACATAAAATAGACTTTTATTATCCTGCATAAGACTGTGCTTTATTCCTGGACATATCCCTTTTATGGTCATTAAAAGTTATTGAGTTAACTGCTCATTATATGGTTTAATCTGTACTCTTTTAATCTACTTTTAGAGAGCTGAAGCAGTTAATGTAAGAGCTGTTCCAAAAGTTTGAAATGCGTAAAATTTGACCTAAGCTATGAATGTATGAGCATTTTGAAAAGATTTTCTTGATTGATTAGGGTATCCTTCATTTACATACATGGCAAATACCTTTTCCCAATCCATAATTTAAGCGCTTCTTCTCTGAATGCTGTCTTTGCACAAGTTTCTATTTAGACATACTCTATTACTGTCTTTCTTTTGTCAAAATTGTGTATCTATACTTTTAAACAAAAAAATTTAACCAAAAATAGAAAAATCTCAGAAATAAATTCTCAGCATTTTCTAGAAATAGTAAGGATTTGCTTTTCTTATATTTATATTAACAATTGATGTGGAATGGATTTTCTATATAGGATTGTGGGAAAGGGGGGGAGGCATGAAACCTTCAGTGAGGTTGTTAAAGTAATTAAACGAGAAAACCAACCAATAAAGGGGAGGTTTTAAGGCCATGACAGTCTAAGTAAGCCAACCAATGTTTAAATAAAGCATACTGTACTGGACTCTGAAAGAATAAAATTCAAGGACAATCAGTTTTAGTCAACTAGGCTTTCCCAGATAAGGATCACTAATTTTGCAGACACACTCACTGTTGCTTAAACCATTTGATGGCTGAAAAACCAAAAAAAAAATAAATGAAAAAAATTGAGAAATATTTATAATGTGGATTCAAGGACCAGAATGATGACACAGCAGGTAGGGAGTTTGCCTTGCATCTTAAGCATTCCATATGATCCCTAGAGCAATGCTGGGCGTAAATCCTGAGTGCACAGGCTTGTGTCCATGCATGGCTCTGCCCCATGTGCCCTGAATGGTTGATGGTCTGACATAGAAAAAGGAGTGGGTTCCTGGGATGAACCCAGAGCCAAGCCAGAGCCTGATAAGCTACCTGTGGTATATTCGATATGGCAAAAAAATAACAATAATGGCCCTCATTACCAATGAATGGAGACATTATTGGTGTCCACTTGAGTGAATCTATGAACAGCGAGAAGACAAGTGGCAAGTGACAAGTGACAGCCAGGATTAACCCCTGAGCATCATTGGCTGTGGCCCAAAAAAAAAAAAATAATGTGGGTTCAGTAATTTATTGTGATTTATTTATGACAATAAATAGACTTAATAGCTTTTGCTGGTGTCAATGTATGGACTTATTTCTGATGATTTTCCTATAACTCTCAAAATATATTGGCAATCAATTGCTTTATGTTAAAACATCCAATTGATTCAATAAATTTGTGCAAATCTTAGTTTGACTACAGACACTACCAAATGTTTTACCTGATACATTACACAAAAGTAAAGCTGATTTCCAGGATCAGACTTGAGCCAAGCTAATTTACTAAAGTTCTGATGGGATTGCTATAAGGGTGTTAGCCATGAACTTGCCATGATTGGACCTGTTTACTCTATTCACTCTTGAGACTCCTGCAATACTTCATTAAAGATTTTGGGCAGAGCTTCAGAATGAGAAAGCAAGAGAAATAACTTCAAGAAACCTCGGTTATTTATCATGCTTTAAATGTTTTCTTCTAGCCTTCTTTTTTACCATGTTCAGACATTTACCACCCCCTGGCCTAAGTTCCATAAAACTGTCTCAATTGTGATATGATCTTCAATTATGCTGCTATCCCAATTGATAGGGCAGATAAGATTCAATGAGAAACAATGAAAAAGAAGGCCTCTGCAAAGTTTTCTAAGATTTTACACTCATACATATATTTAAGTAATTCATAAAGACTTACCTTATTATTAATATTTGCATATATTTTATAACCTATACTAATAGTATATATTCATATTATCTATGTAAATAGATAAAAATAAGTGTTATACATAAAGTCACTTTCACTTGATTCATTTTTTCTGTCAATAGACTTCTAGGTTGTTTTCATATCATAGTATGACATATTAATATTGTTTCCAACAAGTATACAAATGAAGTAAATAATATAGTAAATCTTTTAATTTCTTAAAGTAGCTTTAAGAAATATACTTTCCAGTGTGACTACTGGTTTACATTCCTGATTGTCGGGAAGTCGCTGGGGTCCCCAACAGTGCTGAGAAGCAAGTTCCCTTCTACCTCCAAATCCGGCAGGGAATGGATGAAAACTCAGGAATTCGATGCAGTTTTAAAAGGGCTTTACTATCACAGGTTTCAATATACAATCCAAGAGCAGGGAAAACCTCTGGACTCTGAATTCCCAGCTAGGTCCCAGCCACATGTATGCCAAGATGGCTGCTCAAGTGTTGAGGCCCAAAGAGAATGGAGAGGACGAAGAGACAAAAAGCCAAGGGAAGCCAAAATGGCAAAAGAGAGAAAAAAAGGTGCTTCTTTCTTCTTGCAGTTTATTTTATAGCTAGAAATTAGCCCAAACTTCCTAGCCTGGCCCA
The DNA here is from genome assembly GCA_021461705.1 of Cryptotis parvus. Taxonomy (NCBI): domain Eukaryota; kingdom Metazoa; phylum Chordata; class Mammalia; order Eulipotyphla; family Soricidae; genus Cryptotis; species Cryptotis parvus. Next base: position 27,944 of record JAJIBD010021631.1, read on the forward strand.
TTCTGGGCTGGGCTATCTAGAGATGAAAACAGGAAAATAACCCTATAGAAATGTAGCAACATCAGGAGGCCTTCTGGCTGTTTACAAGGACCCAGAGCTAATTCAAAGCCTCCTAGCAGAGCTGGGAGGAGCTATAAACTAAATGCAACTTCCCTGGCAGGAAGGATCAAATGCCCTCAGGTAATTTCTCCCAGCACCTCACCTAATATCTTTAGCCAAGATCTCCCTGGAATTGCCATTATAGGGTAGAGAAGGGGGTTTCTGAGATGGCATGTCTCTGTACCAAAGACTAATACTAATGCCAGTTAAATATTTCTCCAAGCCTTCAAAAGAGTCTCGTCTACTTCACGGTAGTTTTGAATTTTAGTTGCCTTTGACTTATCAGGGAGCCATGCTTGCTTGCTTGGAGGCAAACAGCATTTCTCTCTGGTCTAATTAGGGATCCAACGTGGCCAGGCAAATATGCTGCCAAGATCTAGCTAGTCCCATGATGCTTGTGGTAGCATGAGAGAATATTTATACCAGCCAGTACAGAATACATGATAGATAAGACTGCCACATTCAGACTATCACCTATCTATGAAGTGACCTGCAGGAGGCAATCCAGGGCAGATGCAGAGGCTTAGGCTTTTAGGTGTCCTGCAACAATGGATGACATTGGAAGAAACGATGCTAAGTGAAATAAATTATAAAAAAGAAAGGCAAATATTGAATCACTGCACTCATATGTGAAGTATAAAAATCCAAGTCGAGAAGAGACAAAACAAATAAAGACATACAACTGTATCCTGAACAACTGTGTCCTGAACAACTGTGTCCTGTATCTTTCTTGTAATTTGAGATTACTAGAGAGACAAAAAGAGGGTTAGATGGGTAGTGGTGAAACAATAGATACTGTGGTAAAGATATCAGTAGTTTGATGATGAGCAAGTTTTGGTAACACGTTTTTAAGGAATTAAACTATCCATATCAATATTGTAATATTATTGTCAGTGTTGATTAAAACAAAGTAACAAAAATATCAAACCAACGTTCAACTTTTACATTTCCTAGGTTGAGCATGATTAAAGCATGGAATCGCATTTATGTGATACTTATCTGTGTTAAGGTAAGGATTGTGGAGTTTTCCAGTTTTAGATATCTCTGTGTCTGTACTAAAAATAAGAATATTAAGTATAGGGAGATCATTATAGGACTAAATGTAGTTATAGGCATCAGAAAGGTCAACTTTGGTATCAATTTAGGAATAGAATTAGGGTTACAGATTGTATAGGGATTAGGTGTTCAGTATTACTCTTACAAGTTATAAAGACAAGTGAAGTATCAGGCAATTGTTGAAGTTAGGCTAACCAGAGGGTTTCTTGTCTACATTTGTGATGCTAATGATTATCATCAGAATAAACCACGGGCTATGCAGAAGGTTAGGTTTGTGGACACTTGATTTATTAGTTTTACCTGCATTCTTATTTAACAATATATGTTCATGTGGGAAAATCTTAAAATTGAAGAAAATAAGTAGGCTTTGGCATCAGCATTGGAGAGGTTTTGTTGGAGAAGTATTAGCATGAGGATTGGGAATTGGGCAATATTATAATTAGGGATTATGTGGGATGTAGGTGATAAGTAATGCCCTGTTTTAAATTCAAAGGGAAAGTGAATTATTAGGCACTTGATAAATTTTTAGTCCTTGGAAGTTTATTGTCTGTGCTGAGTCAAGTTTAGCATGATTGGATTAATTTTAGGATTAGCATATTCTAGAGTCAAGGATAGGTTTGTGGGTGTTCTAGGTGTTAGCTTTATTTGTGAACATGCATAAAAAGTAATGTTTTATATGTTCTGTAGTTAGGAATAGGATTAGGTCTAGGATTAGGGTCAAGAAGAATATAGTTTGTGTTAAAAGTATTGCTGAGTTATAAGTCAAAATGCCAGGTGAAATATTGAAAGATTTTTATTTAGGGTACATAGTAGTTTACTTCCTATATTAAACAATTTAGTTAATGACTGAATTAGCATTCAGATGATCTTGTCCTTGCATTAAGGTGAAGTTTATGGAGGTGTTAGATTTTTCTGTGGTCATACTAGATAGTAAAGTGATATAGTAAAATGTAAAGAAGATCATTGAATTTAAAAAAAGTATGTAGACTTTTGGCATTGGAATTGCCGGATTTCGTATAAATTAGATCTAGGATTAAGAATAGGGTTGTGTTTAGGGTTAAGGATTATGCAGGGTTTTGGTGTTAAATACCAACTTGGACTAATTCCAGCTTCAAGCTTAGAAAGCTTGTGTTCAGTATGTTGAATTATCTTTCCATCCTTGTCTATATTATTTTTTAGTTATCATATTAAGAATTTTATACTACTACTACTACTAGTATTTATTAACTATTAATACTGATATGGCTAAATATCCTATGGTGACTTTATTTCTTATTTTAATTTTCTCAGAATTTCTTTCTATATTTTGCCTTGTTATAATTTTAAAATAATATATAATCTTTCTGCCTCTTGAGGTGTTGCAGGTGTGGCTGCGGTGCCTGGCTGTGTCAGCAGGTGGCAGGAAGGAGACAGGCTCATCTACACCCCCAGGGCTCTACCCTGTGGGCCCTGGATGGTTGATGGTATGACATAGAAAAGACTGGCCCCCCTGGGCTGAACCCAGAGCCATGGCAGAACCTGGCAAGCTACCCGTGGTGTATTTTTATGCCAAGAACAGTAACAATAATGGACCTCATTCCCAATGAATAGAGATGCCTCCACGAGCAAATCTATGAACAGTGGGAACACAAGTGACAATACATATTCTTGATAACAGTTTTATGAGAATACTAAAATTTCCTTTTATTAAAATTTAAGTTTCTTAAAAAATTTAGCAAATACATATTTGTTTCAACAGATAAAAACATAAATTGTTATTGTACATTAGTATATCTTTTGTGTCTTATTCTGCTAAAAGATCAGACACTGAGATTTTCAGAATGTATTTTGGAGTCTATGTTTATATATTTAAATATCTATTTCAATAGGTATTTTTATCAGTAAAATTCATCACTTGAGAATAATTGCTAAAGTTCTATGAATGGTAGTATGCTTAAGAAAATTTTAACATGAATTTCAACAATTGAAAATAAAACTTAGCACACTGTTTCCACAAGTTTCTGATCAAATGGATATGAAGTAAGAAAACCTATTATATTTGATTTTATGTCTGATTGCTCTATTATTACTCAAGGATTCTGTCCTATTTCAATGACTATGTACTAAAGATTGAGTAAAATGAAGGAATCAAAGAAGACAAGAAAGAAAATTAGACATTTGTCATTAATTGTATAACTCATATATCTTACAAATGGGCCAATTCAAGGGTTGAAATAGGTTATAGAAACATTCTGTTATTAATTTTTGTTGTAATATTTCATGTGCAATCATGAAATAAGAGTGCTGTTAATCTTTTCTGTCTACTTCCAGTTTAAATAGGCAGAATAAGATATGCCAACTAAAATCAACACTAATTTCATTTGATTATTTCCTGAAAAATGGCAGGCTATTGATGTATGGATCCTGCCATTTTATATTCATAAGAGAAATAAGCTAAATAATATATAAATATATTTTAGTCTTTTATTTTTATATTACTTCATACTATATTTAATGAGAAACTGAAAGTTCGAGAACTTAAAAAAGCTTGTCCAAAATCTACCAGAAGGCTTTAATCAAGTATGTAAAAATTCAAATATAAGTGAGTTGCATTAGTACAATTCACTTTCAATTTTATGTAGCATGCAATGCAAGTTGGGTTAAAGATAAAGTAAATTATAGTAAAACTAGCATCTTGTTTTTAAGTTTTATACTTAATTACTTTAGATTTTCATGAAGATTTAATGGAAATGTGAGAAGACACTTTCCAAATCCATTCTCTTGCTATACAGCTGAAATATTATTTTTTGACTTTCTAATTTTCTTTCTTCCCTTATACACAAACCTATGCACAAATTAAGTCAGCAAATACTTTAGTTATATATTTTATGAAATGAGGGAAAATGTTGAAGGGAAGCTTACTACATGTGGAGAATGTGGCCCTGAGAATCGCATTTTGAAATCCTGTCATTAACAGTATTGGAAATCACAGCACACACAATAAAAGATGTGAAAAAAAGAAAAGAAGCAGACTAAAATTAAAAGTCACAATACTAATTAGAGGAATATATTTCAACATAATTAATCAGATAAGTGGATAATATTCAAAATATATAAAGTACTAATAAAGCTCAACAATAAATAAACCGATGCCCTCATAAAAAAATTGGAGAACAGGGCCAGAGAAATAGCACAGCAAGTAGGGCATTTGCCTCGCATGCTGCTGACACACGTTCAATCCCTGGCTTCCTACATGCCCTCCAAGCATTGCCAGGAATAATTCCTCAGCGTAGATCCAGGAATAATCTCTGAGAACCACCAGATATGACCCAAAAAGCAAAAAAAAATAGTGGATGAATAGACACTTAATTAAGACAATGCATAACCAATAAGTATATTAAAATATTTATTGTCACTTGTTATTTGAGAAATGTAAATCAAAAGGTACCATCTCAACCAGTGAGAATGACTTAAATCAAGAATTCCTCAAGAAACCAGTATTGTGAGCATGTAGTGAAAAAATATTCCTTTTTTTTTTTTGTTGATGCAAATGTCTTGCTCAGCATCTCCAGAAAATAGCAAGGATATGCCTCAAAGAAGAAAAGATTAGGAATCTTATCTAACTCAGTGCTTTCACATGTCAGCATCCTAAACACAAATCACTAATAAAAAAGGTATATTTTCACTTACCTTCACTGCAATACATTGTATATAGCTATGATGGAAACAACCCAAAAAGTCCAATGACAGATAAGTGGAAAGAATATTTATGTAATTGGTTTTATATATATTTATAAAATGGAATATTATACACCTGTAAGAAAAGATGAAATTTTAGTTTGCTGCAACAGGATGGAACTGGAATATAGTATTTTAATAAAATAAACCAGACGCAGAAGAATAAATATCAATTTATCTGTGGTATAGAGGGAGATAAAACAAGGGAGTAGAAAGGGCCTAATGATAAAGAACTTTTGGCCCCAATTACAAAACTCAGAAATCCAAGCAAGGAGGGTGGAGAGTGTGTTTGTTTCAAGAGTGGGGATTTGACTGGGTGAATTGAAAGTAACATAATAATAGTCCTTGGCATTTTAGTGCTGTGAGGTATGCAACTGTGTAGACAAAAATTACAAATATTAACACTATTATAAACATCAGTTTAATTATAATGAAATAAAAACAAAATTGTAGTATATAACAATAATGATAAACTATACATTAGTGACATTTTATTAATAAGCCTGTATTAAGAAAATATTTAATTACCTGCCCTTAATTTTGATTTATTGGTTCCTTAAGTCTATAAATAATTATTTCCATATTTTTTAAGTGTGAGAGAACCACAAACAAATTTGTATCTCATGATAAGGCGAAAGTTTTACAATGTCAGGTGGTTGAAAACAAAAACACTCAGAATTATCTGTTTGCTTTAAAAAAACATGTCCATCTAGGATGCAGAATTCCAAAACAAAATATAAAATAAGATAATTTTATCTATATGATTATTTCTGTCATGTACTTGTTTTCGGGACACATTCAGTGATACTCAGGGCTCACTCCTTGCTCTGAGATTAGACATTACCCTTGGCTCAGAAACTTCTCATATAGGGTGCCAGGGAAGAACATGGTTGGGGTGTAGGAGGATGTGCAACACAAGCACTCTTCCCACTGAACTCTCTCTGGCCCCTCAGTGACCTGTTGAATATAGTTCATGGTAATATGATTTATTATTATAACGAAAATACATTTTTTCATGGTGAGGCACATTCTATAAGTCACCTAATTCTGCATCCATTTTATAATAAAAAATAAATTCATGATTATTTTTCATACTAAAAGTATGACACCACTCAAATTATTTTGAAAAAATTGGGGGGGTTAGTCTCCCCAATTTGAGTTAGAGAGACTCACAGACATGGGGCAGAGCTGCTACTTGTTCTCCATGTGCCCAGCCGCTCAAGAGGTGCCCAGGAGGGATGGCGGGTTCTAGCCCTGGACCTCCACCCCAGCAGAGCCTTGCAAAAAGCCAGATGACCCCACACTCCATGAGGGCCTCCATTTTCCACATCCGGACTTCTCTCTCGTCAGAAAACCACCCAGCAGACCTGCCTATCACAGCCCGGCTTGCGTAGCTGCTTGCAGCAGCAAGGTTCATCAATAAATGCTGGACTTAGAGATGACTACAAGAGTATGCTACCTGCAGGGCAGAGCCTGGCAAGCTACCCGTGTTGTATTTGATATGCCAAATACCAGTAATAATTATAGACCTCATTCCAGAATGGATTGAGGCTCTTTATGTTCCTGGAGCAAGCAGATGCCCTTGGGCTCTACTAGCATGAGACAGGACATATGGAGATATTACTGGGGGCCCGCTCGAGCAAATTGATGATGAACGGGAAGACAGTGATACAGTGACAGACAGTGGGGGGTTAGAATAAGCAGAGAGGCATAACCAATAAAAAGCATGGAATAAAATTTAAAAAGTTAAGCTTGTTTGCTAAAGCAATATAAGGGAAATTAAACAAAATTGAAATATTAAGAAGTTTGACAATGAAAATTTTAATTTCCAATTTCTTTCCTCATGGAAGCAAACATATAGCTAGTATGAATTCAATTTAAAATATATAGCAATCAAATCAGCATGTTGTAATAAAATAAAATGTTAGCATCTGCTATAAAAAGTTAGCACTTCCTGATAATATTCTCATCGACATGAGAAAACACAACTTAAAATGATGACTGCTTGGATATCATATTTTGTAATCCCAGATAATATCAGAGTTCTTTCAATGTCTTCAGACCAAATTAATAGATTTTTAAATACTTAGCAGAACAGTTTAAACTTCTACATAATAAACTTGCACTAAATTATGATTTTTCAATAATTGAATTAAAGCAAAAATAATTTATGGTTCTCTAAGGTTTACTGATATCTACCAGATTATTTTAAAATCAAGGTATGTATCAATCTAAGTTCTTAAAGGTGGAGGTATAAACATTATAGGCTATTGCATATTCAGATTGTATAATTCATATAAATGTTACATAAAATTAAGTAGCATTTATATAAAATAAAATATTCTCAAGACACATAAATTGACATAGTTAAGTATAAAATATAGAAAGATGCAATTCTTCATTCAAATGTGTATATCTACTTTGATATGTCTAAGTTTATTATCTTGTGCTTTAACTATTAAAGATTCAAGGCTAGAATATTGGTAAATGAGTCTGAGTTGGAAAAGCGAAAATCTTTATTTTCCTGGAAGGAATGAGAAAGACTGGTTAAAAGTACAGTCAAGAAAACTACCTTTACTTAAAACATACATATAATTTATTGCTATACATACACAAACATATATAAACATACAAAAAACTATGCAAATTTTATATATAGTTATAGTTGTATTTATATATACATTGAAATCATTTATCCAAATGATATCTATATATAATATTTATCCACCCATATATCAATATTTTGGACTCTATGTTGAGAGCTAAAAGATGCTAGCACTTAACTAGAATTTATAAATATATCTTATTTACATATCATTATGCTCATTTGACTGCCAAAGAAAGATTTCTCAGAATTAAGTAAACTGCAATCTGCTCCATTTCAGACAACAAGCAGATGACAAACCAGAATTTAAAACACTTCTGGATGAATATCATAACATTCATTTGTGCATTTTAGATTTTTGTTTTTAATTTTTGTTTTCAATATACTAAACTGATGGTCTATGCATTTACATTAGTTGATGGACTTTAGTGGGAAGCAGAAAAGAAAGGAAATGGTGGTTCTGGATTCATTTCAATGACAGCCTCGACCTTTGTATAATCAGTTATCAAAGAATGTTGAAGAAACATGTCTGCGTTCAAACCAGTGTTCAAACCAGGCTTTCATTCTCAATTCAGGCTATGTTATAAATATTGTTGTGCTTTGACAGAGCATATGGTCTATTTTTAGTAAAACAATACAAAGAAAAGAATCTCATAAATGCCATTGTTTGAAAACAGGTAAAATGAAGGTTTATGTAGGCAGTCTACCTGATAATTTGTATTTAAATTTTTCTATTTCTTATTCACACTGTTAGTAAAAAGTTCAGAACCTACTTATCTTTGAGGTCTATAAGTCGAAAAAAATATCAATGGACAGAAAAAGACCACTGGACAATACACACCTTTATAATTTATGTCTTTATGTTTTGTGTGTTTGGGGACCACACACAGCAGTGTTCATAGCTTACTCCTCTCTCTGCACTCAGGCATATTTCCTGGTGGTCTCAGGAGTCTCTACAGGAGTGCCAGAAATCACATCTGGGTTGGCATTGTTCAATGCAGTCCCCAGAATATTGATGAGAAACAATTAAAATAAATCAAACTTTGATTGTATAGGTTGTCTTAACATAAGATCTCCAATTACTTATGACTCCAGTCTTTTCCATTAAGTCTGGAGTGGAGAAATAGCGGGTGCAACATCTAGAAAGTCTCTGCCTTACGGGCATAACTTTGCGGGTTCCATGAAAATTATGTCACTGATTTAAAAGCAAGTCTCTTTACCTAGAAAAATAAACTCTTCTGGAAAGATGGAACAGATCTTTACAATGGGTCTTGAAAACTATCCAGATATGTGGATGAGAGTCTGGGGCTTTTAACTGGCACTATACCACAAGTCACACCGCTGGCTTAGCCCTTTGTACTCCAGCTAGGGGAGAAGTGAGCACAATTTTACTACTCAAAATAACTAAATGTGGAAAGTGAAGGCAAGTTTTCTCATAATACCTCTGAGTAGTAAATCCACCCATCTTATTATGAGCAACCAGCCTACAGATTATGGCCACTATGAACTTTTATAACAGTAAGAAAACAAGGCAACAAATGAACATACATAAGGCATTAGGTTTTTGTGCTACAAAATATAATTAAATATGACTACAGACCACACAAGTATTTCTACAAAGAAGTTTAATGTAAAAATCAATTTTACATTAAATAATAATTTAAATAAAATTAAATTAAAAATAATTTAATAATTTTAAATGATTTAATAAAAATAATTTAATAAAATAATAACCATCAAAGAAACCCATCTAACAAAACAACAATAATGTAAAATGAAAAATCACATAGACAAAATAATACTATGAAATAAGCAACAGTGTTAGAAATAATAAGAAAATAGAAAAAAGAGATGAATAAAAGATAAGATTATCACACTAAAAATTTTAAAATTTTATAATATCAACGTTAAGTTGTGTTTTACTTTATTCTAAATTAACTTCCATTTTCCAACAGAAAAGTAATAATAAGAAGAACAATGTAAGTGTATGTATGATTTGTCTCTACACTCTATACCAAAATACATTTTTGTAATACATTCCTGGGTATATGCTGGGAAGCTTATTTATAAAATACTAAATATTTTATAAATAACTATAATGTCTATACCTAGTAGCCATAAATAAAAATAGTATGTTAGAGCTTAAACACTAAGATATAGTAAAGTATCTCTATGGCTTTTGGTGATAGTTATGTAAGAATAACAGATCTTTCCTTGGTAAACTCACGACACTGAAGAACTAAATTCAAATGAACTGAGAACAAAAAAAAATTAAAAGAAGCAGTGATTGAGCCACATATCTTTCTCTCAGTCTCACCAACCTAAAATTCACAGCTTCATAGGAGAGATGGACAAGAGGAAACAGACGTTATAAAGCTGTCTTCCTCACTGTACACTTTGGGGGGAATTAGTGGAAATTTCCTACTTTTCAAGAACAGTTGGAATCAAAGAGAGAATGTTTACTATAATATTGGGAATAAAGTCAGATTTGGAGAAATATTAACTGATAAACCTCTCTATATAAATTAAATATATTTCTCATAGAGTTAATATCACACTTCATGAAATCTAACTCATATGTTATAAATACCAAAGTTGCTCATGACTTAGAAAACTATTAATTTATCCACGAGATAATGCTACTGACTTTGGGGCTAAAGGTTCAGTAGAAGATAATGAAAAACAAACTCTCACTATTCTTTTCGATTTTGACCTTTACTGTTTCCAGACTTCATTGTTTTTCTCCCATCTTCTGTATTCATTTTAAGTCTATGAGTATCTTAAATTTCCCAAACTATCAACATAAAAACAGAGTTTAGCTTTAGTTTGAAAAACAGAGTTTAGCTTTAGTTTGTCCCTTTACTATTGTATATCTTGCTATAATAATTTTTCTGACTGATTAGGGATTGGATGTAAATAAAATTAAGTGACTTAGCTATTTAAAGAATACTAAAAGTTATAAGAGGTAAGAATACCGAGAGGTAACAGTACCTTTGCTACAGGAGTACCAATAGTGATAAGAGGTAAGGATACATACAAGTCAGTCTGTTTAATAAGCAAATTATAAAACAAATTGTAAAACATATATCCGGTAAAACAAACAGATTTAAAAATAAAAACACATAGTAACTACAGCAAGTATGTGGTGCTCTAAATACCAGGCCTGTGCAGTCTTGAAGCAAGCTCCAGATGTGGCAATTGTCACCACAGGCTCTGCTAAGAGAAACAGCACCACTTCCCCTGAAATCAAAATGGAAGTTTCATATTCATCATCATCACAGTTTTCCATTCCAGTTTACCAAAATCTCTTCTATTTGTGTGCTCTTATATTGTGAATATAATTTCCAATGTACTATATTATTATGTGTGACCTGCTTTAGTCATAAGTCAAACCTCTCCAAGTGAAAGTTAATATTTTAAGATCAGAAGGTAAATTATGTTCAAGCTCTATAGAAAGCATATGATTTGAAGATAGGCTCTTCCTTTTTCTGAGTTTTCTATATATTCTTTACAAAGTCACTTAAGAATCATTCACTTGTCTTCCCATTGATCATCGATTTGCTCGAGCAGGCACCAGTAACATCCCCATACATCCTGTCACATGCTAGTGTAGCCCAAGGGCATCTGCTCGCTCCAGGGACATAAAGAGCCTCAAACCATTCCATCAGGTCATGGGAATGAGGTCTATAATTGTTCCTGGTATTTGGCATGTCAAATTAGCTTTGATTTTTGCATGTGTAGAGTGAAAATATATAAAATTTCCAAGCATTTTGTTAAAAATCCCTGTAAGTGGAAATGTAGTTAGACTGTAACTATAAGAAACAAGAAACTATAAAAATACTCTTAGAGTGGGGCAGGAGTAATAAATAGTACAGCAGGCAAGGCCTTGCATATGCCCAAACTGGTTTGGTTCCTGCCATCGTCCCATATAGTCCCCTGAGCACTGCAAGCAGTGATTCCTGAGTGTAGAGCCAGGAGTAACCCCTGAAGATCTCCAGGTATGCCCCCTCACCCTCTCCACAACAGCCATACTTTTTAATAATATAGTTTGCCTTGGTCTACTAAAGCAGAATGAGGAAAACTTTCTTTCTGGAGCTCAAATATCCTGTATTAAAGACAATATCCAAATAACTTCTAAATTTAATGCACATATCACTTATATATCTATATCTAGTTCTCTACCTCTTTTCCACATCTTAATCTCTAAAGTTCTGTGTAGTGAAATTTAATTAATTGTATAGTGCTAATTATTAAACCTAATAATTCAAGGCATTCCATTTATCATTGAGCGACACTACTTGTTGGAGGACAAGTTTAGCTAACCTGGGAGTTTTGTTGTTTTGCCCACTCCCAGCTTAATCTTATTTAAGTCAAGGTTCATTCTAATGAGACCTCTCTTCTATGTAAACACTGCTAGAGGGTGTGGCAGTTACAGAAGTTCACCTTGATTGAATAACTTCTGACTTATACATCTACTAAGACTTCTATGTTTTCTAGATTGGGCATAGCTCCTCTTTATACCCACTGCACCCAGCGTGGGACAGTTAGAATTTGCCAGGGGACTACCACCCTGGCTACGTTGAGACTATAGGAAGACTATAGGAAGGATCATATTAGTTTGCTCTAAGCAGGTGAGTGTGACCCTTTCAGTACATGAGAACAAGATACCCAGAATCACCCTGGTGCAGATAATAATAAGAAGGTCCTTGTGGGCACCATCTAGATTACATGAAGCTCATGAAGTTAAGATGTATTACATTATATCAGCCCTCTCTCTCTCTCTAGTGTTTTTACATAAGAGATAATCTTGGGATTAGTCCTTGGCAGTAATCTTTGTTTATACCTGCAATAGGGTGTGACACTACACTCTGTTTAGAGTTCTTTGTTGACATGACCCTCCCTGTCACAAATCAGATTACTTTGGTGTATATAAGGGGACCGACTTGAGGCCACTTCACCTTTTGGGCCTTTTCGCTTTTGGCTTTTGGATCCTCAGCTTTTGGCTTTTTGCTCTTTGGCCTTTTGCTCCATCTTCTGGGTAGGACTCATCTCGAGTGAGATCCTCTCTCTTTGGTGGGAGACTTAGGCTCTTTTGTATGGTCTAAGTTTGGACCAGAGCTAGAGTTTGATCATTATATTGGAGTGCTGTGGAAGAGTTTTTGTACTATAAAAAGCCATTTTTGGAACTGCACCGGACTCCTGAGTTTTCATCTGTTCTCCCGGTGTCCTCGGAGGTAGAAGAGAACCTCTGCCCGGCGGCGTTCCCGACACTACTGGCCCATATAGATAGATTTCAAAAAAGATTTTAAATATTCGGAGGATGTACACAAGGTGGTCATTATGGTTTAAGACTGACTCTATGCTCAGGGATCACACGTGGTGGAGGTTCAGAGACCAAATGTAGTGCCAGGGATTGAATCCCGGTCCACTGCTTAGTGGCTAAATATCACTTTTGCCCTTAAGAATAGATTTTATAGTTGCTTTAATTGTGACTTCATGATGCAGCAGAGTAGAAAAGAGTGAACTATAGAGACATTCAGCTTAAATGTGTAATTGCAAAGTATTTAAAAATACTATATTCATATGATCACTCATTTTGTTTGCCCAAAACACAATTATTAACTAATGGAAGAACTGTGGGAAGAATCTTCTGTTTTATAAAGCCAAAGTGAATTAATTATTCACAAGCATTTAAGAGAGAAATGCACAAATGATAGCAAAGCTATTAAAGCAATTAAATTAGTTGGAGTGCGATAAGGATACTGCATAGAAAGTTTAATTCGGTTACAAATTAATTGTACTAATATAAGTTTACTATGGGATTTTTCTATAAACATATTTCAGAGTTCTGAATTAATATTAACCATATTATGCCAAAAATAAAATAAGTGCCCAAAATGTTAGTAAAAGGTGTTTTAAATACTAGTTATAATGCATGAAAGCTTATAATTGGGAAATTATGTCTCTATAATCTCATTCCTTCATTTGATTAAAAATAACTCCAAATATTTTCAATAATTGTGATTCCTTCTACTGTATAAAGTAGTGACATCTATCTATCCAAACTACACCTTACAAAAGTATGTAAAAAGGCCTAGCAATTCTGGTCATCTATCTACTCCATAATGTAGAGAAACCCCTTGTCCTAAATGTCCTGATAATGCTGATTTCATATAAATGTCACCAATTCCTACAATGAGGCTTATGCTTCTGTACCTATCCTTCTGTTAAAGGTATGCATGTATTATATATTTTAAGAACTTAGACTGATCAAATAAATATTATTGTAATATTATTTTATAATTATTCGAATAAATTTATGTAGATATGACACTGAATCCATAGAGTTGCAGTTTTTAATTCTAAAAAATAAGATGAGTTTGCTCATTTGTCACATGCTATCAGATGAGAGGGATTTCTTTTGGTTTCTTCCCATAGCCAAAAAATTTTATAAAAAAGAAAGTCCCTACTTCCAATGTTTGTCATTTGAGTCCCAACTGTGCTGTAGCCTTTAACTGTGTAAGACAGCAAGACAGCACATTTTGTAGATTAAACCAATAAACTCACAAACATAAAAGAAACAAATCTCATAATTGTGGATTTCAATTAAAGTAAGGGGATCAAAGCAAACATTCTGCTGAAATTACACAGCTGCTATCTATACAAAATGAGAAAAACGTCTAGAGCCAGCCATAATTTTGCAGAGGGAAAAAAAACGTGCTGCAAAACCCTGCAGTACGACAGATTGTCTATGCTCCTCACGTCCCAATCAGTAATACAGAAATATTGAGTAATAAATTCCCTGCCTCTCTCCATCTGAAAAGCTCCCACCATCTGTGAAAGACAATTTGTAACAGCCTCAATATTAAGATTCAGTAAACAGACAATCACTCCCATTGTGCCAAGCAGTGGCTGCATTTGGAGAAAAGCATAAAGCAAAACAATTAGTAACACCAAGACCTCTCTATTACAAATTATCCAGCCACCAAAACAGCTAGTTTCAATTGCAGTTTCCTGTCAATTGGAGAGGAGTGGAAGAGTTTGTGCAGATCAGGCTACCTCTGTGGCCTGTACGTGAGGCCTCATCCTAATGCGTTGAATTATTATTGATGGCGAAGGTAGTTCTGCTCTGTTGGTGAACCAATAATGTCAAGGCAGTACCTGCAAGATTAATTATAGGAGAGAATAGGCTGAGGTTTCCCGGGACTGAGGCATTAATATAGACTGAGCATTAGTTTCAGGGGACTCAAAAGACAGCTGAACAAACGCCTCAAACGAAGTGATCCTCACCAAATCCTGGCAGCTGCACCTTAGCAATACTTGGAAGTTGAGAACAATCATTTGTAACTGTGAGAATCAAGTATTATGTATAATAGTGAACTAAATCTCAAAAGTGAAATTGACAATTCTCTCTGAATTGCAAATTTAAATGGAACATAATTAAATTACTATTTCACTAAAAAGATAATCGGTTACTGCTTTTTTTTTTTGACACCTTTGACTTTGGGACATACAAATGTGCACATTTTCTTTGTTGCATTTCCTGGGATTTTGAGAAAATGACAACCCCTCATTTGTTGTCTTAGTGATTATTAAAAGCAATTCACATTTTGCCTGTAAGTTGTTTTATTTAGTATGATAGGACCATTAATTCTAAGGCACAGGTACCTAAAACTTTTGTTTACACTGAAAAAGTCACTATCTGTACAAATGTCTTACTACTTGGAATATTGTATATGTCTCTATGACATCATTACTGAAATTCAAATTTATGAAAGCAGTTAATAGAATAAAGAAAATGTACGGTTTTGTTTTTTTTGCTTTTGTTTTTATGCCACATATGGATGTTCTCAGGGCTTACTCTTAGCTGTGTGCTCAGGGATCATTCCTGGTGGGACTCTGGGGACAGGTAGAATGCTGGTCCACCATATGTAATACAAGTGCCCTACCTGCTGTATTGTATTCTGGGCCCAAAATTGCACAGTTTTAACCTCACTGAAATTTATCTGCAGTTTTCCATTTAACTCTCTTCCATATTTTAAATTGTATATTTATTGTATAATTATATTGTATAGGTGTACATATATTTGCACGCTTGCATATTTATTTTTTTTCATAGCTTACATACTAAGTTCTTTCTCCACTTGGAAAGATTTTTGCTGCTGCAGTTTTTTATTTCAAATAACATTTCCATGAGCACATGTACATACACTTTTGGTAGAAATTTCTTTATTTTATTTTTGTTTTTATTTTTATTCATTCATTCATTCATTCATTTATTTGTTTATTTATTTTGCTTTTTTGGGTCATACCTAGCAATGCTCAGGGGTAACTCATGACCCTGTACTCCCTGTACTCAGGAATTACTTCTGGCGGTGCTCGGGGACCGTTTGGGATGCGGGTATTGAACCTGGGTCAGCTGCGTGCAAGGCAAATGCCCTACTTGCTGTGCTGTTGCTCCAGTCCCTTTAGAAATTTATTTTCCTTACTTTAGACAGTTAGCATAGGATAACTATTTAACTGTATAAAATTTTTCCATTCCATTTCCAATGGGACCATCATTGTTCATTTCCCCTCAATCTGCCAATAAAAATACTGAAATATTTTCTTTTTTTTTGAGAGGGAAAGACTGGAGGAAATTTTGTTTTAGCTATATCTAAATCATAAATTATTTCCTTGATCATACTTTGTCATACTGATGAGTAATGGCCAAATGTGTGCTTGTAGTGTTTACACTTCAACCATAATACCAGTGATGGAACTGTGTCCTCCTAATCTGTGTTTGCTTTTAGATCTTTACATGTGACATTTAATACTTAGATATTTAACTTACTGTTCAGACAGAGTCATTATGGTTGTTGTACTCACTGGTGGTCACTGTGGTTCTCACATACAAACTTGAAAAGAGATACATAAACCAGTTGTGGTATTTGTGCACTCAGTGTGGGCCAGTGTTTGTCCAATTGTTATAGCATTAGGGTCCCAAACACTGGAATTATACCAGGACTGTACTCAAAGCACATGGGTGGCACAAAGGAGCAAACTCATATACTCACACTTGCAAGGAAAGTACATTTAGCCATTCCGTTTTCATGGGAACTCTTTTATTTTCTTTTAATCTACTCTCTTTAACAAATTCTACACTAGTAATTTTCCTTTTGAAATTAGTATGTGTGTACTGTGGAATATATAAATATATATATATATTAGCATATATACATAATATAATAAAAATAGATATAGATTATATAGACATAAATTTATATTCACCACTAGGATCTCACCATTCTACAAGGAAGTGAGCATTGATGTCAAAAGAGGGGTTCGGCAAGGTGATACCATTTCACCAAAACTCTTCAGAGCCACCCTCGAGAACATCATGGAATGGGAGTGAAGATAGATGGTCAGTAATTACACCAACTCCACTTCACTGATAACATTGTTCTAATAACACCAAACATTAGCCAAGAGGCATAAAGGCTGGCTGAGTTCAACGGAGAATGTGGAAAGATTTGTTTGCAGCTGAATCTCAACAAAACAATGTTCATGAGAAATGAACTAGTTCCAGAGGCCCCATTCACTCACAATGGAACAAACATCTCTGAATGCAGAAGTCATGTATACCTAGGTCCAGAATGGATCAAAACTCTACATGCCTTTGTTTGGCATGTAAATCTTTCCAGATTTACAGTTCTTTTTTTTTTCAGGATGACTCAAAGAAACCCAGCAGCAAAACCATTTGATTTAAAAAAAAAAAAAAAAACGAGCTCTACAAATAAAATAAAATACCTTCTTAAATGTTGTGCTTACTGAAAATTTTGGGAGTTAAAAACAAAATTTCCATTAAAATGGTGCTGAAATTGTGCATCACATTTTATACTTACTTGATGAGGATTCGGCTTTTGAATATAAAGAAAGGAAGTAATTCCATAGTTTAAAGAGATCCTGGCAAACTGTTAACACAGACATGCTCTTTTTTAGAACAAATTTATTTATGAGTAATTTTGAAGTTCAATTGGCAAATATATTGTTTTACAATCTAAGGGACCTGCAAAACATTATAAAACATTATGCTTATATCTTTTTCTTATATAGAATACAGACCACCTAGTTGTAACAAAACTTAAAAAATATTTTTTCTTAAACTTGAAAATAACTACCCCTAAATATTGCAGGATGTGACCAAAATACCAAAACAAACAAACAAGCAAACAAACAAATAAATAAATAAACTTGATAATTTTGAGCATGTTGAGTTAACTGAATTTCTTTTTATAGGAATATTTTTTTTTCTGATTCAAGGTTAATTTCTGGCCAGTGATTTGACAGATATATATATATATATATATATATATATATATATATATATATGATAAAAAATGGATAGATGAAAAATAGTGCTACTGTCCTTCTTTTCCTTTCAATGTGAACAATTTAAGCTTCCTGACACCCTACTTAATTAGTACAATGGCATTAACATATATCAGGATATCTTAAACTAATGTCCATACATAGATGAAAAACAAATTTTGAAAGCCACAATTTATTGCAAGTTTTGTAGTTAACATTGTTAAACTGGAAAGTTTATACCAAAAAAGGTAAAGCTATTATCTTTAACACTTGCATTATTCTACAAATGACACAATGCCAGTAAGAATTGTCCCCAGAGATATCGCATGCTAACTAAAGTACTGAAGAACTGTTTATAGGGATATTGCACTTGCAGAGTCCACCATTTAGCATCAGAAATAAAAACAGAATAAGTACCACAGCAAAGAGAGCATATGTATGATCCCCACAACTAAAGGATAACTAAAGGGTGTGAGCTCAGGGAGTACTGCAACCTAAGTGTGCTGCACCATAACCAAGCATGTATAAGACCCTTTGTTTATACAAGTTGCAACTGTTGCACCAAAAAGGAAGGTGAAGGAGAAACATAAAAAGAATGAAAATAGACCAAGTAGAATAGAAGTTGCCATAAAAATGCCTGCTTTGTCAAAAATTGTTTGCATGTTTTAAAACTGCTGTCTCAGGAAGTATTTAAGCCAGAGCTATAAAGAATATAATTTAATGATTGCTTGTTATGTGGACTATTTCAGGAATATTAAATATATATCTTAAGAGACTTCATTAAAATTTAGGGCACCAATGACCAATTGGTTCTAAATTAGATCTTAAAATAAATCACTGTCAGTCATATTAGCATCGACAATCTTAGAAAATATTCAGAGAAATCAAAAGATAAAGTTGGTTTAAATGTAATATTTTATTTTAAAAGTAATTTTGTTGTAGCTTTTGAGAACACCACTGATGCTCATGGGTTATTCCTGGCTCTGCACTCGGGGATCACTCCCTTACAGTGCTCAGGAAATCACAAAGGATGTAGAGAATCAAACCCAGTTGGTTAGGCTTCATGCAAGACAAAAGCCCTACCAGATGATCCAACACTTAAATGTTATAGTTTAGAGAAAATTTAACTTTATTAGGAAAATTACTGCAATAATTTTTGTTACAAATTGTTTAAGTATAAATTATTTTATCCAATAAATCAAAATTATGTTGAGTGTGTTTTTATTTTTTCTCCAACAGAACTAAATACTTCTAACCAGAACTGCCATAATCATTAGACTACTTTTTATTTTAACTGAAATAAATGCAAACTTATCTATAGAATTTAAATCTGTAGTCTTTAAAATATCTGTTACTTAAACTTTAGTACAAAATAGTTTAAATCCTAACAATATTACAATACTTATATTATAAAATATTGTCTATGTTATATTATAGTTTTAAAATTCTATTGTTCTAACCTATGCTAAAAATAATATATGACTTTAATATTTGTTTCTACAAAAATCAATTCCAGACATTCGGAAAACACAATATATAAATACATTGTTAAATTAATAGCGGTGATCTATTTTGCAGACACATTTTTAATATTTTATATGTGAAAGTTGTTACTTATGATATTTTTAGAATATACAAATAAATCATAAAAGTTTTTTGAAGTGCTGAACATCTTTGTAATTGTATATGTCATGGTGGTATAATAAAAAAATAAAAATTTTATCCCATGACCTGATGAAATGGTTTGAGGCTCTCTATGTTCCTGGAGCAAGCAGGTGCCCTTGGGCTCTACTTGCATGAGACAGGTCATATGGAGATGTTACTGGTGCCCGCTCGAGCAAATCGATGATGAACGGGAAGACAGTGATACAGTGATTGAAGTGTTTGGAAATGATGCAGTTGTAGTTTTACTACAAATGAATTGACTATATATGGGCATTTTATTTTACTTTCAAAATTTAATTTTTCATTTTTTTTGTTGATCACCATGAGATAGACCATTAAAAAACTCTTCATGATTGGGTTTTAGTCATACAGTGTTCCTACAGCTCTCTCTCTCTACCAGTGCTCATTTTCCAATACCAATGTGTCTGTTTGCCTCCCAAACCTCCCCTCACAAAAATGCTTCTATGACAGACATTCTTCTCTCTCTCTCTCTCTCTCTCTCTCTCTCTCTCTCTCTCTCTCTCTCTCTGTGTCTCCTTTTTGCACATTGTGGTTTGCAACACAGACACTGAATCATTATCACATTTATGACTTTACCAATTTTCAATATTCAGTTCTTGTTAAGCATTAATATTTCCAATTATGCATTGTCGAATTGGTCCCTTTTCTATCTTACCTACCCTCTTCTCTCCAGGAATTTGTGGTAGATACAACAAGTTCTCCTTGCCTTTCTTTATAGCCCCCAAATGAATGCAGTCATTCTATATCTATTCATCTCCTTCTGATTCATCCCACTCAGCATGAAATCCTGATATCATGTTTATCCATCACTTGATCACTTGACATCTCGTTATTCGTCGATTTGCCTCGAGCTGGTGCCAGTAATATTTCCATTGGACCCTAACCATGCTATTTTAATTATTACTGCTTTAGTACAGCTTTAAGTTGGGGAGGGTGATACTTCCATCTTGTTTTTACCAAGGTTACTTTAGTTATTTGTGAGCTTTAATTGTTCTATATGAATTTCAGAAGTGTTTTATCTATTTCTTTGAAAAAATGTCATGTAATCCTTATAGGGATGGCATTGAATCTACATAATGCTTTTGGGAGTATTACCCAATTAATGTAAAAATTTATCTTTTACAAGATTAATTTGACCAATCTATGAGCAGGGGCTGTGTCTCCATTTCCTCATGTGGTCTTTATTTTCTTGAAGTAGAACTTTGTGATTTTCTTTGTACAGCTCCATTATTTCCTTAGTTAAGCTGATTCTAACATGAATGATTATCAATGCACAATTGTGTGATGTGAATGTGATAACCACTACGCTAAGGAAACTGACAATTGTGAATGATATTATTTTTATGGTTATATGGGTATGGGAAAGTCATGGACTTTGGGGTATTGATTTTGCTATGTGCCACTAGTATACAGTCCTATTGTATCTGAAAAGTTTTCGGAAAGGCCTTAGGGTTTACTAAGTATACTATGTCATCTCTAAATAGTGATATCTTGACTTAATTTCCTATTTGGATTCAATTAAGATCTCTTTTGCCTGTAATTGTTATGGGAAATACAGCAGTATATTGACTAGTATTGGCGAGAGTGGCAAACTTGTCTTATGCCCAATCTTAGGGGAAATGCTTTTAGTTTTTTCCCATTGACAATAATGTTTGCTGTGTGCTTGTGGTAGATGGCTTTGACTAGATTGAGGAAATTTCCTTCAACATTTTGTGTAGAGGGTTTTTTTTTTTTAATACTGCTTGGGTGGTGGATAGATCTCGTCAAATGCTTTCTCTTCATCTATTGATCATATGGTTTTTATTCTTTCTTTTATTGATATGGTGTATTTTGTTGCATGGCAGGAAGAGAATGGTGTGGAATGCCTTCGAGAGCTTTGAAGAAATAGCTAAAAGGACAAAGAACCTTCGACTATGGGCACATCTCTTCGACCCCACTGTTTTCCCTGCATTTACATATGCCTCAGAGACCTGGGCCCTAGGACAGCAGGATTAGTACGTTATTCAGGTCTCCCAAAGAGAAATCCAAAGAACTATGCTTGGAATATCATGCCTCACTCAAGTGAGAGAAGGTATTTGGAGTTCTGACCTCTATCGATGATTGAGAGTCAGGGGCTCTGTCTTGTTTGCCAAGGCATTGGAAATGATATGGGCTGGACATGTATTGCAATTTGGAAATGACCACTGGACTGTAGCCATTACTGACTGAATCCCACAGGACGTCAGAAGATCATATGGTTACCCACCTACAAGATGGTCAGACTTCTTCATCAAGATCTTGAAAGAATGGTTCGAGGCTCTTTGAATTCCTGGAGCAAGAATATGCCTTTGGGTTACATTGGCATGCGATAGCCACACATAGAAATGTTACTGGTGCCTGCTCGAGCAAATCAGCGAATAATGGAATGTCAAGTGATCAAGTGATTAAGTATTTTGTTGATTGACTTGTGAAAGTTAAACCATCCCATCCCCAAGATGACCCCTACCTGATCATTGTGTATGATCTTTTTGATGAGTAGTTGGGTTCTATTTTCTATTATTTTGTTGACCATCTTTGAATCTCTGTTCTTCGGGGATATTTGTCTGTAATTTTTCTTTGTTTGTGATATCTCTATCTGCTTTTGGTATCAGGGAGATATGCACCTCATAGAAACTGCTTGGGAGAATTTCTGTTTCTTCAATTTCCTGGAAGAGGTTGAAAAGAACTGGCAATAGTTCCTCTTTAAAGGTTCGGAAGAATTCACTAATGATTCCATCTAGGACTAGGGCCTTTGTTTAAGGGAAGACTTTTGATTATCATTTAAATTTTCTTGATAGGACCAGAGTGATAGTGCAGCAGGTAGGATGTTTGCCTTGCAAGCGGCTGACCCAGGTTTGATCCCCAGAATCCCATATGGTCCCCTGAGCACCGCTTGGAGTAATCCTGAGTGAAGAGCCAGGAATAAACCCTGAGCATTGCCAGGTGTGACCCAAAAAAAACAAAAAAAAAAAAAAATCCTTGATAGTGATAGGCCTGTTTAGTTATTCCAAATCTTCTTGGTTCAGTAGTGGGAATTTATAGAAATCCAGAAATTTATCCATTTCATCTATGTTCCCTTGTTTCGTGGTAACAGACTGTCAAAGTAATCTCTGATTTTCCTTTGAATTTCTGTGGTTTCTGTTGTGTTGGCCCCATTTACATTTTCACTGTGTTTATTGGGTTTCTCTCTTTCTTTGTGAGTCTTGCTAGTGGTGTGTGTATTTGTATTTTTTAAGGGAGCAAACATTCGGTTTCATTGATCTTTAGGATTTTTTCTGGTCAATTTTATATTTTGAAATTAAAAAAGATCAGTAACTCTTGAAAAAAGATCACGCAACAGCATATAATTATTAGATGCCTCATTTACTTAGAAAATTACAGAGTTGAAACCAACAACTGTCACTTATAAATGTGAGTTCCAATATGTGTGGGAAAGAAACCCAACACCAGTGAGTTATAGTTGAGGTTGACATGGCTGACCATGCAACAACCTGAGGCAGCTGTACACTACTTCTCTCTGGCCATCTGTTCCCCAAACGCCAACGGAGGGGAAGGAACGGTCGACCTCTCTGTGTGATGCACTACTGGCATCTGGATGACAAGCACCGAATTACAACAGCATCATTTTCCTTGGATTGTAAACTTCCTCAGAAAGGAACTTCACAGGCTCAGAACTGTTAATAAAGAGAATGGGTGCTTTGTGTCTTCAATACACTTTGGGAAATATCCATTTCTGAACTTTCTGGTTTGACTAATGTTGTGGGAGTTCCACCTTAAGGCATCCTTGTACCACTCTAAGTGTAGAGGTGTGCAAACAAATGGTGGTCCTATCTACAGACTGTGCAATGCTGGTTCTCTTACCCTTCCCTCTATTACAGAATTGTATTTTTAATCCCTTCCTATAGAAAGTCTCCAATTCATGTTTCTACTATCTCAGTATAATACTGGAGTGTTTGAAGTTCTTTAGATATTTTGCTGGTGTGCAAAACTCATAAAATTTGGCAAGGGCAAGTGAGAGGATACATGTGCTGATGGACTAGCCACATTTCAGCATCTACTAGGGGCCATCTACCCCTCTCTGAATTTGACCCTAGAAGATCAACCCAGTTTAACCAAACTGTATCAAGTTTTTGGAGAGCCTCTGGGTTCCCCAACCAAATTCAGGAGCAGGGTATAAGAATCCCCTTCTGCCCCAGGGGATCAGCAGCTGTCGGATAACTTGGGTCCGCGGAGACGCAGGGGTCACATACACACACCTGTGGGGAGACTGCCGCTGGGGGGAGACTGCCGCCCTCAAAGGCTTTAGTCACACCTGTTCTGGTATACAATTCAACAATAGGAAAATCCCAGACATTTGGTTCCTA
Organism: Cryptotis parvus; assembly: GCA_021461705.1. Lineage (NCBI taxonomy): Eukaryota > Metazoa > Chordata > Mammalia > Eulipotyphla > Soricidae > Cryptotis > Cryptotis parvus. Next base: position 51,839 of record JAJIBD010021631.1, read on the forward strand.
GCTGGGCCCAGGTTAGAATTCTAGACCAAGATGGCTGTTACCACATGGTAAGCCCCAACAAGGAAGAGAATGGAGAGGAGAAAGGATGCAGAGGGTGAAGTGGAGTCACATGGACAAAAGCGCTTTCTCCTTTCTCCTAGCTTATTTTATAGATAGAAGTCGCCCAAAACTTCCACATCCAAAACTTCCAGCCCAGCCCATCGTTGGCTGGTTTATCTAGAGAAAAAGCCAGGTGAATGACTGTATTGAAATGCAAATCTTCTGGTGGGCCCTTTGGCTCAAAATTCACAATGCCAGAGCTGATTCCCAGAAAAACAATTTCCCCTGAAGAGAGGGGAGGGGCTGCATTTCTGAACCAGAAAGCAGTTCAGAATGTAATTTGTAGAGAATGGCATTAATACTTCTTACCATTAATATATAGCCAGTTGATTTTAGACTCTAGATCCCACTAAGATAGAAAATCCATCATAATAATTCACTTTGGCATTACCTTTATAATCAGAGACATGTTAGTTTGCCCAGAGGCATACTGGCATGCCTCTTTGAACTGGGAGGACTGATTACATTATAGTTGATCTAATGTGCCAAGTATTCTTGGAATATCTGCATGACTGTCCCTCATGGGGACCCATGGATATAGGAAGAGTATTTAACTGGAACAACAAAGATCCATAATAAGAATATTTATGCCATATAAAATTATGAAATCAGGGGCCGGAGCAATAGCCCAGCGGGTAGGGCGTTTGCCGGCCCGGGTTCAATCCCGGCATCCCATATGGTCCCCCAAGCACCGCCAGGAGTAATTCCTGAGTGCAGAGCCAGGAGTAACCCCTGAGCATTGCCGGGTGACCCAAAAAGCAAAATAAATAAATAAATAAATAAATAAATAAATAAATAAATAAATAAAATTATGAAATCAATCCAATTCTGCCCAAGCTCTGATTGTGTCTGCTCCAGAGATTCCCTAAAGGCAGGGAGCAGCTCTTAGCATATGTTGTATGTAGCAGGATCCTAAAGCTCAGTAGGGCAAGTCACTCAACAACAAGTAAACTATTTAAGTTTGTTTTCAACATTGAGCATACATTTTTGCAACAGAGACATGCTCAAGACAAATATCATGAAGCCATGGACTCAGGTAAATGATTTAAATACACAATTAACACCTTGATATATCATCTCTTCTATCAAGGTCATTTGGCCATTAGCTGGTCCATGGATTCCCTAGTTCTAGAAAACATCATTCCACATCATTGGTTTTGCATTTCAATCATGACAAGAACGCAAAATTTTAACTGTGACATCACTGTAATTGAAATTTTTTGCAATTGATGTCAACATTTTTATGAAATATCAAGTCAGGATCAAAAATAATCTTACCTGTTATGAAACGAAGAAATGGCTATGAAGTTCTTCTTTAGATCATAGTGAAAGGAGCAGTTTTATTTGTGTCTTTCTAAGAGATGGTGAATGCAGAACCATTTTTGGAACAGATAAACTATTGAGCTGAAGACATTAGGAGGTTTCTTCAGAAAATATAGTTGTAGAAATCTAACTGGAAAACCCAAAATTTCCATTATTCAGACCTGCCAAGCTACAGAACCAGACTCTAGAATGTAGACTGACAGTGTTTCTGAGGATAACATGACATGTCAAAAGATGCCTGTTGAAGTTGCTTTCTGATTCGCATGTTCTAAAGCACCTCGTTACTATTCCTGGCACAATTCAAAGCATAGATCTTGGTTTGTTCATCACTTTGTTCTATGCTGAAGCAGAATGCTGGCAAACTTTAGTTTATGCAGGTTCTTACTCTGGTTAAACAAATGTTAGCAACAGATTTTGAGTCCTATTTCATAGACATAACTTTCCACGTGAAGAAGCCAATTCCATGTATTATGTCTAAGCTCACAAAAGAACTGTATTTTTTTTTATCACCAAAGAAATGAATAAGGTTTTATTATTTGTTCCTACACCAGTTAGGGAATTTTTTGATGGTTACTGTATTTTCTTTTCTCTCATTTAAATATGATATAATACTCCAGATGGTACATTGGACCATGCCATTTTCATAGCAATAGAACTACTATCTATAATACTACCTCAAACTCAAAATCAGGTAGTTGATATTGAATTTACATAGGAAAAATTAAAGAATGGTACAATCTCTATGAGAAGAAATAATTGGAAATAAGCAGTTCTCATAGCTAACAAGATATAAGGAGTTTCTTTTCTGGGTCTTTTGGATTTTGGGAGGATTCCAGCTCTGCAATTTCTCTAAATTTTATTATTTCCCTCCTCCTGCCTGAGCTGGGCTACTTTTGTTGTTTCTAAGATCTTAAGCTGTGAAGTCAAAGTATTTATGTGGCCCCTTTCTTCCTTCCTGATGAACACTTGAAGAGCAAGTTCTGATAACTCATGCCCTCAGTCTCTTTTGTTTCCGAGAAAGTTTTTGTTTATTCTTTGATCTCTTGTATGGCCCAATGGTTGTTCAGTAGTGAGATGTTTAACTTCCTGCTTTTGAATTTGAATCTCCACTTCTGTACGTAATCAACTTCTGTTTTCAATGCATCATTAGCTGTAAGACAGCCAATACCATTTCTATCCTCTTGAGTTTTTTGACGTATGTTATATAGCCCAGCATGTGGTCTATCCTGGAAAATATTCCATATTCATTGGAGAAAAAATGTGTATTCAGCTATTTGGGTACAAAAATCCCTGGATATATGTATTAATCCTCTCTCTTCTATTTTATACCTCAAAGCCAGAATTTCCTTGTGAAATTTAGTCTCATTGATCTTCCAGTAGGTGAAAACTGGTGTTGAAGCATCCAACTACAAATGTGTTGCCATCAATGTCCTCCATGAAGTCTATTGACAATTGTTTTAAGTATTTGGCTGACCCCTCAATGTGTGTGTATATGTTTAGGAATGTAATTTCTTCCTGATATACCTATCCCTTGATTATCAATAAATGGCCTTCACTGTCCCTTCTAACCTTTATCAGCCGGATAAAAGGTTCATCCCAGCCTTTCTGAGTTATTTGAGTGAATAACTGCTTTTCAGCCTTTGTTGCTCTGACTCTGCAAGTACATTTTTGTAGGCAGCAGAATGTTGGATTAAGTTTTTAATCCATTGTGATATTTTGTATCTCTTAATTGGTTTGGTTAGACCATAGACATTCAGGGTGACTATTGTCATGGAGTTTTGTACCATCTTCTGGATAATTTTGTCACGGTTGGGGAGTTTGTCTTGTCTTACAGTAACCCCTTTATTGCTTCTCTTAACATTGGTTTTGAGTTGAAGTTGCTGAGCTGTTGTCTATCAATGAAGTTATGTATAATTCCTTTCGAATCTGAATGAAAGTCTACCCGGTAAAGTATTCTTTGTGAGGCATTTATTCCATCAAGTTTTTTCACTACATACCACCATTGCTGTCATGCTGAGAGAGTTTTCTTTGACAAATCTGCTGTAAATCTAAGGCATGCTCCTTTTTAAGAAATTTCCTTCTTTGATCTTGTTGCTTGCAAGATAGAGTGTCTATCTATGGCATTCATTTATCTGATTTGGATGTGTCTGGGAGTCTTTTATTAGGCTAGCTTTAGCTGGAACCCTTCGAGCTTCTTGCATATGGATGCCTTTCTCCTCCAACTCTGGGGATTTTTCAGCAATGATGCCTTCAACTGTTCCTACGTCATTGGGATTATCTACCTGTACCATTGCAATTATGATTATTCTTATGTTGTTTTTCTTGAATTATTCCAATGTTCTCTTGCTCTCCCTTGAGCTATTTTGAAGTCTTTTCCTATCTTTTGTTGTTATTTTCTGCTGATAATCTGCAAGTTCACAGATTCAGTCTTCAGCTGTTGTCATTCTACTGTTGAGGGCACTCATTGAGGTTTTTCATTTCATCTACTGAATTTTTTATTAATGACATTTCTTTTTGTAGTTTTCTTATTTCTGCTCTGATTTCCTCCTATATTTTATTGGATGTCAATTCCACGGTTTTTTTTCTTATCCTCATGTATTTTACTGGCTTTCCATTTCCCTGTTTCTTTGAGCTGATAAAACATTCTCACTATTTTTCTCTGAATTCTTATCAGATAGGTTATGTATGTGGGTATTTCTTATTCAGGCTTTAGGGCTATTTTCTTCATTCAATCTTTATGGTGGGGTTCTGTATTTTTTCTCCAATGATGCTTTGGTACTCTAGAAACCAAACTGTGGTTCTACTCATGGAAAAGGACCACATGTTGATGCAGATACTTAGGTTACAAATTCCAGTCCCAGTGCTGATCTTTCCACTTGGAAGAAAAGAATTTTCTCTCATCTATGTGCTTTTTCTGAAATCCTGGGGCTGAGCAGGTGTTTTTCTTTTCATTTTTCATTGTCCTGCAAAGGAAGCAGGACAATTAATAGTTTTGTATGTACCTGGAGAGGAAGATTCCTCCCTACATTCATAATCTCCTCCTTCAACTGAGTCTACAAGTCCATCCTGTCCTGTTAGCTGTGGATTAGCTACAATTCTGTTTTCTGATTGGATCTCAGATGTATCAGATAACAAGATTTCTCCTTGAAGTGTTGATTTCCTCTCTCCCCAGAATCTCCAAATAGTTGAGTATATTTTATCTTAAATTGTCTAATTACTCTTTAGTTACTGAACAAAGAGTACCTTTAATACCTTTATTAAAGGTATTTTAATAAATACCTTTATTAAATTTTCTTAAGGTCCTTCTGTCTACCCTCTTGGTTAACACCAATTTACTTTTACTATAAAGACTAGGTCTTGTTAAATATTTCTTTATCTTTTTCATCAATGAATTCAAATCGTTTTAAAATTCATTCAAATGTTTATATTTTTAGTGTGGCAAATTCACTTTATGTAATATTCTAGTTTATTTTATAGTGATGCAAATTTTCATATTTTATATGTTTTATATAATTGAATATTCATTGTGTATATACAACATGTCTTTATGATGGTATGTATGTCACTTTCAACTCTTGGCTACTGTAAATGCTGCTGCAATAATCTTAAGTATATCTATATATACAAATATATATACTTATATATACATATATGTAAAAATATATGTTTAGATATACAAATATATTTGAATTAGTATCCTTGTATTGTTTCAAATATTCTCAAGTAGATGATAGTCATATAGTTTGGCGAATTTCTAAAATTTTGTATAATGGTTGTACCAATTGGCATTCATACCAATAAGGCACAAGGGTTCCCTTGTATCTAAATTTTGTCAAATTTTTCTTGTTACTTAGTTTTTATGGATTTTTAAATGACTTTTGCTTTTAATAGATTCATCATCATTATAAATGAATATGTTATCTCCTTGTAGATTTGCTTGAAATTATATAATTTAAAAAATGGTAGACACATATTTACATGTCTATTCAATCTGTATGTCTTTGGAGAAATGATTGCCCATATCCTATATTTTTAATGAATTATTATTGTAGTTGTTGATTTATATCCTCTGTATATTTTGGATCTTAAGTCCTTATTAGATATTGATTTGCCTCATCCTCTACCTTTTGTGAAATACATTTTTGTTGAAGTAATAATTTCATTGGGAAGAAATATTTCAGTTTGTTGTAGTTCCATTGGTTCCATTATTCAAAGTTTCTAACATTCTCCATTGGCACTTCAATTGAGTCATCTCTAAGGTCAATATCCATAGATACCATATGTGGCTTTTACTTCATATACTATGAACTAAAGCATAGTATTCAATTTTTTATACATTAAAATTAATATTTGTGTTCTGTGTCTATATTAGTTAATGGTCTAATTTAACACTGTTTAAAGAGGCTTTCCAGTTTTATCAATGCCATTTATTAACTAATAGGATTTTTCTTTCAATATGCTCTTAGATTGAAGATGATGTGGTCAATTTCATTGTGGAACTGTCCGCCAGGAGATTCCCATGTCCAACGCTCGCTTCAGCCTTCTGAAACTGTGAGTTCCCATGAATGGTCTTGGTGGACATGATGAACTCAGATAGTCTCTCACCCTGTTCATTCCATTCTAGGCCATGGGTCCAGATGTGGAGTTCTTCAGTCCATCTTCTCGGTCCTATCTTGGCATTAAAATCACCAACTATGATCTTGTAGAAGGTGTGATCATTTTTAAAGAACTCCTCCAATTCCATCTAGAATTTCTCAATATCATCTTCTTTGTATGTGGTTGTTTTTGCATAGACAATGAAGATAGAAATTGTTGGTACATAGACAAAGAAGATTGAAATTGTTGGTGCAAAGACAATGAAGATAGAAATTGTCTGACCGATGTTGCTGTTGTCCCCAAATTCCAAACAGGATCGGATCACCGTCTCCTTCCTGCAAAATTCTACTTCACGCAATGGGGAGAAAAGGCTGCAAAGATTAAGAAGAGAACTCCCAGAACGACCACCAACTGGGAACTCTTTGGCACCATTGCAGCAACATGGGAAGATACCATCATTGACGACATTGATGAAGAATACAACTGACTGGTTCAGCACCTCCATGATTGTGCGAAGAATGCCATGAGAGAGAAAGACACAAAAAGGACGCTTATCTTCAGAAACCCTTGAGCTCATTCGCCAACTTGGCAAGGCACGAGCCTCAGGAGACCAAATGCTAACGTCCAAGCTTGCTAAACAGTGCAGAGAAGCGATAAAAGAAGACTCAAAGACAAAAGAGCAGAAATACTGGAAGATGCAGCAGAGGGCCGGAAAAGCATTCGCACTGCCCGCCTGTCCTTCGCTAACTATAAGACCAAGATGACTGACCTCTGACACCCTGATGGATCTACCACATCTTCCAGAAAGGCAATGGAGAAGATTATCCATGACTTCTACTCAAATCTCTTTGATAGCCACATCCACCTGCCCACATACCAAATTCCACAGGATGGATATGCCATTCCTAACGTTCTCCCTTCTGAAATCCGACATGCCATCTTGTCACTAAAGAAGGGCAAAAGCACCAGGCCCAGACAAAGTCAGACCCGAACACCTGAAGAATCTGCCGTTGGTTCTCATCAATACACTAGCTCGGCTCTTCACATGCTACCTGTCCGAATGCAAGGTGCCCTCCCAATGGAAAACCAGCAGGACAGTTCTACTGTTCAAGAAGGGAGACATTCACGACATCGGCAACTATCGCCCCATCTGCCTGTTGTCCGTCATCTACAATCTGTTTACACGAGTCATCCTGAACAGGATTAGCAGAAAACTAGATGAAGCACAACCATGCGAGCAAGCAGGTTTCCGGAAAGGAATCAGCACAATCGTCCATATCCACACAGTAACCAAGCTCATTGAGGTTTGTAGGGAGTACAAGATGCCGCTCTGTCTCACGTTCATTGATTTACAGAAAGCCTTTGATTCTGTGGAGACTGAAGCAGTCATCAAAGCCCTAGCCAAACAGGGCGTTCAAACCTAATACATCAAGATCCTTCGTGAGCTGTATTATGGATTCACCACCAGGATCTCATTATTCTACAAAGAAGTGATCATTGATGTCAAAAGAGGGATTCGACAGGGTGATACCATTTCACCAAAACTCTTCAGCGCCACCCTTGAGAACATCATGCGACAATTAGAATGGGAAGGAATGGGAGTGAAGATAGATGGTCGGCAACTACACCACCTCTGCTTCGCTGATGATATCATTCTAATAACACCATACATTAGCCAAGCGGCACAAATGCTGGCTGACTTCGACCGAGAATGTGGAAAGATAGGTCTACAGGGGAATCTCAGCAAAACTATGTTCTTGAAAAATGAACTAGTTCCTGAGGCCCCATTCACTCTCAATGGAACAAACATCTCTGAATGGTCGAGAAGTCAACATGATGAACGACCTAAAACCTGAGCTGCGCAGGAGGAAGAGAGCAGCATGGAATGCCTTCAAAGGCATCAAAAAATAACTAAAAGGACAAAGAACCTCTGGCTCGGGCACATTTCTTTGATTCCACCATTCTCCCTGCATTAACACACGCCTCAGAGACCTGGGCCCTATGAAAGCAGGATCAGAATGCTATTCAGGTCTCTCAAAGAGGAATCAAAAGAGCTATGCTTGGAATATCACGCCTCACTCAAGTGAGAGAAGGAATCCTGAGCTCCGACCTCCATCGCTGTTCCAGAGTCAGGGACGCTGTCTCGTTTGCCAAGGCATTGAAAATCAGATGGCCTGGACATGTAATGCGATTGGAGACAACCACTGGACTAGAGCCGTTACCGACTGGATCCCACTGGATGTCAAAAGATCACGTGGCCCCCCACCTACAAGATAGTCAGACTTCCTTTTCAAGACCCTGAAGGAACGGTTTGAGACTCTTCATATTTCTGAATCAACCAGATGCCATTGGGCTACATTGACACCTGATAGGTTCCAATGGAAATGTTACTGGTGCCTGCTTGAGCAAATCTATGAATAACGGGATTCAAGTGAAGTGATCAAGTGATGCTCTTAGATAATTTATTGTATTAATTGCTTATATGTTAATTAACAATATGTTAATTATATGTTTACATGTTAATTGCTTATATGTTTGACTTTTTTTCAAGCCTGGCCCAGGTATGCTAATCCAGAGACTCACAGACCTGGGGCAGGCTGCTTCCGGTTCTCCTTGTGCCCAGCCACTCACAAGGCATTCGGGAGGGATGGCGGGTTCTAGCCCTGCCCGCCACCCCAGCAGAGCCTCTCAACAAGCCAGACAACCCCCCACTCCATGAGGGCTGCCATTTTCCACATCCAGACTTCCCTCTCGTCAGAACTCCACCCAGCAGAAGAGCCTATTACAATCCAGCTCACATGGCCGCAATGTGGTTCATCAATAAATGCTGGATTTAGAGGTGACTACAAGAGTATGCCACCCACATGGCAGGCCTGGCAGTCCTCTCATGTCGTATTTGATGTGCCAAATACCAGTAACAATTATAGACCTCATTCCCATGACCTGATGTAATGGTTTGAGTCTCTTTATGTTCCTGGAACAAGCAGATGCCCTTGGGCTCTACTAGCATGAGACAGGACATATGAAGATGTTACTGGTGCCCGCTCGAGCAAATCAATGATGAACGGGATGACAGTGATACAGTGATAGAGTGATGTTTGATTTCACTTCAATATATTTTTTTTTTCATTTTGGTGTCACATCCAGTGGTACTCAGGAGCTATTCCTGGCTGTAGACTGAGGAATTACTCCCAGCAAGCTTAGGAAATCATGTTGGGTGCTAGGGATTGAACCCAGTTTGGTAATGTACAAAGCAAATGCCCTACCACTGTACTATCTTTCCATACCCTGTATGGTTTATTTTATTTTTTTTGACAATTTTTTCTTTTCTTTTAATTTTTTTTCCAAATTTTATTACGCCACTTTTAGACATACAATTGCAAGGTGCTCATGTAGAGTTTTGGTTCCACAGTGTTCCAAGACCCATCCCTCCATCAGAACCCATCTCCCATCACCAATGTCCCCACCTCCCTCCCCCTCCCACACCACAACTACTTGGCAGGTTCTGTATGTCTTTCCTCTCTATCTCTCCCTCCTGCCAGACTTTCCTACAGATTATAGAATGAAGTACATTAAAGGACATAACTGTTTCCACTAGTGTTATGGCCCTTGTGGCTGCAAGCGGCCACATGACTTAGGGGCCTCATGGTCAGCATCTGGACAATGAAGGGGGCGGCTAGTGTGGTGGGAGAGTCTCATCCGGCTGCTTCCGGGACCCCCAGAGGTGATGGGCCCACTTCCAAAACCCATCTGTCCTCCTAAAGACCCATGGTCAACTGAGCCTGGGGAGAGCAGAGTTCCAGCTTCCCCAGCTGCGTTTGAGACTGCATGCTATGACTGGTCGCCCCAGGAGAGCTCCTAGGTGGGGCCACTAGGCTTGACAAAATTGAGGAGGAGGAACAGCCGACCCCTGACTCCATCTGACGAATTCCCAGTGATTCCTGCTTCTGGGAGCTGCCTACCTGGGCTTGAACTCGTTTTGCTCTGTTAATCTGGTCTTGAGGTAGCATCCCAGCATCTGGGCAGCGAAGTGGCAGCTAGTGCAGTGGGCGAGTCTCATCCTGCTGCTTCTGGGACCCCCAGAGGTGATGGACCCACTCCCAAAATCCATCTGTCCTTCTGGGAGCCCTATGGTCAGTCAGCTCTGTATGGTTTATTTTTTTATAAATTAATTCTATTCCATCTACCTGTACATCTGTTATGATCTAATAGTAAGCTGAATTGTTTGCTATTGCTTATTAGTATGTTTTGATGTTGTGGAGCATGATACTCAATTGCTCTTTTTTCCAAATAGTTTTGGCTATTAAGAGTCTTTGTTGTTCCAAAATATGTACACAATGGAAATATGAAAATAATTAGCATTAGTGTAACTGGAAATGTTACATCTGTGGAATATAATGACAATTTAAAAACTAACCCTGAAACAATCAATGGTCAAGAAAGAATCATGAAGATTAAATAAAGATTAATAAAAACAAAAATATTTTATACTGAAATTTGCAAATGCAATAAAATAATTACTTTTAGGGAAACTTATGTTGATAAATGCTGCCTTAAATAAAGAAGGAACTTTATAGCAGTCAATAAGTTAACTTTCCAAGATGAGAAAACAGAAAAAGAAGACAGAAAATAATCAGAGTTAAATAATAAAAATGGATATTATGAGAGAGAAATAGAAATAACAGAATAAATTCAACCAGAAGAGTAGACATTGAGATGATCAATAAAATTGACCATCATAAATTATACGAACCCAGAGCAAAAGAGCTAAAACTCAAAATTGCAACTTAAATATAAAATTGGATATATTAGCACAACAGCCTTATATAAATTAAAATTGATTCTCCAAAACAACTACAAATCATTATATGTCAATAACTTTTTATAGCCTCCATAAAGAAAATAACTTCAAAAAAGAATGATAACTACTGATGCTGACTCAAAAACTTCTAGAATTTGTGATACTACTTTGATTTTCTAAGGAATTTGTTGTACTATTTGATGTCTTTGATGATTCCAAATAATTTTCATTAACTTTCTTCTATTTCTCAAAAATTGCTATTGGATTTTGATAGTAATTTCACTAAATATGTATGCTTCTTTAGTTCATATATCATTTTGATGAATGAAATTATTTCAATATCTGAGTAGGAAATATTCTCTAAATTTGTCTTTCTCTTTCTAAATATTCATGTAGATGTCTTTCACCTCCTGAAAAAATTCATCCCTAAGTGTCACTGTTTTTAATGGAATTGCAATGGAGTTGTTTTACTGAATTTGCTTTTGCTAATTCATTATATATACACATATATATTATACAGATATTTTAGCAAATTAATTAATTGATTAATTTTGCTTTTTTTGTCACACCTGGCAATGCTCAGGAATTACTCCTAGCATTTCACTCAGGAATTACTCCTTGCTACGCTTGGGGGACAATATGGGATGCTGGGAATCAAACTGGGTCAGCCATATGCAAGCCAAAGGCCCTATGGGCTGTGCTCTTTCTCTGGCCCCGTATTTATTATTTATATTATATTTTTCTGTTATCTTCAAAATTTTTCCTGTAGATTATCATGTAATCTATTTATAATGACAGTTATACTTTTGTTTCAATCTGGAAAATTTTGATTTCCTATGCTTTATTCAATTACTCTATGATTTTCAAAATTGTGTGAATTATATCAGTGAGAGTAAACAATCATATGTTTGTGTTGATCTTAGAGGAAAAGATTTAAATTTTCCACTTGTAAGCTATTAGATATGTATGTCATATATGGTATCTATTATATTAAGTTTTTTTAATAGTCATTTTACTAAGGACTATTTTTATAATGGTTATGTAATTTTTAAAATGCTTTCTATATCTATTGAGGTTCCACTATTTTATTTCTCTTTCTGAGGTAGTGAATATACAAGATATTATTGACTTTCGCATACTACAATAAATAAGAATTGTATGAGAACAAAAAATGCATAGTGAATAATATAGATTTTAAAAATGGGCCTGAGAAATACAAGGAGAGTATTTTAATATATCACTACAGAAACTAAAAGACATAAAGAATAACACACATTTTTCAAAAACATAAACAGATCAAAAGACATATGTTAGACATACGATAGTTGCTGATAGAGGTGGAAAATGAGAAAACTATAAAAGAAAATAGAAAAATAATTTTATAACTGAGAGTAACAACACAGGCAGGCTGATTGTGATGCTGTATAATGAGTAGAGATTAATATTTAGTTAATATTTTGGACAAATGTATATATGTACTTTCTGAGCCACAGTTTCTAAGCAATACTTCTTAAACATGTGAGGACTGTAGATTTTTTCATTAAAATTATAGCATATTAGGGGGCCAGAGAGATACTCCAGCGGGTAGGGCATTTGCCTTGCACGCAGCCAGCACATGACGGTCCGGGATCTATACCTGGCATCCCATATGGTCCCCTGAGCACCTCAGGAGTAATTCCTGAGTGCAGAGCCAGGAGTAACCCCCTGAGCATTGCCGGTGTGACCAAAAAAGCAAAAAAAAAATTATAGCATATTAATAGATATGAAAGATTTTAATTAATTTTAATATTTTCAATTGTAACAAAGTGTTATTTACTATTTTTATTTTTATACTTCCTTCTCAAATATTGCTATGGAAAATAATAATACATAAGTTATGTTTAACATGCAGAGCCTTGCAACAAGCCAGACGACCCCCACTCCATGAGGGCCTCCATTTTCCACATCCAGACTTCCCCCCTCTTCAGAACTCCACCCAGCAGAGCAGCCTATCACAGCCCACCTTGCGGCCGCTTGCGACTGCACAGTTCATCAATAAATGCTGGATTTAGAGACGACTACAAGAGTATGCTACCTGCACGGCAGAGCCTGTCAAGCTACCCGTGTCATATTTGATATGCCAAATACCAGTAACAATTATAGACCTCATTCCCATGACCTGATGGAATCGTTTGAGGCTCTTTATGTTCCTGGAGCAAGCAGGTGCCCTTGGGCTCTACTTGCATGAGACAGGACATATGGAGATATTACTGACACCTGCTCCAGCAAATCGATGATGAACGGGAAGACAGTGATACAGTGAACATGCACATTGGATTATAAAATTTGATAAAATGTATGCTAAATACAGTAAATAAAAATATGCTAATCATATTGTATTGATTTTATACTGAGTTACAAAAAGGAAAGTGATTTGAATTGAACGGTATTTTGTTTTCAACAGCTGTTGAGGAAAGAGTAATATTCTTTAAAAAAGCTCCACATATCTAATTTACACATGTATTTATTTTAATTTAGTTAATGTACTTTTATTTTGGGACCATATCTGGTAGTTCTCTAGTGTCCACCTCTCAGGAATGACTCCTAACCATGTTCTAGGGACCAATTCGTACTTGGAATTGCCTCAGAAATTCCCATATACAGGGCATGCTTGAATTTATTGTTTTAAACATACAATGTTAGTGCACCACACCTTCCACCAAAATACCAAGGTCACATTTTATAAATGCATTGATCAAAAATAAATAAAATATTAGTAATTGTTTCTCAAAAGTTCAAGAAACTCTCTCCTTCACCCCTAACAAAGGGACATAATTAATGGTATTGGGACTGCCCCAATGCAATGAATTAACATTTATTATATAAAATATATTCATTCATTATAAGTTTGCAATATTGGGCCAGAGCAATAGCACAGTAGGTAGGGCATTTGCCTTGCATGCTCCGAGCCAGGTTAAATTCCCAGCATCCCATATGGTCCCCAAACACTGCAAGGAGTGATTGTGAGTGCAGAGCCAAGAGAAACCCCTGAGCAACGCCGGGTGTGACCAAAAAAGAAAAAGATGTTTGCAATATTAACAAGGTAATTAGAATAAAACTGAATATAGAAATATATTTACTGCACTCTGCTAGATAAAAGGAGATATACTTATTTTATTTCCCTTGAACTTCAGAAGAAGCAAGAGGAACCCCCGCACCATGATGGCAGCCATTTTTAATGTCCAGACTCCACAGCTCATCAGAGCTCCACTCAGGAGACAGGCTGATCTCAAGCCTGACTCATCAGAGCCCCACCCTTGAGAGAAGCCTATACAAGCCCAGGTATGCTGGTCTCGGTGACTAAAGTCACTGGGCTTCCATGGGGATGGAGCTGGGGTCCCTTTCCCCACTTCTGTCTTGTCCAGGAGACCTGGTGGACCCACCCACGAATTGCTCCCAGGCTGTCTGCTGTGAAGCAGAGTCACAGATAAATGGGCAGAGCTGCGACTGGCTCTCCCCATTGCAAGCTGCTGCTTTGTGGCCCTGTGGTACATCAGTAAATGCGAAAACTGAGAGTGCCTAAACAGCAGAGCATGGCAAACTACCTATGTCATATTTTATATGCCAATAAACAGTAAGAATAATAGACCTCATTCCCATGACCTGAATGAATAGTTTGAGGCTCTTTGTATTCCTGGAGGAGCAGTGACAGGGATGAATGGAAACATTTACTGGTGCCCACTGGAGCAAATCAATTAACGATAGAAATACAAGGATACAAGTTAAGTGACTGGTGTATTAAATGATGACAGTTTTGTATAAGATGATAATACAACAAGATTAGTATCATTAGTATTGTAAATAATCTATATTGTACATTTGTATATGCAATAAATATTAAAGATTTCTATCAAAAGAAACTATTTCAATTTTTATGACAAAAAGCCAACTGGATAAATTAACTTATTTTGGAATTATATAAATATATGCCACTTGGTTTTATACTTGATACTATATATATATAAAATTGTGGTTTTTGATGTCCATCATCTAGGTTTGTAAATTTTAAATGATATTTAGCTTCAATCTCTTTAGTGGAAAACTCTTGGTCCCTTATTTCTTTTCTAAGTCAATGGATGTTTCCTTTGTTAGTGTAGTATATGTGATGTAACTCATTTCAGAAAACTTTAGGCTCACTGACCAGCATACTTCCCTTTTCTTAAGATTTATTTCTGAAGAATTTTCCTCCTCATTTATTCTGCTCTAGGTTCTAACTTTCTGAGAGGTCTTTCAATTTGTTTTTCTAAAGTAGCTCTAAATTTAAAATTGTTTTCATGGCCTCAAATACAGCAAGAGGTTTGATTCTATTTGGGCATTCCTTTTAGCTAAACTTCAAGGTTTTGAGGAAGATGGCAGTAAGAATATAAAAATATTTAGAACTATTTGTCAAATCTACAGATCTCAGAAACAAGTTCATGGTAAAGAGTCACTGTGTAAGCATAGAACTGCAAGTAGAAGTATTTACTTGCAGTTTTCTTTACATTTCCAAAGAGTAGGAGGAAGCACAGCCTGATCCACTTTGCCTTCTAAAATCCTTGGATTTCACTGTTTAAGAGATTACATGATTACTTTTCTCCTCTGCCAAGGGCATCTTAGAATTGAAAACATGTGTCCATGAAGTTCTAGTCATCTTTCTAGGTACCAAATGCACTAATATGGAACTTCTGTATTTGGGTCCAATTTTCACAGTACATTTCTGTCATCAACTATGGTGATCGTTTCCTCTGAAGGTTCACTTTCCCAGATCAACAAGAAGTAGTTTGGCAGAGGATTCAGTTTGTCAGACTATGTCTTCTAAAGTTTCTGTAGCAGACTTTAAAGTCTCCTTTATTACATGTAACAAAACTTTCAGTTGTGACATTTCCTAATCTTAAAACAAAGGTGACGAGGATTGAGGTGTGGTAGCACATAGGCCACTCATATATAAGACTCTGGGTTTATTCCCTGACACTGCTAGATTCTCTTCCTTAGCACCTAATATTTAGATGGTAGTATAAGTTCCTGTTTAATCACCTTTTACACTGTTAGCTCTTTATTGCTTGCTCTCATTAAGTGCTCAAATCAGAACAGCCAAGATCATTTCAGTACTCCTAGTTTCATTGAAGTCACATAAATTAGAGGTAAATACCATGTTAAGTCACCCTTTTTTCCTTTATCTATACACATAGTGTGTGTGTGTCAGTGTGTTTGTGTGTGTCTTTATGTCTGTGTGTGTGTTTGTGTGTGTGTGTGAGAGAGAAGCAGAATGCTAAAGTGGTTTAATAAGCATATCTTTTAACACTTAAATCCCAAGGCTGATTCTGGCATAACCCCTTTGGAGGAATAAAAATAATATACTCTTACCAGTTTCTAGCATCCGGTATCTTCTAGTAATGAAACATGATGATTCCTTTTGACATTTCTTGAAAGAAATTTTTGTGTTCTTGATTGTAAATTAATGAAAAGAGAAAAACTTATACTTCTGCCAAGACTGCCTTCTGTTGCTACTGCCAATTTAAAAGAAGCATGATTGAAAAAATTTTATTGTAGTTATAGAGTGGGTTGAAATTATACTACTTGGAGAAATGGAAATTCAAACAATTATGTCATTTATATTCACCCTAAATTTCCCTTTCTTGAGTCATGTTTTTTAAACAAAGGCCTAATTTTCTTAGGAAAATTACAAATCTATGTAGTCAAAAATGGAATATAATTTGACTTTAAATACCTCACCTGGGAATAGTAGAAGAGGCTCTTTAAAAATATTAATGTATTATTCTATTTAAATCATATGTAAAAGTAAAAGTCTTGATAATAATAGAACTAATGTATGTGGTAAAAATGTGAAAATACTAAATACTTCAAAGTAGACTGCGGCAAGTTAAAGATACTTATAAATACAAACTAACCATAACATGATGGAATTATTAGTTATAACTAATTAGTCAATAATGATATAAAGAATTAATAAAATCATAATTCATAAAACTCATCATAAGAAGGCAGTAAAATGCATGGAAGTAAATAAAGAAAGCTAGCTGGTGCTTCGCATGCAGGAGGCTCAGTTCCAATCCCTGAGACCACTTGATCTCCACAACCTCTAAAACCATGATTCCCCAATCCCAGAGCCTGAAAGGGCCCTAGACTCTGCCAGGAGTGGTGAAATAACAGCAACACAACAATTTAAAATAGAAAGTAAATAGAACATAGTATGCTTCAACCTAAAAATGTCAAAATTCATAATAACTACAAATACTCTAACTACCCCCAAATTTATTATTTTTAGTTAATTGGGCTACTGATTAAATGGAAAGGCCTGGCAAGTCAGTGCTGCTCAAGCTCTGTGGTACTTGGGATTACCTGCTTTACTCCAGTGTTTAGTCAAGGGTATCCAGGTATACCTAATGATTGTCAAGAGACCATGTGATGCCAGGGATTGAACACAGTTTAGGCATTTTCTAAGTTTAAGGCATACATTCTACGCAATATGCATAAAAAGCAGTCATCCACTTATATATACATTCCTTTTGTTTAAAATGTATAATTTTCCTAAATTTTAGGATTAATTTACAAAATCTATTCTATTCCTACCAGAATCTCTGATTTGATCCAGTTTTTCATTTGTGTGTATCATCTGCAGTGCTATTTTATAACAAAATGGATTTCTTTGATTTCACTAAAGATTCTACTTTAACCCCTAAATTAGGATTTACCTTTCCTGAAATATTGTTCTTCCTGAACTCTGTCACAGTTAAATTTCCTAAAAACTGAGAGAAAGTTGAGGAGATTTGAAGACATTCTTTCTTTAGTAACTGAACTTCCAGCTCTGGGTTACCTGGCCATTTCTTTTATTTCTATGATTGCCTATATGTAGGCATGTAGTCTGGATAGAATCTTTTTATACATAGTAGAGGATACACGATTTTTGTGTTTTGTTTTGTATTTTAGCCAGATCTGAATTCTCGAGGGTTACTCCTGACTCTACACTCAGGAATCACTCTTGGTGATGCTCAGAGGAGCACTTGTGGTGCTAGGAATTGAACTCTACTATACTATCTCTCCAACACATAGAGATATGTCGTAGGTCTGGTAGGTCTATCTGACCTACCAGAAGACAATTATTAAGTAATTATATTTAATGTTGGAAAACTATAAAAATTTCTAATATTTGGACACAGTGTTGAATAAAGGCACATTACCCTCAATGACATTACCTTTTATCTGAATTTCTTATTTGATCATGATATTGTTCAGTAAGCCACAGACTTGACAATAGCAATGTTACCATATTCAGATATAACATATTGTTAAGCATACCTTATATATTATTAATATGTTTTATTAAAGATAGAATCACATAGTATGACACACTTTAATTTAGAAATATTTCTATAAAAATAAAGATGGAATCAAGGAATAACAGAACTGGAAATGCAAACCACAGAGTCAACACCAAAATCAAGAGACCGGGTCCGGGAGTGATAGCACAGCAGGGAGGGCATTTGCCGTGTGCGCAGCGAACCTGGGTTCAATTCTTGGCATCCCATATGGTCCCCCCAGTACATCCAGGAGTAACTCCTGAGTGCAGAGCCGAGTAACCCCTGAGCATTGCCGGATGTGACTCAAAAAATGCAAAGAAAAATTATATATTTATATGTATATATGTGTGTGTATATATATATATATGTGTGTGTGTGTGTGTGTGTGTGTGTGTGTGTGTATGTGTGTGTGTGTTAGACCCAAACACTAACAACCAAACTTAGAAATGTATCTTTGAAGAGGGCAGCCTGGAGTGGGAGGTGGAAAGATATTGGAGGAAATCTGGGGAACACTGGTGGAGGTAAATTGACACCAGTGGTAGGAATGGTGCTGAAAAGTTTATGTATAAAACTCAACTATGACTAATTTTGTAATCACCGTGCCTTAATAAAAATATTTTATATGGCAAATCATATCATATGTACAGAAATATATCTGTGATACAGAAATCAAATACTTAGATTCATAATAATATCTATTCAAGGAGTTTAGACCTATGATTCACAACAGAAAAGTATTTTTTTTTCTTTTTTGGGTCACACCAGGCAATGCTTAGGGGTTTTTCCTGGCTCTGCACTCAGGAATTACTCCTGGCGGTGCTCGGGGGACCATATGGGATGCCAAGAATTGAACCCAGGCTTCGCTGCGCACACGGCAAATGCCCTCCCTGCTGTGCTATCACTCCGACCCGGGTCTCTTGATTTTGGTGTTGACTCTGTGCCCCAGAAAAATTAATTTTCAATCAAAGTTTAAAAATGTATTTTTAAATTTGAAAGTATTTTGATTTATGCTGATATGGCTTAAGTGAAGTTTTGTGTTGTTTGTGATATGACTCATATTTTATCCATAACTCGCTATCACTATATAAATTTATAGTAAGTCATTTGCATGTCACAGTTAAAAGTAATCACGTAGTGTCATTGTGGGCTCCTCTCATAAGGGCCTCTCACTTATGCACGTCTCTCTTCAAGCTTCAAGCTTCTGGTCCTCTCCCAGGATGTGTCCTTTCATGACCTATTCCTTAGTGCCTTTCAGCTCAGGGCTTTTCTCTTCAGTGATTCTTTTCTCTGAACTCCTTGGCTATGTCCCTGTCTATATCCGTAATTACCTTGTTTCCATCTTTTACTACCATATCTTGAGTCTCTGAATTCCTCTCTAATTCTTTGAGTTCCTCCATGTTGTCCTCCTGTCTCGGGTCCTAATACTCTGTTGTCCTGAAGCTCTGTAAGCCCTATAGCTTTGATGCCATACCTCGGGCTCAGGCACCAGGGCATATGGCTCTGGTGCTCATTCTCAGGTCTAGGCATCAGGAGCAGCTTCTCCTCCTGGGTACTGGTCATCCGGCTCAGTGTCCAAGGTGCTGGCCAGCGACCAGAGGCCATTACTGTCTCAGTCCAGAAGCACCCCCCCCCCCCAGAATTCTCTCCTGTGACCCCTAGTTATAGTCTCAGCCAGGTTCAGAACCCTGGTCGCAACTGTCTTAACAGAACTTGGGAAGTACTATTCCTTTAAGATTCCACAAAATAGTACATTTTTTTTTGTTCTGAGAGTATTGCCAAAACAGTTGTATCTCAGTAAATCAACACAAAGGACCACATATTGAATAAATCTAGGATCTTTGTACACCTTCCCAATTTTCATGATCATACATTAGAGTAGTAACTCTAGCTTCCATTTCTTCCTCCAGATTCTAAAATTTAAAACAAAACAAAATCTGATATTCATCTATTTAACTTTTCTGAGTGGTTTTTTTCACTCCCATACCTTTTTTATTTGAAATTCAAATAAGAAAATAACATTTTTACTTAGAATATAACATATATTTATTGTGGGTCAAAGAACCCCAATTCAGTCAAAGGATATAGTGAGTAGACACAAAAAAGCCATCTACAACTTTATCTTTGTCAGACATCTGATAATTATATTGACATTAATATAATATTTACCTAACTCTGTGTGCTTTTGTGTAACTGTAAATAGTACACTAAACACAGATTTTATTTTCTATCTCAAATTTGTATTATAAAACCCTATTTTGTAAAGTAAGCCTCTTAACATTTCAAGTGTTTCCTACATCATCTCTAATTATGGTCAAAGTTTTATATTCTCCAATTTTATCCCAATATTCTTGAAATTTTCCATTCTTCAGATTATACTGCTGTGACATAATGAATCTAATTGTTTTTTCTTTTGATGATATCTATCATAGTGAACCTATCTTTCCTAGCTGCTCAAAGTTGGAATCACTGCCTCATTAAAGATACATTTTTATTTTTTTCTATCTAATTTTGTCTTTTCATAATTATAAAAAGTATTAGAAGGCAAAATTATTAATTCCAAGTAAAACAAGCTGTTTATTTATATATTATTTGAGAAACAAGGCTCTAGGTTTAAAATGGTTTATTTTCACAATTTTGATGGAATTATTGCTTTACTGTCAATATGCTCTGCAGTTAGTGAAAAAACAACAAAAGAATATAAACTTGATTGCTTTTTGTTTCTCATTAGAAGCCTTTAAATCTTCTTAGTTTTGGTATTCTGAAGTTTCATAATAAGGAATCTAAGTGAGAGACCATTTTTATTCAATTTTTCTTTCAGCCACTGGTGGAATCCTTCAATTTCAAGATTTATGTCTTCAGCTCTGGGAAAATCCTTTTTAATATTTTTCTGATTTATCACAGTCCAATTTTACACTTCTCTTCTCAGACACTTTTTCTGAATCTGTTAGATAGGTTATGGCTTCTATGCTTTTGATATTTTATCGTTATGTTTTTGAATTGTATTCTGTAGATTATTTCCATTTATTTCTAGTACTTTTCTTTAAAATACACTGCCATATTTAAAGAATTATTTAAATGCTAGATTATATTTTATCAATTTTTGTTATCAAATATACTTGTAAATGTGTGTATCATTAGAGTATTCATGTATACTTGATTATTCTTTAAGTTTTAATTATTTAAGACATTAGATGCCAGCATAGTTATCAAATGGGCAAAGCATAAAGTCATCAGAATTGGGATTTAACATCAACATTTGATATATAGTAGAGGGAGTACTTCCTCAACATTGCTTTTAAATATTTTGTTCCTAACAACACTGCAGATAAAAATGAAAAAGAGGTACCAAAGAGATAATACAATGGTAGGGTGCTTGTCTTTCATGTGCCAACATAGGTTCTATTCTCAGCACCACGTGTGGTCCCCTTAGTTTAGCCAGGAGCGATTCCTGGGCACAGAGCAAGGATCAAGTCCTTAGCACTACTGAGTGTCTCCTCCCCTGAAAAAAAAAAGGAAAGGAAAGGAAATGGCAAAGAAGGTGGTGGCTGTCAATTAAACTCACAACTCTGGGTCAGAAAAAATTCAGAAAGAAATAGATAGTGGTCTTCTTTTGAGGGCAACAAAAATTGATGAAGGCCCCATAACATGCCATGGGCAGGGCAGTCCAGCTGCCGTTTCCTCCCCAGATATCCTGAACTGCCAGCAGACTGCTAGGGAAAATAACGTCTATGAGAACAACTGTTTGGACCCAGGTTAAGGCTGGTGCCCCTGGCAGGCTCTGCTGAACTGGTGGTTCAGGTCCATCCTGAGTGCTCAAGTTGTGAAAGGCAGCACACCAGTTCTAGTCCTCTTCCCGGTCAGGGCCACAGTTGCCAGCACTAGTGGGGTTCAGGGAGCATGACATTGCCAGCAGGCCAACCTGGACCAACGCGGCAAGTTGACTAGCAGTCTGAGGATGCCCTCAGGCTTCTTAATAATCGCAAATCATCACTGAGCCTCTAGTCAGGCTCCAACAACTCTGGATCAACTTTCCTGGAGAAAATAAAGCACCCAAAGTTAGGTAAGTGGGAGCCACTGTGACAAACTCCCTCCTGCTCAACCACACAAGCTCACAAATGGGCCATGCTTCAAGTCCCATAAATAGATCTTGAAGGATCAGATGCTGTAAAAAGCCAAGGGGATCAGTTAAGAAGCTCCTTCACTGGCAGTAATTCAGAAATTCATAAATAAATCTCAAGAGAATCAACATAATGCATAGATACTCCCAGGCCCCAACCAAGGCTGAGTCATCCAGGTACCCCAAAGTGGGGGCGAGTGAATCCCTGTACCTGCAAAGGCCGGACAGCCAAAAACCTCTGCATTTCACAATCACCAATATACCGTTGGCTGAACCCACACTGCTTACAATGACCCTCATCTGGAAAGCAAATTTGTTGAAAAACTCAGTTATGGGGGATTTGTCACTGAAATGTCCACGTTTACACAGAGTCGGGATGAGCACTTCCAACCAGCTCACTGACTCTTCTGATGCTGTGGCAGCCATACCCACAACCCACAAACATCCTCTGGCACCATTTAAGCCCTTTCATGGTCATGTCCAGAGACTCATAAATAAATCTTGAGAGATCAACATGATGCAGAGATGCTTCTAGACCACGCCCAAGGCTGAGTCATCCAAGTCCCCCAGAGGGGGCAGGTGAGCCCTCCATCTGCCCAAGCAGAGTCTGAACAGCTGAAAGCCTCTCACTCCACAATCACCACAGCGCTCTCAGTCAGATCCCACAGCTTGTGATAAGCCTCATCTTTAAACTATTGAAAAACCAGGTATACATTATTTAGTCACAGACTAAAATTTCCAGGCTCGAGTTAGAGATGTTATCTCCCCCATCTCTCTGTACTTCTGGAAGCTGTGGCAGTTGTGCACACACTCCAAAAAGCCACCCAGTTAAAAATTCAACTACAGCTGTATCAGCTTGTTAAAAATTTTAGAGTTCCTGAAGTTTGCAGACGTAAAGACACTGATAAAATCGGAGTAGATTGGATGGGTGCAGCATAGAAAGCTTACAACCTTCATTAATAAATTATCAACATGAAAGACTTAACCTCTAACATTTTATTAATCTCTTATACAAGCATTTGATAGCTCCATGGTGAGATACACAATATTCAACAACTTTCTTCCAAGGAAACATAATTTGATAATTCTTGTAGCAAATTATAGCAATATAAAATAAATTATTAAGGGCTTCCTATGGGGGAAGGTTTATGGATTGAGTGGGAAAACTGGAGATACCAATGATGGGAAGGTGCAATGATGTTGGGATTGGTAATGGTATATTGAATGTCTGTAACAAATCGCCATGAACAGCTGTGTAATCACCATATAAGAAAAATATTTTTAAAAAATTGATGAAGAGAAACTACTACTTGGAGAAAAAAAAACCTGATAAATTAGCTTTAAAATTCCTCTTTCAAACAAATTAGTACACAGGATCTTATTATAAGGAATATAAGTTATGTCCAGCTCATCTCTGCATTGATTCTCCATTAAATTTAATGTATGATAGATAAGAAAATCAGTTTTATGCTTATTATTCATAACTGGAAAATGATTACTCAGTTAGTCTATGAATACAGATAATACATCCATTTATTTCAAAAAGAGAAGATCAAAATTTGTGGATACATTATTAGGATTTCCATCACTTTTGGATCATGTCAAAATGTATTTATTATCTAAACTTAAAGAAATCATCTGATGAACTACTGCATCTTCTTAATTAAACATGAGAAAATCTTTTACAGTGCATTTTTTAAATTAATTGGGGATGTAACATGAGTACTTTAAGATGTTGAACGTGATTTAGAAAGTTACATCTTATGTAACCAGGAAGCTTGTATGCCTATTTTTTTCTTCAAAAGTAAAAACCAATTGGTATTTCATAGATAAAGACAGTATGAGAATAGGTCACCATTGTGCACCAAGATAAAGCGAATGCACAATCACACAAGTCTTTTGCTAAATGTCTAAAGTCCATCAATAAATCTACAATTTTACTAAAATGATAAGTGAAATACTAAATGTAATGCATTTTTAATTAGTAATAGTTTTCAAAATTAATTCCCCCAAAACACTGTGTTTCTTCAAACTGTATGCACATATACCATAGATAGGAATCAAATCATTGGTTACTAATGATCCTATGAGACTTGGTTTCCTGCTTTCGCATGTATTTCCATCCTGAGGGCTTTCTTTTATTTTTGTCTCATTTTTATAATGAAACTTCATGTAAGTGTGTTTAAGTAATTGAAAAAGGGAGGGAAAGGAAGATTATGAGGAGTGAATAAAGGAAGAAGAAGGAGAAGAAGAAAGAGGAGGAGGAGGAGGATAAAAAGGAGGAGGAGGAGGAGGAGGAGGAGGAGAAAACGAAGGAGGAGGGAGGAGGGAGGAGGAGAAGAAGATAAAGAAGAAGAAGAAGAAGAAGAAGAAGAAGAAGAAGAAGAAGAAGAAGAAGAAGAAGAAGAAGAGAAGAAGAAGAAAGAGAGAAGAGGAGGAGGAGAAGGAGAAGGAGAAGGAGAAAGAGGAGAAAGAAGAAAAGGAGAAGAGAAATCTGTTGCTTTAAATGACGCTTAAAACCAATAAATCAGAATCTAAATACATTTCTAGTAGTGTTGTGGATCAGATATTGCAGTTTTTTTTGGGGACCCCCACTCAAATGATGGAAAAAAAATTCAAGAGCACAGGCTGCTCGGTAGTCTGAGGTTGCTCTTTAATTCTTCCTCTGTTTATCTCTGTTTTCTTCCAAGTCAAGTCTGCTAGTTAACCCCTCCCAAAAGATTGGGGATTGTAAATAGCAAGAAGTGATGAACCTTGATCCCAAAACAATGAGAAATTGTTAAAAATCCCCTCCTTCCTGGTTCAATCTACCAACTGACCTCCAACCAAGATGGAACTCTGTCCTGGGGCTATAGACATATCCTGTACAAATATGGAATCCCAGAATGTTGTTTTCTCCTTTCCTTTGCTGGTAAACAATCATCTTAATATCTCTTGTCATTTTAAAAACATAGTAAGAGATACAGAAATATATAAAGGGTGGCTTTTTCTGGTAACATCTAGCTATATATTCCAGATTACAGTCTTCAAATCAAGTTAATTTTATGCAAATTCCAATAAGGTCCAAAATCAGTTGCTTATCTTTGGGTCAGGACAGAGTTTATTCCATGATCTTGGGCTTAGCTTATTAGCCTGTTTTTTGACACTTAGTCTGTCCCATGTTGAGACTAGGATAGTTTACTCATGGTTTTCCATGAGACCATCCAAGTCCTGTGACAAGACCCTTCTTTTGGGCATAAGGAGCTTTTATCAATCTAAGGGCAACTGAGGTTTTAAACTAATAAGGTGACAGATGCCCAGAAACAAATATTTTACACTTAATTAACTCCTATATCACTAATGCATAGTTTTAACTCTATTCCTGTGTCTACACAATAGGTCTTTGTTCATATATAAGAATATGCAAAGGGCATATAGGAAAGAGAAAACTATTTCACTTACATACAAAATCTAGGGCTGCAAACAATGGGTAATCCAACAAGTAGAGTTGATGTTTAGTCGTGTCAATTTTTTATCTGAGAACATATTGATAATATATAGTGAATTGTGCAAATTTTAATAATAATTAATTAGAAAATAAGAATTCTGCTCCTTCGATGCCCAGCGGGTAGGGCGTTTGTCTTGCCCGGCCTCTGCGGCCTGGGTTCGACCCGGCATCCCATATGGTCCCCAGAGCACCGCCAGAGTGATTTCTGAGTAAGCCAGGTAGCCCCTAGCATTGCCGGGTGTGACCCAAAAGGCAAAAAAAAAAAAAAAAGAATTCTGCTCCTTGACTCTAATCCCTGCCTTCCCAAGGCAACCAGGATGGTACAGGTCCTTAACACTTTTCTAATCAATATTTTAATCTTTTTTAACTTTGACAAGCACAAGCAAATATATAAATTTTTCATAAATCAATAAGAGAGTCAAAATGTTAGACAATTAAAAGATCTGTTAAAATATTTGTTTCATGACATTATAATCCAATCTAAATAAGATACTTAAATTATATGAATGCCACAACTAGCAAAGTGACTTCATATGGCAAAGTTCAGAAATAGAAGCAGCTCAACCAAGGAAGTAATAATTCCTTTTTTGGGCTTGTTGTGCCTGAGTTACATACTCAGATAAAATCACTTCACTTGATCACTTGAATCCATTATTCATTGACTTGCTCGAGTGGGCGCCAGTAACATTTCCATTGGACCCTATCACGTGCCAATGTAGCCCAATGGCATCTGGTTGATTCAGGAATATGAAGAGCCTCAAATTGTTCCTTCAGGGTCTTGACAAGGAAGTCTGACCATCTTGTAGGTGGGTGCCCGCTCGAGCAATAAATGATGAAAATATTCATTTTTTTTCACTCTCAATGGAACAAACATCTCTGAATGCAGCAGTTATGTGTAACCTAGGTCGAGAAGTCAACATCATGAACGACCTAAAACCTCAGGAGGAAGAGAGCAGCATGGAATCACTCAGAAAAAAATGGTGAATATAAATAAATTATTTTGAAATTTTATAATTAGAGTGTATACTTAAAAAGGCTTTTCTTTGTTCGATTCTTTGTGCATCCGCTTATAAAATAATTATAAAAAATAATGTAAGAATTAATTTCTTACGTCATGTAAGAAATTAATGTAAAATAATGTAATGTAAAAAATTAATGATCATGAGGTGTCCAGAAGGGAAGGTGAGCTCTAGCCCTGGCCTGTCATCCCAATAGAGCCTTGAAAGAAGCCAGAGGAACCCCTACACCATGAGGGCAGCCATTATCGACATCCAGACTTCACAACTCGTCAGAACTCCACCAAACAGAAAAGCCAATCTCTCCCTGGTTCATCAGTAAATGTGTGAACTGATATCTTACTACCGAGAGTATACCACCCACACAGCAGAGCCTGGCAAGCTACCCATGTCATACTTGATATACAAAAAAACAGTAACAATTATAGATCTCATTCTCATACCTGACTGAATGGTTTGAGGCTCTTCGTGTTCCTGGAGTGAAGAGATGTCCTTGGACTACAGTAGCATGCAACAGGATGTATGGAAATGTTACTGGTGCCTGCTGGAGCAAATCAATGAACAACAGGAATACAAGTGATCCAAGTGAATGCAAGGGGTTGGATGGAACACTGAGTAAAGCATCAACTGACCTGAGTTTGGTCCTGAGCCCAATATAGTCCCATGAGTACCACCAGGAGTGATCTCTGAGCACAGAGCCAGGAATAAGTCCTCCATACTGGGTGTGGCTTCTAAACTCCCACCCCCCAAAATTAAAAAAAATTAATTTGTCTCATTCTTCCAAGGACCATTTTTAGTGCTTTTGGTCCAATACATATTTAAATTAGCTTCTTATAAATTTATTTTTAGATTTTCATGTAGCTCACAGATTTTTACATATCTATTATAAATACCTTAATTTATTTCTTCATTGTATATTGTAGATATCCTAGGAAACATAAAATATGTATTCTGGTTGACATGTGTTAATCTGTTCCTAAAAGTTATCCTAATGATATTATCTGTAATTAGGTTCATAGAACATGATACATCTATTGATGTTCCCATATACTTTCCTTTTCAAGTCCTTTTCCTAACATTCATATCATCCCATAAATGCCAGAAGGAAAACTATTTTATTATACTAAAAGTTAATTATTAAATACTTATATGACCTAAAAACAAAATAGACAAAACAACGCAATGCTCTCTGAACACAAGAAGATGATTTAGCATTAATAGCTGCTGGTTAGAATATTACTGGATCATATTTGGATCACAACTGAACAGACGCATATGTTCCCTGTCAGTTTCTTTTCCTGCCCTTGATCCTGCCCCACCCAACCTTTTACTGATTTTTTTTCTCTCTTCTTTCTCAAACACGTACACACAAGTACATGCAACAGAACCAATTGTATGACATGATATTTCCCATTTCTGTATAATCAATAGAGCCCACCTGCATCTCAATAGAGCCTCGGAAGAAGCTAAAAGAACCCTCACACCATAATGGCAGCCATTTTCAACATCCGGATTCCACAGCTCATCAGAACTCCACCCAAGAGAGAAGCCAATCTCAAGCCCAACTCATCAGAACCCCACTGTAGAGAGAAGCCTATTTCACAGACACAGATGGAGCTACTACTGGCTCTCCCAGTTTCCACGCAGCAGTGGTACATCAGTAAATGCAAAAACTTTGTGCACCCACATAGCAGAGCCTGGAAACCTACCCATGCAGTATTTGATATGCCAAAACCAGTAATAATAATATAACTCATTCTCATGACCTGAAGGAATGGTTTGAGGCTTTACATGTTCCTCTAGAGAGCAGAGGCCCTTGGGCTAGACTGGCACACTAACAGCACAGCGACAAAAGGAGGTGTTACTGGTGCCCCCTAAAGCAAAACATATACATATACATATAAACATATGCATATGTTTATGTATATAGATATACATATACATATGCGTATTATTTATGTATATCTAAAGAGGCACAATGGCTTTAACTAAGTGTCTAACTTAGATATATTTAAAAATTTATAATTACTGAGAGACTCCTGACCAAACTTTTCATTTGGGACTGCGACATAACTCATAGGTAGGTCACATCCCTCACACATATTAATCTTGATTTTGAACACAGGCACTGCAGGCCCCACCTGCCCCGGAACCCAGGACTCTTTCCCCCACCAAAACCAAAACAAACTCGACATTTTTGTTTCCTCAAACAGATTTCAACTCTTACTTTTAAGGCTGAATAGTTATGTTTATTTTCCATTTTCAATTTCTTGGCTTGACAATGTATACTAATGATGGTTCTCTGACTCCATGGCCTCAGAGGAAATGTTGATAATGATTCACAGCCTTTAATGTTGATTCATGATAGGTGCATATATTGAGTAAAATCTTTTCCGCAGCTCATCTTTGCTCTAAAGTTTAATATTGTAATTTAATAAAGATGACTTTGCAGCTGTGAAAGCCATCCCAGTAAAGAGAATATATATATATATTTCAAAGCAGGTTCAGGTTCAAAGTTAAAAAAGAATTTTTTTCCTATTGCTATGTCCATCTTTCCCTACCAAGGGAAATCACCTCTTCAAAGGAAAAGACAGTAAATCTCTAAATCTCCATATTTACTCAAGTCCCGAGACTCTGCAGGGCAAAAGCTGCCAAGTCTATAGATTTACAATGTTTTATGATAATGATTTCCTCCAAGGGCTCACCCGAGATGAAAAGATAAATTAATTTATCCACTTCCACCACTAGTGAAAGTTTAGTCTCCATTCCAAAAGCTGCCTTCAGAGCAGTTCCTACACTATATAATTCATCAGCAGTGATTAAAATTTAAAAGCCTCTGGATATGACCATCTTGCAGTGGGCCTATCAAGGGAAAGCATTGTAAAAGAAGCATAGTTTAGAGATAAAGAGATCATTTTGATTTCTTTTTCTGACCTTGAGATAGAGCTACCTCCATTAATGATACTAACAAGTCTCTTGCTCTGACTTTTGTGTCAGGCATATTGTATATGCTGCTCTCATTTTATTCCTCCCAATTCACAGTAAAGGAGAGATTTGATGAGTTTGATGGAAGAGTTAAAAGATTATTAAGGAAATCACTTTTTTTGGCAATATACAAACTGGGCAGATATGAGCTACTATTAGTCAAATGCCATATCTTTTATACCTTCAGGCAATATGCCTTTCAATTTTTTTAAATTTTATTTTATTATACCATCATGAGACATACAATTACAAAAATATTCGTGATTGACTTCAGTCATACAGGATTTCAGCACTCATCTCTCCACTAGTACCCATTTACCACCACCAATGCCCCGTTTCCTTCCCCACTTCCCCAACCTACCTCTATAGCAGTCTCTTTACCTCCTCTCTCTCACTCTCCCTCTCTTTCTGTGTCTTTCAATTTCTATTGTGATAGATTACCTCAGTTGAAAACTTTATTTATTTATTAATTTATTTGTGAAATAAATGGTTTTTCATTTAAACTTCCTTAGGAAGATGTGAGGGGAGAGAAAGATATGTGCTCAAGAGAGAACATGGGCATCTCCCTAGTGGTAAAAGCAAAGAGACACAGACACAAGCGAGATTAGTGTTGAAGGGAGAAGATGGGCTTAAAAAGTGAGTCCTCAGTTGAATTCTGTTTTCTTTTTTATGGAAGAATACTCCTTAAAGCCTTGGTACATATTCTCATACTTTTGTATTAATTTTCCTTTTTATCTTAAGTTAATAAATTAGTGAGTCCACTTCACAGACTATTCAGCATGGTTTACTATATTTACTTTATTTTCAATTCATATATTTTCTTATTTTAATGTCATAAAATTGTAGGATTAACCAAATCTATGGCATGCAGTAATCAATAGACTAATCATATATTAATGCTGATGTTAGATGTAACATTCTATAAATGAAAATTGTGTGTAAAAGATATTAATATGTGTTAAAGTTTATTTCTGTTTTGATAAAGACTTTTTTGGTTTTCAGTTCTTAGGACTGAAAGTGTTGATGAAAGATGTGAGAAAATGGAAATTAGTAGAGTTTTTTCCATTCTAATGGAATGTCTGTATTACTAGGATTGAGGGGTAATGTTTCAATAGCTGGTGGAGATTCAGGAAGCAAACAAATACTGCTTTAGGGCCCAAGTCATTACCAGTGATTTACTTTGTGGAATGAGTCATTACCCAAATTTGGGTAAACATTCCAGGGCCACTTTGGGAATATTTGAACCTCTGGCAGGTGTTGTGCCGTAATCTCACTTAGAAATGTTTTAGCAATATTAGAAGTATATGCTCGTTCAGACATATCTCTTTACTGTAGCACCAGACAATAGTAGTTAATGCCAGTGCTTCAGACAGGATAAAGAGGGGAAGACAATAGTTATGAGACTACATGACAAAATCACTGGAAGAAACAGAAACAGTTCTTTATATCGGTCAAATATGGTTGTTGTGGCTTAATTGATGGAGGATACAAATTACATGAGGGGACAGAGGAAAGGAGAAGGACACCAGGCTAGAGAGATTAAATGACAGATGTAGCAAATCATGGCCACATTTGTGTGGTGAGGCAGGGGGGAGGTAATAGTAATTTTGTATAGAGACCATGTACTTTAATACCACTATAACTTCTAAGTTATGATAAAAATAAGACATGCAACTACCAAATCAAAAGAAATGATATAAAATGCTAAATACTTATATGTTTACACTCAGAGACACACACAGCAATATATATATATATATATATATATTTACATATACACATGTATATACATATCATTTGATCACTTGAATCCTGTTATTCATCAATTTGCTTGAGCAGGCTCCAGTAATGTTTCCATTTGACCCTATCATGTGCCAGTGTAGCAAAGACATCTGCTTGCTTCAGGAATACGAAGAGCCTCAAACTGTTCAGGATCTTGTCTAAGAAGTCTGACCTTATTGTAGGTGGGTGGTCATTTGATCTTTTGATGTCCCGTAGGATCCAGTCAGTAATGGCTCTAGTCTAGCGGTCATCTCCAAATCAAAACAGATTTCTAGCCCATCTGATTTTCAACGTCTTGGCAAATGAGACAGTGTCCCTGACTCTCGATTGTTGATGGAGCTTGGAACTCCAACATAGAAATGGATATCACAGAGTTTAGACAATTATTTGGTAAGTAATGAAGCTGATGTTTGTTTATCACCACAAGGTTCTGTGAAGGGTCTGTTGATATTCTTGTGGAATTTTCAAACTTTGGGGTTACTCCTGGCTCTTCTTTCAGGAATTACTCCTGACAGTGGTCAGAGGACCATGTGGGATGCTGGGGATCGAACCCAGGTCAGCCGCATGCATGGTAAACATCCTACCTGCTGTGCTATTGCTCTGGCCCCAAGAGAAAAGTCGGTCTCTACCTGTTGCGGTTCATCAGTAAATGCACAAGATGAGAGCCTACTACTGTAGTGTAGGTGGTAAACTCTACCACCTGCATGTCAGAGCCTGGCAAGCTACCTGTGTTGTATTTGATATGCCAAAACCAGTAACAAATATAGACTTCATTCCCATGACCTGAAGGAATGGTTTGAGGCTCTTCATGTTCCTGGAGCAAGCAGATGCCCTTGCGTTACACTAGCTCGTGACAGGATGTATGGATATGTTACTGGTGCCTGCTCGAGCAAAAAGGATGAACAACGGGAAGAGAAGTGATAAAAGTGATATATAAATATATATATGTATATATATTGGTGTTCTGATATATATATATATATATATTTTTTTTTTGTGTGTGTGTGTGTGTGTGTGTGTGTGTGCATGTATGCACACACACATACACATTCTGCCCCTTGGGGTATTACAGGTGTGGCTGTGGTGTCCAGCTGCATTGGCAGGTAGCAGACAGGAGACAGGCTTGTCTACACCCAGGTTCTGATCTGTGGACCCTGGATGGTTGATGGTCTGACAAAAAAAAAAAATACTGGGCCTCCTTGAATGAACCCAGAGCCATGGCAGAGCCTGGCAAGCCTCCCTTGGTGTATTTGGTATGCCAAAAACAGTAACTATAATGGAACTCATTCCCAATGGGTTACTGGCACCCGCTCAAGCAAGTTGATGAACAACAGGAAGAGAGTGATACAAGTGATACAAGTAATATATATATATATATATATATATATACATATATATTTATATACATATGTTTATACATACACATCCCAAATCAACCCTTAAAATCTCTGCTATGTGTATGAAATAAATAACCATGTAAAGAGAGATTTGAGAGAGACAGAGACAAATACAGAGTGACAGAGACAGGGGGCTACTCTAAAAAAGTGGCATCTCTATTCTGGTAGTGAAACTTGTATAGGTTTTGTTTAATTACTGAATTTATATACAAAAGTCATCTGAGGGAAAGTGGCAGGGCTCATGAGCCAAGCGGATGAGGATAGAGAGGGTGTCTCTGTAAGAAATAAGGATGCTTCAGAGAATTTGGATGGTTGTAGTCCTTATGACGACTCTTTCCAATGCATGACCAGAAGACATTTGCTTTTATTTTCAAGTAATAATAAAAGCCACAAAATCAATAATCATCTTATATTGCTGGGAAGTTTAATGGTTTAAGATACAAAATTTTTTAATTTTTGATTCTGTTCAACTCTTGCCTTTTAAAACTCATTGTGATTTTTAATGCCTTCTAATCTTAGTACTAGTATTTTACATAAATTATAATAATAATCACATAAGTACAAGTACTACAATTTATTTATTTAATAATTTATTTTTCAAGCATAGGTCTTTTGATTCCTCTTTGGGAGACCTGATTAACGTTCCCATCCTGCTTTTGTAGGGCCCAGGTCTCTGAGGCATATGTTAATGCAGGGAGAACAGTGGAGTCAAAGAGAAGTGCCTGGAGCCGGAGGTTCTTTGTCCTTTTAGCTATTTCTTCTATGCCTTTGAAGGCATTCCATGTCACTCTCTTCCTCCTGCACAGCTAGGTTTTAGGTCATTCATCATGTTGAGTTGCTGGCAGCGATCTTCACAATCCACACTCCTCAGCTCATAAGATCTCCACCCAGCAGATTAATCCAGTCTCCAGCCCGGTTTGTCAGAAACCCAGCCTCCAAGAACCCACCCTGCAGAGAACCGCCCTTCAGAGGAGAGTATTTCAAGCCCAGGAATGCTTGAGCCTAAGACACAGGTACAACCGGCAGAGCAGAAACCAGCTTTTCCTGTTGCGGCGTGGCCGCTGTGTGGCCTCGCGATTTACCTCCAAATTACCATAAATATTCTACCACCCCTGTGAGAGAGCCTCACAACGTAATGAGAATATAGCACGCACATGGCAGAGCCTGGCAAGCTGTCTGATGCGTGTTCAATATGCCAAATCCAGAAACAGAAATGTTTATTTTCCTGAACCTGAAAGAGCCCTTAATACGGCAGCAGTAAGAAAGGCAAACAAGCAGTGCCTGATAAAATTTTATGGCCATCCTAGGCTGCCAAAACGAAGAACTAAAATGACTGTCTGTACTTTCAATGCAAGTACGCTGGCATCAGAAGAATATATTGAGGATCTGATGGTGCAAGCGCAAAAGATCAGGTACGACACCATTGGTCTGACTGAGACGAGGAGGCGTCAGTTGCATCATGCTGTATTTGACATCGGAGAAGAATTGTTCCTTGGAACATGCGACAAAAGAGGCGTCGGTGGCGTGGTGTCCTTGTCAACACGAACATCGCTGTCAACATTGATTCATTTGAATGCCTAACAAACCACATAGGACGATTAAACTTGAAGAGATGTGGCGCACTGCCAGCAATTTCTATCTTCATTGTCTACGCACCAACATCCACATACAAAGAAGATGAAATTGAGAAATTCTACATGGAATTGGGGAGTTCTATAAAAAAGATCACACCTTCTACAAGATCATAGTCGATGATTTTAATGCCAAGATAGGACCAAGAAGATCGGCTGAAGAACTCCACATCAGGACCCATGGCCTAGAATGGAACGAACAGGGTGAGAGACTATCTGAGTTCATCATGTCCACCAAGACCATTCATGGGAACTCACAGTTCCAGAAGGCTGAAGCGAAACGTTGGACATGGGAATCTCCTGGCGGACAGTTCCACAATGAAATTGACCACATCATCTTCAATGGACGGTTTTGTCTGACCGATGTTGCTGTCATCCCCAAATTCCAAACAGGATCGGACACTGTCTCCTTCGTGAAAAAATTCTACTTCCCACAATGGGGGAGACACGGCTGCAGAGTTTAAGAAGAGAACTCCCAGAATGATCACCAACTGAAAACTCTTTGGCACCATTGCAGCAACATGAGAAGACCATCATTGACGACATCGATGAAGAATACAACCGACTGGTTCAGCACAATGATTGTGCGAAGAATGCCCAGAGAGAGAAAAGACACAAAAGGACACTTGTCTTCAGAAACTCTTGAGCTCATTCGCCAACCTGGCAAGACGCAAGCCTCAGGAGACCAAATGCTAATGTTCAAGCTTGCTAAACGGTGCAGAGAAGAGATAAAAGAAGACCTCAAAGAGAGAAGAGCAGAAATACTGAAAGATGCAGCAGAAGCCGGGAAAAGCATTCGCACCACCCGCCTGTCCTTCGCCAACTGTAAGAGCAAGATGACTACCCTCCGACGCCCTGATGGATTTATCACATCTTCCAGAAAGGCAATGGAGAAGATTATCCAGGACTTCTACTCAAATCTCTTTGATAGCCACATCCACCTGCCCACATACCAAATTCCACAGGATGGATGTGTCATTCCCAACGTTCTACCTTCTGAAATCCGACATGCCATCTCGTCACTAAAGAAGGGCAAAGCACCAGGCCCAGACAAAGTCAGACCCGAACACCTGAAGAATCTGCCGTCGGTACTCATCAATACACTAGCTCGGCTCTTCACATGCTACCTGTCCAAAAAGAAAGGTGCACTCCCAATGGAAAACCAGCAGGACAGTTCTACTGTTCAAGAAGGGAGACATTCACGACATTGGCAACTATCGCCCCATCTGCCTGTTGTCCGTCATCTACAAGATGTTTACACGAGTCATCCTGAACAGGATTAGCAGAACACTAGATGAAGGACAACCATGCGAGCAAGCAGGCTTCCGGAAAGGATTCAGCACAATCGACCATATCCACACAGTAACCAACCTCATTGAGGTTTGTAGGGAGTACAAGATGCCGCTCTGCCTCACCTTCATTGATTTACAGAAAGCCTTTGATTCTGTGGGGACTGAAGCAGTCATCGAAGCCCTAGCCAAACAGGGTGTTCAATTCCAATACATCAAGATCCTTCGTGAGCTGTATTATGGAACCACCACCAGGATCTCACCATTCTACAAAGAAGTGATCATTAATGTGGAAAAGAGGGGTTCGACAGGGTGATACCATTTCACCAAAACTCTTCAGCGCCACCCTCGAGAACATCATGCAACCATTAGAATGGGAAGGAATGGGAGTGAAGATAGATGGTCGGCAACTACACCACCTCCGCTTTGCTGATGACACCGTTCTAATAACACCAAACATTAGCCAAGCGGCACAAATGCTGGCTGACTTCGACCAAGAATGTGGAAAGATAGGTCTACAGCTGAATCTAAAGAAAGCAATGTTTATGAAAAATAAAATAGTTCCATAGGCCTAATTCACTCTCAATGGAACAAACGTCTCTGAATGCAGCAATTGTGTGTACCTAGGTCAAGAAATCAACATGATGAATTACTTAAACCTGAGCTGTGCAGGAGAAAGAGAGCGGCATGGAATGCCTTCAAAGGCATCGAAGAAATAGCTAAAAGGACAAAGAACCTCCTGCTCGGGAACATCTCTTTGACTCCCCCTTCTCCCTGCATTAAAATATGCCTCAGAGACCTGGCCCCTATGAAAGCATGATGAGAATGCTATTTGGGTCTCCCAGAGAGGAATCAAAAGAGCTATGCTTGGAATATCACGCCTCACTCAAGTGAGAGAAGGAATCCGGAATTCTGACCTCCGTCGCTATTCCGGAATCAGGGATGATGTCTTGTTTGCCAATGCATCGAAAATCAGATGGGCTGGACATGTAATGCGATTTGGAGACAACCACTGGACTAGAGTCCTTACCAAATGGATCCCACGGGATGTCAAAAGATCACGTGGCCGCCCACCTACAAGATGGTCAGACTTCCTTGTCAAGACCCTGAAGGAAAGGTTTGAGGCTCTTCATATTCCTGAATCAACCAGATGCCTTTGGGATACATTGGCACGTGATAGGGTCCAATGGAAATGTTACTGGCACCCGCTCGAGGAAATCTATGAATAACGGGATTCAAGTGATCATATTGAGTTCTCGACCTAGGTATACATAACTGCTGCATTTAGAGATGTTTGTTTATTGAGAGTGAATGGGGTCTCTGGAACTAGTTCATTTTTCATGAACATAGCTTTGTTGAGATTCAGCCATAGACCTTTCTTTCCACATTCTTGTCGAAGTCAGCCAGCATTTGTGTCACTTGGCTAATGTTTGGTGTTATTAGAACGATGTCATCAGCGAAGCGGAGGTGGTGTACTTGCTGACCGTCTATCTTCACTCCCATTCCTTCCCATCCTAATTGTCACATGATGTTCTCGAGGGTGGGGGGTGAAGAGTTTTGGTGAAATGGTATCACCCTGCTGAACCTCTCTTTTGCCATCAATTATCACTTTCTTGTAGAATGTTGAGATCCTGGTAGTGAATCCATAATTCATCTCAAAGAGGATCTTGATGTATTGGTTTTAACGTGCTGTTTAGCTAGGACTTTGCTGACTGCTTTGGTCTCGACAGAATCAAAAGTTGTCCTTAAATCACTGAATGTGAGACATAGCAGAATCTTGAACTCCCTACAAACCTCAATGTGCTGATTACCATGTGGATATGGTTGATTGTGCTGAATCCTTTCCGGAAGCCAGCTTGCTCACATAGTTGTCCTACATCTAATATTCTGACAATTCTTTTCGGATGACTCGCAGTGAACAGCTTGTAGATGACAGACAACAGGTATGTGGGGCAACAGTTGCCAATGTAATGGATTTCTTCCTTCTTGAACAGTAGAACTGTCCTGCTGCTTTTCCGTTGGGAGGGCACCTTGCATTCAGACAGGTAGCATGTGAAGAGCAGAGCCAGTGAATTGATGAGTACCGACGGCAGATTCTTCAGGTGTTCGGGTCTGACTTTTGTCTGGGCCTGGTGCTGTTCCCTTTGTTTATCGACAAAATGGCATGTTGGATTTCAGAAGGGAGAACATTGGGAATGACATATTCTTCCTGCAGAATTTGATATGTGGGCAGGTGGATGTGGCTATCAAAGAGATCTGAGTAGAGGTCATGGATAATCTTCTCCATTGCCTTTCTGGAATATGTGATAGATCAATCAGGATGTCAGAGGGCCATCATCTTGGTCTTATGGTTGGTGAAGGACAGGCGGGTGTTGCGAACTCTTTTCCTGGCTTCTGCTGCATCTTCCAGTATTTCTGCTCTTCTCTTATTGAGATCTTCCTTTATCGCTTCTCTGCACTGCTTTGCAATGATGAGAATGCTTTTCGGGTCTCCCAAAGAGGAATCAAAATAGCTATGCTTGGAATATCAAGCCTCACTCAAGTGAGAGAAGGAATCCAGAGTTCCGACCTCCATCGCCCTTCCAGAGTCAGGGATGATGTCTCGCTTTGCCAAGGCATCGAAAATCAGATGGGCTGAACATGTAATGCCATTTGAAGACAACCGCTGGACTAGAGCCATTACTGACTGGATCCCACAGGATGTGAAAGGATCACGTGGCCATCCATCTACTGAAAGAAGGCAGCAAACAGAGCTGGCCTACTCATGAAAAGTTACCAATTTAGGGCCCAAGTGACCTTTTCATCTTGAAGTAACCTTTTCATCCTGCTATCTACAAAAGGCCCAGAACAAATTCCTGTTAAAGGTTATGAAACCCCTGCTATCTGGCCTGAATTGCCTGAATTTCATTCCTGCACGCACGCCTAGCCGTTGCTGACCCATGATTCCACATGTGTGTCTAGCCGCACCAAATATAGAAAGAAGTATTAAGTATAATCTGATTGGTAGGTGATGATTACTTGGCACAAAGTGATTGGCTGCCTGTGCGCAGACCTTAATGTATTATTTTAAATCTATTAAATGGTTATGCAGGGGCTTTTCTGTAGTGCCGGGAATTATCTCTTAAAAAGATCCTTTCTGAAAGGGCTCGGGGCTCTTAGCAGCTGACTGCTTGTGGTCATGCTCTGAGCCTGGGTATACTCTAATATTAATAAAAACTCTTGCTTTTGCATAGGACCCGGTCTCTCAGAGTTTTCCTTGGTAGGTGCAGCGCCCGAGGCTCCCAGTCAGTCACCCCATCGGGTGGCCAACTCTTTTACTACAACTTCATCAGACTTCTTTGTCAAGACCCCGGAATGAACAGTTTGAGGCTCTTCATATTCCTGAAATAAGCAGATGTAATTGTGCTACACTGCCATGTGATAGGATCAAATGAAACTGCTACTGGTGCCCACTCAAGTAAATCGATGAATAATGGATGTCAAGTGATCAAGTGATTAATTTATTATTACATCACTGTAAAATAGGCATTTATAAATCTGGGTTTCAGTCATACAATGTTGCACCACCCATCCCCTCCAACAGTCCACATTTCCCACCACCAATATCTCCAACATCCCCAGATTCCCACCCTATCCCCCCAGCAGCTGCTGCTCCTTCTTTTCCTTCTCCTTCTCCTTCTTCTTCTTCTCTTTCCTCCTTCTCTTTCTCCTTTCTTTTTCCTTTTTCTTCTTCTTCTTCTTCTTCTTCTTCTTCTTCTTCTTCTTCTTCTTCTTCTTCTTCTTCTTCTTCTTCTTCTTCTTCTTCTTCTTCTTCTTCTTCTTCTTCTTCTTCTTCTTCTTCTTCCTCTTCCTTCTCTCTCCTTCTCCTTCTTCTCCTTCTTCTCCTTCTCCATCTTCTTCTCCTTCTCCTCCTCCTGCCTCCTCCTCCTCATCCTTCCTCCTCCTCCTCTTCCTCCTCCTCCTCCCTTCTCCTTCTGCTCCTCCTCCTTCTCCTCCCTCCTCCTCCACCTTCTTCTTCTCCTCCTCCTCCACCTTCTTCTTCTCCTCCTTCTCCTTCCCTTCCTCCTCCTCCTCCTCCTCCTCCTCCTCCTCTCTCCTTTCATCTTTCTTCTCTCTCTGCCATCCCATAAACATTGTGGCTTTCCATATAAGGTATTTAATTTGCAATATAGTTCTTTTGCATTTCATTCTCATTTAACCTATTAAAAGTAGAGTATGTTCTCAATCCAGATTTCTATCTATAATAAAAATTGCTTTTAGGTTTTTTCCATGCCTCAGACTCCTTTTCATTAAATGAAATTCTCAACCTCTCTTTTTCTTTACCTACTAAAGAGAACAATCTCCTAATTTACAAAATGATCTTCAATTTGAGCTTTCCCAGATTTGCCCATGATTTGATTTGTTATAAGAATTATTGACATAAATGACATGGTGTAATGTGATCGTTCACAGCATCACAGTATCACATTCATTATGATACTGTGTCTATTTTAATACTTTATATTAGAAAATTGATACAGTGCTAATTCTATCTGTTACTAGAA
The DNA here is from genome assembly GCA_021461705.1 of Cryptotis parvus. NCBI lineage: Eukaryota > Metazoa > Chordata > Mammalia > Eulipotyphla > Soricidae > Cryptotis > Cryptotis parvus. Next base: position 92,243 of record JAJIBD010021631.1, read on the forward strand.
ATGCTGAACTGTGAAAATTTATCCTGGTTTGGGGGCTATACCTCTTTGTGTTCATGAGCTACTCTTGACACTCTAGTTTGTCACTTCCAGCTGTACTCAAGGGACCAAGTGATGTTTCTATGCAATTGGGGTAGCCACAACAAGAAAATTATATTAGACCCTATGATATCCAATAAGTGTTTTTAAAGTCTGATCTCCATATCTCAAACAAGAGCTATCTTGGAGGTCTCTGAAAAAATGAAGAGCATTCCAGATTTCTTGCACTTCTACTTTATATATTATAATTACATAGTAAGTGTATTCCCTCTCTTCCAAAAGATCTGGGGCTGGAGCGATAGTCCAGCAGGTAGAGCATTTGCCTTGCACGCTGCTGCATACAGGTTGGATCCCTGGCATCCCGTATGGTCCCCTGAGCACCTCCAGGAGTAATTCCTGAATTCAGAGCCAGGAGAAGCCCCCTGAGCATCACTGGGTGTGACCCAAAAAAGCCAAAAAAAAAGATTTTATGCAATTTTGTGTCATTTATAGTGGTATAAAGTACATACAAGCACAGATAAACTGGAAGTGCTTGTCATGGTTTCACACATTTCCTTCAGATACTTTGTGTGTGTGTGTGTGGGGGGGGGCCTTATTAAATGTACAATTTCAATGCCATATAAATAAAAATTATTCAATAAAAATGAAAATTTAGTAAAAGGGGTAAAAGAAGGAATTTCAAAGGTCTGCATAATATTTTTTCCAAAATAATCTTTAAAAGTCCGCTTGCATTAAAAGTAACCACAAGTGAGAATTAGACAAATGCATAATAACCATGAGATTACCATTTTTAACAAATCCAACTGCACTTTATCAAGGAATCTGAAACAATATAATGGGAAGTTTTTGTCCATAATAGTCACTAAAAAATCAAATATATAAATGCCAGCAATTTGCATAAAAGCTCAACTTTTAAGATTTAGCACTGTGTACAAATGAAGAAAAAATAAGAGCAAACATAAAAGATGCATTTTAATATAGGTATCCATTATCTAATGTTTATATAATGGAAGCCAAATGACTTCATTATTATCTGTGCTATTACACTGAATACCAAATGAACTCATCATACATGCATTTTGCTTAAAAAACTATTAGAGCCCCATCAATGACAAGGGAAACATATATATGCAAACTTCTTTAGATGACTAATTTGATTTTGTGTTAACTGCTAATGTATTATTAATCAACAGTTCATTATACTTTCAGATAACCTTAGTTTATTTGTGCTTTATTTATAGACAACTCATTTCTGTAATATCTTGCCCTATAAAATTTGATTCCTATTTAAACATATTATCCTTAGGTAAAATACATAAATGCAAATTAGATTATAGAATTGATAAGGTCCTCCTTAAAAAATCTGATATTTTCCAAGTATTAACAAGTACCATTATTTTTGCCGCAGCATTGTTTATCCTACATGCTCATAACTTTAAAATCATTTTTGAGTTTTAGCTTAAATTATACACTTATAGCACAAAAGCTGCTTGAATATATCGTTTGTTCTTTCTATTATTATTTTTTCTAAGTGACGCCATAGGTGACTACTTAATTTTCTTGATAGAGAATTGTTCTACTCTTTTAGCCACTTTCAAATTAAATACTTAAAGGTGCATTTAAATGAGATGATGTGAAAAAAAAATAAATGTGCCACATATGGTTAAATTGTTTAAGAACTCAGAGAATAGAAGCAGGCATAGTTTTTAAGCAGATGAGTAAATGATATTGATGCATACAAGAAACAACATATTTATACTGAGATACTGCTAGTAGTTAAGTCTCTTCATATTATAAAAAAAGCACAAAAGAAAACTCACATTTTTTATTCTTTGGTAAATTCATCATTCATCCCATTATTCATCGAATAATGGGATTCAAAGTGATAATGGGATTCTTTGGTAAAACAACCAGATATTCATTAGAATTTCAAAAACTATGTTTAAGATCTAATCATCTCAAAATATTTGGTTAATTTTTAATTTTCTCACAGTATCACATTCATCATGTTTTTTTCTGGTGTATTATAAACCGTATTTCTAACAACATGACAGATTGCACTAACACGTATGGGTTTCTTAAATATGCTGGCTTTAATGATATAAATTGCTTCACAGTATCAACTTTGAACTGCTTCTAAACCCTTACATGTCACTTTATAGAAAAGGAATAAATTTCTCTTAACACACTACAGTGATAGAGATGTGTCTTCAGGAAAATGGATATGGTCCCAGAGACTCTGATCCAGAGTGACATGGCATGCAATCCCAATTAAAAGTACTAGTTAGAAAATTCTTCCACAAAAACATTCTTTATAGAACAAAGTAAATTGTTCTTTGTTTATATCATGAAACATATAAAATTTGAGTTAAAAGTGAGAATAGGAAATTTTAAAATGGGATTATAATCACTGTTTACTGAATACTTTTAAATTGATAATCTTTAGTTCATGCTTACTAAAAGAATGCACTGCAATATTTTATTAAATTAACTAAGTACATTTAGTCAAATCTTGTGAGGTAAAGCTGATAGTTCCATTTCTTTTTTTTTTTTTGCTTTTGGGTCACACCCGGCAATGCTCAGGGGTTACCTCCTGGCTCTGCACTCAGGAATTACTCCTGGCGGTGCTCGGGGACCATATGGGATGCCGGGAATCGAACCCAGGCCAGCACAGGCCGGCGCGTGAAGGCAAACGCCCTACCGCTGGGCTATCGCTCCGCCCCCTGATAGTTCCATTTTTTATGTAAGGAAACTAGGAATATTTTTTTTTCACAAACACATGTCTAGAAAAGAGACTGTTTCAAAACCAAACAATGGATTCCATAGCATAAATTCTTTTTATCTTGAGTTTCTGTAATTGAATATAAATCTATCAGCAAAAAGTGCAAGGTAATAGGAAGTAACTGATAATCTTTATATTTGTAAATAAAAGAATTAGAAAAGAGGATGCTTACCTGAATATATTATCTCATGAGTATAAATATATGTATATGTTTGTAAATATACATAAATAAATGTGCTAAATGTTTATAAGCATGCATATTACATTTATGAAAATATAATTGTCTAATGATAATTTACACCAAGTACATCCTGAATTTAGAAGAAATAATGATCCATACTTAACTTTAATATGAAACAATAAAACATTACATAAGTCAGTTTTTTATATTTCTGGAATATAGATATACAGTTATGCACCTGCACAATGTTAATACTACTAATTATGTTGCCAGAGAGACTGAACAGAGGTAAGGAGTATATCTTACACTTGGTCAACCTGAGGTCAGTCCCTGGCAGTCCACATGGTTCCGTAAGCCAAAAGTCAAGGAGTGACCCCTAAGTGTAGAGCTAAGAGCAAGCCTTGAGCAAGGCCAGATGTGGCCCCAAACAAAATTAAAATGAAAAGAAATAATAATTATGATTTTGTAGGTAATGCAAAACATGTTTCTCTAGAGCACTTTATTTTTATGAGTATTCTATATTTCTTACTAAATATGATTGTAACTGCATCCCATTACATGTATTCAGTCTTTCACTATTCTAAACTGTCATACTGTTTAGTTTCTTTTGTTTTGTTTCAAAGCTATACCTGGAAGTTCTTAATGTGCAGTCCTGGTTCTGTGCTTAGGATCCTCCTGATGTCACTTCTTATGGGGACCATGATCAGTGCTTGGGATCTAACTGAAAAGAAATTTGCCTCCTGTTCTATCTCTCTAGCCCTCTAAACAATTTTTTTTTCACATAAAATGCTCTGCTAAAGGACGGTCCTGGCAAAAATATTCCTTACACAAATGTTTAAAATATCCCACTAAAATCATTTAGATATTTAGTATTTTAATTAGAAAGTTCTTTTAATTAATACATATTTTGCAACTACAATGGGCTAGAATAAATGCAAAAAGGTGGTGAATCTCATTAGATATTCAAAAAACTTCTCTGTTCCCAAAAATAGCTTTAACAGAAATATACATATTTTAGTTTGATGCAAGTTGATTTCCCTAGTTACTAAATTTGTGCTTAATATTCAGCAATCAAAAAAGGTAATTTTTCTTCTGCAGGAACTTATGTGTATTTCCTTTATGTAATTTAATTTTATGTATAGATTATTCACTCAAATAATAATCTCTCTATAGCTGTTAGACAAACAAATCTACAATGTGTAAACCTACTTAGTCATAGTTTACCATTATACCCCACAAACCTTAGAAACAATATCTAGATTGCTTTGAAAGTCTTGCATGCCACCAGATGGAGCTCTTACTGAATCAAATAGAGGATTCATTACAAAACTAAATTGATTTCAAGAAAGCCTTTGATTCTGTGGAGACTGAAGCAGTCATCGAAGCCCTAGCCAAACAGGGTGTTCAAACCCAATACATCAATATCCTTTTAGAGCTGTATTACGGAGTCACCACCAGGATCTCACCATTCTACAAAGAAGTGATCATGGATGTCAAAAGAGGGGTTCGGCAGGGTGATACCATTTCACCAAAACTCTTCAGCGCCACCCTCGAGAACATCATGCAACAAGTAGAATGGGAAGGAATGGGAGTGAAGATAGATGGTCGGCAACTACACCACCTCCGCTTCACTGATGGCATCTTTCTAATAACACCAAACATTAGCCAAGCGTTACAAATGCTGGCTGACTTCGACCAAGAATGTGGAAAGATAGGTCTGCAGCTGAATCTAAAGAAAACAATGTTTATGAAAAATGAACTAGTTCCAGAGGCCCCATTCACTCTCAATGGAACAGACATCTCTGAATGCAGCAGTTATGTGTACCTAGGTCAAGAAGTCAACATGATGAACGACCTAAAATCTGAGCTGCACAGGAGGAAGAGAGCGGCATGGAATGCCTTCAAACACATCGAAGAAATAGCTAAAAGGACAAAGAACCTCCTGCTCCGGGCACATCTCTTTGACTCCCCGTTCTCCCTGCATTAACATATGCCTCAGAGACCTGGGCCCTATGAAAGCAGGATGAGTATGCTATTCGGGTCTCCCAGAGAGGAATCGAAAGAGCTATGCTTGGAATATCACACCTCACTCAAGTGAGAGAAGGAATCCGGAGTTCTGACTTCCACCACTATTCCATAATCATGGACGCTGCCTCATTTGCCAAGGCATCGAAAATCAGATGGGCTGGACATGTAATGCGATTTGGAGATGACCGCTGGACTAGAGCCATTACCGACTGGATCCCACAGGATGTCAAAAGATCACGTGGCCGCCCACCTAAAAGATGGTCAGACTTCCTTGTCAAGACCCTGAAGGAATGGTTTGAGGCTCTTCATATTCCTGAATCAACCAGATGCCATTGGGCTACATTGGCACATGATAGGGTCCAATGAAAATGTTACTGGTGCCCGCTCAAGCAAATCGATGAATAACAGGATTCAAGTGATCAAGTGATATATATACATATATATATATGTTCCCTCTTTGTATTAGAGAGTTACATAATCAGAGGAGCCTATGATTTTCTATCATCCATGCTTAAAATCATACTTTAGAGCTTGAACACTTTATACCCTACTGAATTTTAAAATGCCCAGAGAATATTTTTCAAAAATACAAATAGCAAACATTGACTAAAGTTGTTTCCAGGTTAGCAGCAACTTTTATATTTTTATACATTCTACATGTGTATATACATATATATGATGCAATTCCTATAGACAATATATTTAAGCATATAATATTATATATGGATAAACATTCGTATAAAAAGTTGATCCTTAATATTTTCTTGGTATTTTTGAGGAGTCATTCCCTACAATTCTCATTGGTTACTCCTGGCTCTGCATTCAGGAATGACTCCTGAAGGTGCGCTGGGCCATATAGGATTCTGGTGATAGAACCTGGGTTGGCCATGCAAGGCAAACGACCTACCCACTGGACTATCACAAGGGGGACAGACTATTCCTCCATCCCCCTTATCACTAACATTAGTGCTAAGAGTATTAACTAATGAGTATATACAATTGATGTTTACTTGATAGACATCTACAAATATATACAATATTATAAATAAAATTACATATAATTTATATAAGTTAATATAGATTTGAAATATACTGATGGCAGATCACTTGTATCACTTGTCTTCCCATTAGTCATTGATTTGCTTGAGCGGGCACCAGTAACATCTCCATTTGTCCCTGTCACGTGCTATTGTAACCCTAGGACATCTGCTCACTACAGGAACATGAAGAGTCTCAAACCACTTGTTCAGGGCATGGGAATGAAGTCAGTCATCATTACTATTCTTGGCATATTGAATATGACATGGGTAGCTTGCCAGGCTCTGCCATGCAGGTGGGATACTATCAATAGTAGGTAGGCTGTCAGTTCATTTACTGATGAATCATGCAGCCAAAAAGCAACTCCATGCATATAGGGAGACTGGGTAGCAGCTCTGCCACATTTATCTGTGTCTCTGGTTCAGCATACCTGGGCTTGAAATGGGCTTCTCTATAGGGTGGGACACTGTCAGGCTGGGCTTGAGATCGGCTTTTCTCTTGGGTGGAGCTCTGACGAGCTGTGAAGTCTGGATGGTGAAAATGGCTCTTCGCCATGGTGCAGGGGTACCTCTGGCTTCTTCTGAGGCTCTATTGGGATTATGGGCCAGAACCAGAAATTGTCCTCCCTCTGGGACACCTCATGATCATCAGAGTGCAGGGAGAGCAGGTAGCAGATCTATCCATGTATCGCTAGTCTGGTGTTAGGATGAAGGTGCCCCATGTTGAGTGCCAGATGTTGGGGGGCCCTGGTCAGCAGCCTCTGGCACAAATGAGGAAGACCTAGATCTTGCCGGACTTCATCCCTGTGAAAAAGGATAGGGATGGCCTTGGAGAAACTCTGCCTTGCCACTGCTGAGGAAGGAAAGAAAGAAAAACACTGATGCAGTGGGGAGTTCTGGATAGCAGATAAATATATAAAATCTTCAATTGTATATATTCACCCCAAACATTGTTTGATGATAGCAAATAAACATAATGTTATCATCAATATATTACCAAGTAGTATCTATTTGAAAAGTGATATATTGATAAAATGCATTATTAGAAAAATTAGAAAACTTTGATAGATAGTAAGCTGAATCACAAAGAAATGTAACATCCTAAACATTTGTTAGGCATCCTTCTTTTAAAAATCTCAAATAGAAACCACTGTTTTAAAAAAATCTTATTTTTGATTCTTTTATCGAAAAATTTTCAACATTACTACATGCATAATCTTTCTTCACTGGCTTATACTTCATCTTGGCACCCCTGAGTTTGTGAATCACCAGTAGTTGATAAAACAGCCAAAATGGAGGACAATCCATAGAAACAACTATATTGCAAATCCTACGTCATCTTCACACTGTGAAATCTTGAGAAAATAGTTAATTTTCTCAAAAACTAGATTTTTTTAACATGGGATAATTAAAAAGTATATATTTTTTTAACTTGGGGTAATTAAAACGTATTGTGTGAAGTGTTACCTGCCCCTTGAGGTGTTGCAGGTGTGGCTGTGGTACTCGGCTGCATCAACAGGTCTCAGATAGGAGACAGGCTTGTCTAAACTCAGTGCTCTGCTCCATGGGCACTGGATAGTTGATGGTCTGACATAGGAAAAGACTGGCCCCCTGGGATGAACCCAGAGTCATGGCAGAGCCTGGCAAGCTACCTGTGGTGTATTCGATATGCCAAAAACAGTAACACAACGAACCTCATTTCCAATTCCTGAAATGAGTGGAGATGTTACTGGTGCCCACTTGAGCAAATCGATGAACAATGGGAAGACAAGTGACAAGTGTGGTGTGTAACTAATTTTAACTTTTGTTTAAGAATTGAGTCAATGAGTGCACACATTTTAAAGCTATCTTGACATATCATGAGGTATATAATGTGAAAGTAAATATGCATTGCGTATTAATCATGGAAAGACTGGATTGTAGCCCTGCGTTATAGTCTACACATGCATATGTAGAATTTTGGGGGAAGGGTAGGACATATTCCAATACGGTGAGGGACTACATGAAGTGTGTTAATCAGTCACCTCTGGTGGTACTTGGGGACCATATATAATGTATGTTATGAAAGGCATTGCACATTTTTATTAAACAGTGAATGCCATTTATTAGTTTAATTGCACCTCCATTTTCACAGCTAATCAGTTACATTTTTAGAACTGTTTTTCATAGTCAACAAACAAATACATTTGAGATGAATTTGAAATTTACCACAAATGTATTTTGAGATTCTTTAGTAAATTTTATCTTCAAATATAGGCAGGAGCTCTGTTTGTTTATTTTCTGAATATATAAGTATTTGGATCATACGTTGGAGGTGCTTCTATTTCCCTTGGTATACATGGCACTACATATCTATGATTTTCCTAGGAATTCTCTTACCTCAGTCCAAATATTTACTGGAGTTAGTTATATCCCTTTCTATTATAATATTGTATCTATTTTGAAATGCTATTTATTGTATCTACACAATTGCATTGTGTATAAGTTGTGTATATATTTATAAATTATAATATCACTTATATTTAAAACCACTCAATGACAGGGCAAATACAAATCATTAAAATAGTATACAGAATGTTAGAATTGCATTCATAAAGAATTTTTAAAATACATGTCTTAGATATAAATACTGCTAAATTTCTCTTTGATCTTACTTTTTTAAATACTCTTCAGCACAAAAATATGACTAACAAACATTGTTGACAATAAAGTTCACTTCCAAACTGTGAACTTTAGTAAAATGACACTATTAAAAGGGTTATACATATGTTAAGTTGTATTAAAGAATATATGCATATATACAAATAGGGACACATTTGCCAGTACTCAATAATTACTACTGATTCTGTGGTCAAGGGTCAGTACTGGAGGTACTCGCTTGACCACATGTGGTGCTTGGGATTGAAGTCAAGTTGGACCTAAGGGAGGCAAGAACCATAACCACTGTACTATCTCTATGGTTCGAGAACTTACATTTTTAAACACTTTTACTTATCCAAAGTATTAGTGAAACGGTAAAAGCTTAGAATAAGTAAGTGGTGCTTTCTCTCTGATTAATTAATAATCAATTATTTGCTTTCTTCCAGGGAGGTGATAATAAGCCAATGGTGGAAAGCCAAGATGCGGTAAATGTAAAGGAAGCGTAAACTGCTAATGCTCAAAAATGCTAAAGAAGAGAGAAATTTTTAAAAATAGCAAATTAAAACCTCCTAAAACAATTGGAATATGTGTAACTACAGAATGAAATACTATTTTAATATACAGAAATTAGGACATTATGGAATGTTAACTGTTAAAAAACAATTTGTCTATGAATTATGCATTGTTCTAAGCTAAATCACAAAGTTTCCAAAAACCTTTCCTCCATCTGCTGATATTTTGTCCTTCATCCTCCTAAAAAAGATTATCCCGATTTGTGACTGCACTTCAGGATTTTTACCTCCCTGTGTTGTTGTATTTTTTCTCTTCCCACCAAATGTTCAAGGTCCGCTTTTTCGATGAAGAATTCCATAGTTATCCTATCTATCTTCCTCTCTTTTGAATAGTTATAGCATATACATGTACACCATAGAATTTATATTCCTTTAACCATTACATCAGCACCAGTCAGGATTCCTTTCCATAAAACCAATCACTTGAGCACAGAAAACACAACTGAAGCTGAAGATAGCAAAATTGCTTCTTTATATACATCTCTCCACCTTTCCCTGCCCTCAGTAATGCATAGTAAATCTAGTAAAAATTTTAAACTGGATCTCAGTAACATATATCCATATTATTTTCAAGATAATTTGGACCCCAACTTACATAGAGAGGAAAATGATTCATTTTTTTCAATTTGGACCTCAACTTATGTGAAGAGGTAAATGAGATTTTGATATCTCCAATATTGATAAAAAGAAAAATTTGTCTATGTCATTTTACAGTTGGTTTTGACCTTTGTTACATTTGGATATGTTATTCCCTTAGTTTATAACTAAAATGTAATGAGGCATTTATTAATGTAATGAAACATCCTTTAAAATATGAACCTAGGGCTGAAGTGATAGCACAGCAGGTAGGGTGTTTGCCTTGCATGCGACCAGCTGGGGTTCACTCTCCAGGATCCCATCTGAGCTCTGCCAAGAGTAATTCCTGAGCTAAGAGCCAGGAGTAACCCCTGAATGTTGCCTTGTGTGACCCAAAACCAAAAAAAAAAATAAAATAAAATAAAATCTGAACCTAGCAACTGAGATAGAAAGCACAAATACTAGAAGAGGACAAGGGAGAGCCTCTGAGTTTGTTCCAGGCCAAGTTCATGCCTCCCACATTCCAGAGTGCTGCTTAGAACATTTGTGGACCACCCCCTCCACAGCCTGTGTGTGGCCCATATAAACCTTTTATAATTGAAAAAAAATCTAAAATTGTATTTCCTATTTGGGCTTGCTGTGCAGTAATATACCTCACATTATTTTCCACTAGGCTTTCCCCGCCCCATTTGCTTATCGTATTTTGGCAGAATGGGAAATCACTGCTTCCATTGACTAACATCAAAAATCCAGATTCCTTTTTTATTCTCTTAAGAATATGATTCAGTTAGAAAGGATTTGACCAGTAGAAGAATGAATCATCAATAAACAAGAAAATATATGTATTTTCCCCTCCCTAATCTAAATCTATTTATTTCCACACATAACATTTCCTCCAAAACTAGTCATTTGTGAGATCAATTTCTCTGTTGGTTGAGTTTAGATTTTAGCTTTTATGCAAAAAACTTCAAGTTATTAAGATATATTAAATGTAGAAAGTACAGTAAATGTGGAAGTTTTTCAACTTAAGTTTTTATTTTATTGATGTTAGTTTGCATAACTGTATATGTTTATTTGGATATGGGGGTCACATATATTGTTACTGAGGGTTTACTCCCAGCTCAGTGCAGAGCATGGTATGGTCCTCCAAAACTCTGGGCAGTTTTGGGAGGACAATATGGTGCCAAGAATCAAACTTGGTAAAAGCAGGTACTCAATCTTTTGAGCAGCCTTCCCAGTTTATGCAGTGTATATAATGGTATAAACTTAACAGCCCTAAATGGCACTACATTGTATCCATCACTACAGTATCGCTATTCTTCCACCACTGTCCCCTAGTCACTCCAATGCCCTGCTTTCCCTTTGGCAGTCTTTACTCTGTACTGTAAATCCACAAGTTCTGATTGTTTGCTTTGCTTTGGGGCCACACCCAGCAGTGCTTAGGACAGTTGGCTTTGTATTCAGGGTTTGCTTCTGGTGGTCCTTGGGGGGACTATATGCGGTGCTGTTGATAAATCTAGGGCCAACTATGTACATGGCAAGGACCCTGCTTGCTTTACTACCTGTCCATCCAATGTTTATGAGTGCTCCTTTTATTGTTACTTTATATTCCCCTAGGTGAAATCATCTGCATGTCATTTTTATGACATGTATATAGATATATACCCATGAGATATATATATCATATTTTATGAGATACATATCTAATATTTTATTATATAAGCATATATATATACCTATGGGAAAAGCAAAGATTAAATATATACTTAAATTGTTTCTACTATAATGTATAAAATTATGTTACAAAAGATTAGTAAATTCATTTTGTTCCTTACTTATATAATTAGCTGATGATTTAATCAATAAGTATAATCAATAGTAATGATAAAAGGAAAAGGAGGTAGCAGAGGAAGTTTTAAGTTTCTTTGTGTGTCCATATTTTTCACTTCTTTTTTTCTTATATTCCCTATACCCACACCAATCTTATGAACAGTTAAATGCTGTGAGTGCTTTACAAGTCAATCATCTTCATAGCACTTCTAAATGTATTTAGAATGACTATATATAGACAATTTAATGGAATCTAAAAAGGAAAAGTCAAATGAATTCAACTTATTAATACCCTCATGTGTTTTATAAATACTGTGGAATAAACACAAACACACACTCACACAATATTCTCATATGAAAACACACTGCAATATACTCTCAATATATCATAAGGAAAGAATCAAACAATGTCTCAGTAGAATTAATAATTATTTTAATGGAATTATTTGGTAAACTTTGATAAACGTGTTTTCTTTATTACTTTATATTCTTAGTAGACAGAATAATATAAACTGTCACAAGTGATTTACACATGTGTATGTAATATGTCTATTTTATACCTAAAGTTAGTTTTTCTTGGATTTTTGGGCCACACTCACAGAGCTCAGTGATAACTACTGGCTCTACACTATGAAACCGCTCTAGTCAATATCTTGGGACTATGTGAGGTGCCCACAATCAAACCCTGTCAACCGTATGCAAGGCAAGCACCGTTCCTTCTATGCTATGTTTCTGCCCCTTAAAATTATTTTATAGAAGAAAATTTAAAAGAAAGGATAAACAAGTTGTATACGTCAGTTTTTGTTTCACAAAAATGACCGATGAATGGACATTCACATAATTTTATTGTCAACTAGAGAATGTCAAATGGTAACCATAACATATTCCCACAGTATGACATTTCAAATCTAGCTTCAGAAAGTCGATTTATTCCTTAGCAAAAGATCAGAACAAGACTTTTCGTAGTCTAAAATTAATATACTGATACAAAATGACTATGACTAGGAATACACATATTAAAAACAATAAAATATATGTTAAAATATTCATTATTTTAAACAATGTAGATAGCCACATTCCACCATTTAACACAGGTTTTTAACTACATTCTAAAAGATATTTATCCACCTCAACTTTCTTTGAATATAACGTTTCTAGCTCTTCTTTCTTCAAAGGTAGTTAATCAGTTTGAATTCTGAAATATTACAATGAATTCTCAGAAATTATTGATAAAGAGATTAATCAGACAAAAACAGATCTGATTGCTTTATTCAAAATACTCATATTTTATTTAAAGGAGCAAGTAGTATTAAAGTTAAATAAATGAGCAAAATAATGGGACTATCGGTTTGAGCAATATCTCAGAAACTAAAACACCCTGTCTTGGGCTGAAGCTATAGCCCAGTGGTAGGGCAATGCCTTGCTCGGCGCCAACCTGGGTTCAGTCCCTGGTATCCCATATGGTCCCCCTAGCACTTCTAGGAGTAATTCCTGAGTGGAGAGCCAGGAGTAACACCTGAGTGTTGCCAGGTGTGACCCAAGAAAGAAAAAAAAACAAAACAAACAAATAAATAAACAAATTAATGAATGAATAATGAATAAGTGAATGAATAAATGAATAAATAAATGAATAAATAATGAATGAATAAATAAATAGGACTCCCTGTCTTTAACAAGTCAGACCCTGAGTTTAATTCACTGGTTACACCCGCCTACATATATCAAGTATAATTCTGAAAGTTCTGTTCTCTACTGTCACCAGAACAGGGTATGTGAGCACCAGTACAGACTAAAAGAGTCATATTACAGTAGCCACTCAACTATAGATTAACTATAGAGCTAGATCACCAGGCTGGTTCACACAACTAAAGAGCGTTATCCCAAATAAGTACTTAACTAAAGATATGGAGCCCCAAGAATGAGTACTGAATCTTTAAAAGTGATAGTTGAGTGCCTAGAAATGAATCATCAGGATGGCTGATTCATAACCTGTCACAGCATACTGTCAGACTAAAACATGACAACTAAGTTCAATCCAAAGTAAGCACTTAACTAAATATGTGTAAGCCCCATGGCCAAATTTCAATTCAATGTGAGTATATGTATGAGCACCACAGGGATCTTAGCAAGAAATACAATCAGAATGTGCTTCAACATATAATGAAATGAATGTGGCTGTTAATAATAACATGTGCAAGCACTATAGTAAAGTGTTTGATACCCTATTCCCTTTAATACCCACAACCAAAGGTGTAAGTATGAAAACAAAATGTTTGTGATCCTGACCACTACAGCAACAATCACAACAAAGGAAAAGGAAGGAAAAAAATAAAAATTGAAGAAAAAATGCAAATATGGGCATTGGAGAGATATTACATAGGGTATATGTTTGCCTTCAATGCAGCTGACACAGTCCAATTATTAACATCCCACATGGTCCCCAAGCCTTCCAGGAGTGATCCCTGAGCACAGAAACAAGAGCAAGCCCTGAGCACCACTGAGTTTTTTCCGCCAAACAAAACAATAGCAAAAATGAAAATATCGCAATTATTTTAAATAAAAATTCATATCTTGTAATTTACCAGTTTGGAAGTAGAATTTTTTTAATTAAGAATAACAGTTAAAGGTCTTTGACGTAAAGATGCTTGTAGAAGACTTGGAGAGTTTTACCCTATGGTTTTGAGATCCCTAAATATTGTTAGGGAAATATAAGTACGTATTTGAAAAACAGGATTTTATAGGCTTTAGCAGAACTGTATTTATTGATATTCTTATATAGTACAATTTTTTTTTTTTTGCTTTTTGGGTCACACCTGGCAATGCTCAGGGGTTACTCCTGGCTCTACACTCAGGAATTACTCCTGGCGGTGCTCGAGGGACCATATGGGTTGCCGGGGATCGAACCCAGGCCGGCATGGACCTGCCGCATGCAAGGCAAACGCCCTACCCTCTGGGCCATCGCTACGGCCCCTGATATTATATATATATATATATATATATATATATATATATATATAGTACAAATTTATATTATAATCTAATTCTACGGTATCCTATATTTTTTCTTGAATTACAAAAGAGAAATTGAAAAGATAACAAACTTCAATTTGACCTGATAGTTAATAATCAAAATTCATTCCTTCTATATACTGTCTATAGTAGCAGTCAAATTGCCTGAAACATGAGCACTGAAAAAGTGCTGATCACCAGACCTGTTCCACCTCATCACTGCGTGATCCCTCAAACACAACCAAGACAGTATATCAAGACCAAACTAGAAATAGCACCTGTGCACCACCAAAATAAATGAAAGTCACAGTTGATGTTATTGGGTAAATTAGGTTTAGTTATAAATTCTTTTTACTTATTCAGAGAAATTTAATGAATGTTCAATTTTATAATTTCACTGGAATGAACCACACTGGCCATACTGTTATTCTTCAGATCCCCAAATATTTCATATGTATTTTTCTTGAAGATATTACTAAAGTAGAAAACACATTTATTGATGGAAAAAGGTAGGAAAAAAGAAAATGATTATTCTTAATATCCTTAACCCTATATGATAATTCGGAATACAGGATATAGACCTCTACTTAAATTATTTTCTTCTTTAGATAAATATACAGATAGATATCATCATTTGAAATTCACCCTTCTAATATCTTTACATGTTAAAGTACCAGTGGTAAGCATATTACTTGATGATAAATGAAGGTATATACTAGTGTATACATAAACACAAATAAATGTACAAACATTTGGCTCTAGATAATAAACTTCTGGAAAGTTCAAATGGACAAAATCCTTATTTTTATAAGTGAGGATAAGTTTTCATAGTTCCTGTATCACTGTATCACTGTCTTCCTGTTCATCATCGATTTGCTCGAGCGGGCACCAGTAACATCTCCATATGTCCTGTCTCATGCTAGTAAAGCCCAAGGGCATCTGCTTGCTCCTGGAACATAAAGAGCCTCAAACCATTCCACCAGGTCATGGGAATGAGTTCTATAATTGTTACTGGTATTTGGCATATCAATTATGACACAGGTATCTTGCCAGGCTCTATCATGCAGGTGCCATATTCTTGTAGTTACCTCTAATTCCAACATTTATTGATGAACTGCGCTGCCACAAGTGGCCATGTAAGCCAGGCTGTGATAGGCTTGTCTGCTGGGACGAGTTCTGATGAGAGGGAAGTACATATGTTGAAAATGTCAGCCCTCATGGAGTAGGGGGTCTTCTGGCAAGTTGCAAGGCTCTGCTGGGGTGGAGGGCCAGGGCTAGAACCCACCATCCCTCCTGGGCGCCTCTTGAACGGCTGGGCACAGGGAGAGCAGGTAGCAGCTCTGACCCATGTTTGTGAGTCTGTGAGTCTCTCTGTGAGTTCCTAAATTGCATTATTGACTTATGATCATAATACTATTTAATTATTTTATGATATAAAACACAAATAATAAAATTATTATAATTACTCTTCTTTTTTTTTTTGAGCCATACCTGGTAGTGATCAGGGTTGATTCCTAGCTCTGTGGTCACTTGTGGGTAATTCCTAGTGGTTCTCAGGGGACCATATATAGGACTGGGGATTTAAATAAGGTCAACTGCATGCAAGGCAAGCACCGTAAACCCTGTATTCTCTCTCCAGGCCTATCATCACTTTTGAAAGTTGTATTAGATTTATATTAGAATGCTCAGTGAGATCTATATTCTCTCCTCTCTCTCTCCCTCTCTTTTCTCTCTCTCTCTCTCTCTCACAATGACTCATTTGATATAGTCTTACTTTAATAATACATTGTTTTCTTTAAGATTTAATGAACTTAAAATTCTATTTAGAAATTAATATAGCTGAATTATGAGATTAAATTAAAAGTAAACTGGCCAAAATAGAAATATCTAAAAACTTAATTTTTAAAACACTTAAATAATTTGAAAAATAAATTTTAAAATATTTTAATGGCAAGATTTTGTCAAACCTGTAAATATGAAAACAGTTTTGGTGCCTTTATTAAAATTCACAAGATAATTATAAACATTAACTGTAAGGTAAGACAATTTAGATGTTTTTCAATCATTGCTTCCAATAAAAGACAATCAAAACAATCTTTCAGATGTTTACAAATGATGACTTCATATTGTATTTTACATTGACTTTGCTTGCTGCTTCACTTCTAAGCAATTCAACTTCACAGAAAGGTGAGCACAGCCAGACATCAGCTCAGAAATGGGAAATTGTAATAACTGTATTTTCAGACATAATTCACAGGTTAAACCTAGTGGGAATTGCTTTCCTCTATGTGAACTTATAAGGATGAAGAATGCTACAAAATGTGTGCTGCTTTCATCCTTTCTCTGAAGACTCTGGATACTGTGATATGCAGATGATGATATAGGTGATGCTGTAGAAGTCTACCATATTAACAACTTTCGATTTCAGCAAGACTATAGACCAACTTTCATGCAATTTTTTTTCTCTTTTGGTTGGGAAAGATAATCTTTATGGATGAATAAAATCTCTCCACACATTGACTAATAGTAAATCTTTTCAGATCGCATTCAGCTTTATGGTTCCCTCTGGCAGTTCCGTTGTTGGCCCAGATTTATTGAGGTCTGACAGAATGCAATTGAAATCTCCCTTTGAAATAAAGTTCTTGGTTTGAAAGAAAAAAAATACATAAAAAGTCTCATCCTTAGAAGAGCAACTTTTATAATGCAGATCTGAAAATCTCTTTAAAAGTGGCCTTGAAGCACAGTTCAGCTAGCATTATTGGGCATAACCATTGGATTCCCTTCCCACAATTTCATAAATAGGCCATACATATTCCAATTTTCTGTTGAAGTCAGTTACATGAAGTAAATGCTACCAAAATGTAAGATATTTCATCTGAATTCTGAATTATTTTTCAAAAGTATAAATCTTCATAAGTGAAAATTTTATGTTTCCAATATAAAGCCTAGATTCCTGAACTTTCTCACAGTGTCATATATGTCAGTAAAATTTTCCCATTGCTCCCATGCAAAGGTACATAGAACATTGAATAGATAAATCAATAGATAAAGATATATGAATAGATGATAAATGAATAGATAGATTAATAAGTAGTTGCCATAATGTTTGAGTTCCATTTAAATAGTCAGGTAAAAGAAACATATTAAGAATTTGTATCTTAAGAGTTTTACTAATTATTATGTTTGATGCATAAGATAAAAATATTAAAAAATATAAATTTTAAGTAATCACAATTACTAAGATTATATACATAATTGGAAAATATAGTTGATCAAGATTGAATCAGATTACTTAACATCATCCTTGTTTCCTCACACTGATTTTCCTTAATATTTGCACAGTCTTACAACTATCTCCCAAAAGATCAGCTTTGTAAAAAGGTGATCTTATCTAAATGAGAACAGTGTGATATATGACCTTGAGTGTAAAATATTCGGAAATATATTTCACACAGAAACTAAGTTTCCCTATAAAATCAAAAACGTTATAGGGCAAAGTTACAAAATTTATTATAAGAGCAATGGTATTTTGCAAAGTTTGAGAATTTTGCACCTAAAACAAACAATATCTCCCTTATTAGCAAGACTGCTTACTTAGCTTTTATTTATCAGTCCACTCAATGTTATTTTTCCTTTTCTTTTTGCACTGTTGGGATCAAACTATAGGGTATTGCACATGCAGGGCAGTTGTTCTACCATTCACCTGCACCCCAAGAGTAAAAATCACATTTTAAGAGAACTTAAATCTTTCATTTCTTTCATTTTGTTTTCATGTATTGTAGCAGAGGCGAGTACTTTCTCTTTAGCAGTACTTTTTGTGCTTAATATATGGCAGTTTCTACTGTTGAGTCTAAACTTGTGTCAAGAAACACTGAACTCTGATGAAGTCTATAGATGCCTCCTTAGAATAGTGATTTTAAAACTATATTAACTAAATTAATATATGGTGATAGTAGAAGTGTCAAGTAAAATAATTTTATAAATGATTAAGTTTATAACAAACAGAAAAATTTACCTATAGATTTTATATGTTAAAGGCAATAACACTCCCCCCAAAAAAAACTACATTGAGTAACTGATAATAACAAAGTTAATATACAAGTTAATTGCTCTCAGTGTACAATAACAAATAAATAAAATGTACAAGTAAACATAAACTCAAGATAATTACTCATATATTTGAAAATGTATGAAAGATATATATTAAAAAACTACAAAATGTTAATGAAATAAATCAAAGAACTAAGTAAATGGAGAAAGAGTTCGTGTCCATGGATAGGAATCTAAATATAAATTCAGTTCTTTATAAAAGAGGAAATCCCAGAAACAAACCTACATACAATTTTCAGTTGATCTTTGATAAAGTAGCAAAAATAATACAAGAGTAAACAAGTAGGTCTTTTCAATTTAGAACTACCAAGATCCACATGCAAAAAAACAAACAAACAAAAGCAATCTACTGGTGACAAGAAATGTGCACTGATAAAGGGATGGATGTTGGAACATTGTATGCCTAAAACTCCATCATGACAACTTTGTAACTATACCTGAAGGTGGTTAAATTAAAAAAAAAGAAGAAAAAAGGAGTCTAGACAGGAAACTATACCATTCCCCAAGTTAGCTCATTTTAATTATAGGCCAAATTGAAAATAGAAAGTTATAAAGTAACACTGGATAATGCCTAATACAACAGGCTTTCTTCAATATTTTCATACATATATACATATATGTGTGTGAATATATATATGCAGATACATATATATATTTTTATGTGCATATATTAAACAATGTGCCTGTTTGGTGTAAATACAACTATATATAGAATAAAATATATAATATACTTTATGAAAATATAGAAATATATTTTATAATATAATATAAATAAATATATTCATAGTTTTATTTGTTCCAAACAAGCACATTATTTGGTATATAAAGAACTGACAACTTTATAAATATATGAGTTTATGAAGATATTTATATATCTTTATAAATACATTTATGCATTTATAAATATAAATTTAATATATTTATGTATTTAAAACTATATACATCAATTTATAAATACATATTTAGACTCCTATCCATAAACATGAAATATTTCTCCATTTATTAGTTCCTTGATTTCTTTAATTCAAGCTTATTAATATGTACAAACATTATCATAAATGACGGTGCTAAGTTACATTAAATAAAAACTGGCAACATAATTTATATATTTATTTTATTTATTTTATAGTGCAGCTTACATTGAATGATACTTTTGTACAATATTTGGAACACTGAACAACATTGAGCTTTAAAAATCACTGTAGTTTAGATTCATTAGCAAATGCCTGTTTATTACCTAATCATGGACATTAATTATGAGGTTTACTCTTCAAGAATAAAAATTTATATGGCAATACTTTTATAATTATTGATTGTAAAGATGAAATGATAAACAGGCTAAATTTGGATAATAATGAGTGGACATTTCACCTTGCAACTTATTTCCAGAAGGAAAAGTGTAATATATCTTTCACTGAGAGTCCTGAGTGATTCTGGAACAAAGACATTATATGTATATTATTTAGAACCAGAGAGAGTTTAGCAGGTAAGGCTCTACTTGCCTTGCATCAAACTGACTCTGATTCTATCTCTGGCACACATATGGTCCCTGAGCACAGAGTCAATAGTAGCGAGCTTTTCCAAGTGTAACCACAAAAATAAGTAGTTGTTTTTTGTTTTCATTTTTTATTTATTTAATTATTATTTTTTAAATATTTTATGATACCACCGTGAGATATACAATTACAAAGATGTTCATGTATGGGTTTCGGTCATACAGTGTTCCAGTACCCATCCCTCCACCAGTGCCCATTTCCCAAAAACAGTGTCCCCAATTCCGTCCTCCCTCCCTAGCCTACCTCTATGACAGGTACTCACCCAATACCCATCTGATAAGGGTTAAATATCGAGGATATATCAGACACTAATCAACCCCATCAAAAAACGGGAAAAGAAATGAACAGAAACCTCGAAAAAGAAGAAATTTGAATGGCCGAAAGGCACATAAAAATGCTCATCATCACTAATGATCAGAGAGATGCAAATCAAACAAGAGATATCATCTCACACCACAGAGACTGGCACATATCCAAAAAAGCAAAGACTGCAAGTGCTTGAATGGATGCGGGGAGAAAGGGACTCTCATCCGTTGTTGGTGGGAATGTCGACTGGTATAGCCATTTTGAAAACAATTTGGACATTTCTTCAAAGACTAGAAATTGAGGGGGCCGGGCGATAGTCCAGCGGGTAGGGCTTTTGCCTTGCACGTGGCCAGCCCTTGCCGGCCAGGGTTCAATCCCGGCATCCCATATGGTCCCCTGAGCACCGCTGGGAGTGATTCCTGAGTGCAGAGCAAGGAGAAATCCCTGAGCATTGCTGGGTGTGACCCCCCCAAAAAAAAAAGCAAAAAAAAAAAAGAGTAGAAATTGTGCTCTCATTTGACAAAGCCAGACCAATCCTGGGAATATGCCCTGAGAAGCCAAAACATACGGCAGAAAAAAATATTGTTTTTCTAAAACAAATACTATCAAGCACGTTCCAGCGATGTGGGGTAAAGTGAAAAATAGAAGGAGGATATTCCACTAAATTTCATATGCATAGACATTAAACTACCATTTCCAGAATTTCACTGATTCTGTTCATCTAATTTCTACTATAGAGATTATGAAACATAGAAGTCATTCGATATGTGGATAACTGAAATA
This sequence comes from Cryptotis parvus, assembly GCA_021461705.1. Taxonomy (NCBI): domain Eukaryota; kingdom Metazoa; phylum Chordata; class Mammalia; order Eulipotyphla; family Soricidae; genus Cryptotis; species Cryptotis parvus. The sequence continues at coordinate 113,689 of JAJIBD010021631.1, forward strand.
ACATTTAACATAGCAGTCATGCATACTATTTATAACATTTATAAAGTTGTGCTAGAGGCATTCAAATTGCACCATATTTAATCTTCTTTCTCTATGATATTGCAAAAATGAATAAATATCCTACAAATTCTCTGAAGTCATGAAATACTTTCTATTCAGATGATTTACCTTGAATAAGATGGAACACATATATCTGAAATTAATATTTTAGTACTTTATAGCTTTTCAAATCCACATTGATCATGGGAATTTACAATTAACAGACCAAAAATGAAAAGATTTATGCAATCTTCAATTTTCTGACAGCTCGTTCTAAATTGACCCCAAATTGTTTTTTTTAACATATATTTATCACTTTTAAACGTGTTAATTGTGTTGCAGGCGCTACAGCTGGGATTAATTTAGGCAGTTTGAATTGCCTCCTCTACAGCTGGTGAACACTGAAGCAAAACTGTGAAATAAGCTCGCAAAAAAGAATTTGATAGTTTGCAGTGTTAATTATTCAACACGTTACTTCAGAATTCCTTCTAAACAGTCTAATTTTAAATTGTAAAAGGAATTGTCTTTTTTCTTTGTACAATGAATGGAATTATACATTGGGATATAGATGATGTTGATTTTATGTTTATCCTCTTAGTTTAACACTTAAATCTTGCAAGTATGTTGGGAAAGATAATTCATTCAAAAACAAAGTAACACCATAGAAATCCATTTATTTCTTAAATATTGTCAGGGAGTAAAGGAGAAAGAACATCTTTAATGTGTGTGCCTGTATGAGTATGTATGTTTTTATAACTCATTTTGATGCTAATCTTCAGATAAGAGATAGTTCACTGTGCTGGGACGCATGCTTCTCATGGAGGATGCTGTTTTGAACCCCAGAACTGCATGGTCCCGTGAGCACCAGCAGTAGTTACTTTTTTCACTGACTTTTCTTTAACATTTATTTCTTTTTTGTAATGAAAATTCCTGCCCCTCGAGGTGTTGCTGGTGTGGCTGCAGTGCCTGGCTGCTTAGGCAGGTGGCAGACAGGAGACAGTCTTGTCTATACCCAGTGCTCTGTCCCGTGGGCCCTGGATGGTTTATGGTCTGATAAAGAAAAGACTGGGCCTCCTGGGATGAACCCAGAGCCATGGCAGAGCCTGACAAGATACCTGTGGTGTATTTGATATGTCAAAAGAGTAACAATAATGGACCTCATTCCCAACGAATGGAGATGTTACTGGTGCCCACTCGAGCAAATCGATGAACAACAGGAAGCCAAGTGAAGTGAATGAAAATTAATAATTCTGTATAAACTTTGAAATTGATTCTTATTAAAAATTAATATATATGGGTAAGCAATGCATTCACTGTATAATTTAACCATTTTATAAGTTATTTTATTTACTATTAAAAGATTTAGTTCAAATCAAACTGTCTTATTTCAGAACAAGAGGTTAAACCTGATGGAGTAATTTTTCTCTGGATAATTAATATTGAATTAAGAGAGTTTACCTGTGTGGCTTATTTCACTTAAGGAGAAAATGCTATGAGAATTTACAATTGCCTTCTACTTTTCCCCATTAGTCAATATATAAAAAGTATATACACAGTGCTGAAGATATGATACAGGGGTTTAGTCACTTGTCTTGCATGTGGTCAACCTGGTTCCATTCTGTTATCTCATTTGTTCACGCAGCACCAACACTAGTGATCCCTGAGCACAAAGCAAGGAGTAAGTCTTTAATAGTGCATAATGCTGGGAATTGTCCACAAAACAAAAATGAAAGTATGAATATAGATATGTATCTTTTCAGAAGTTAGATATGTCTCTATCTCTATTCTTAAACTCTTAATAAACTGGAAGAGAAGGGAACTGGAAGAGAAGGGAACACTTGAAACCTCTTTTTTTTATTGAATCACCAGAGATACAGTCCAAATCTGTGTATGATTGGGTTTCAGTCATACAATGTTTCAACACCCATCTATTCACCAGTATACATTTCACACCACTGCTGTCCCCAGTTTTACTCCTGCCTAGTCTTTCCATCACCAATCCCTCAGCCTGTCTCTATGGCAGACACTTCTCCCTCTCTGCCTTCTTTCTCTCTCTCCTCTTTCATGCCTCTCTCTCTGCACCCTCTCTGTTCCTCTGTCTTTGTCTCTCTCTTTACTTTCTCTATCTCTCTCTCCCCTTTGGGAATTATCATTTGCAATATAGGTTATCGTGTTTGTTCCTTTAACTACTTTCAGCATGCAGTTCTTATCCAGAGTGATCATTTCCAACAATCATTGTCATAGTGTTCTCTTTCTATCCCAACTGCCTTCTCCTCCAGCACTTGAGGGAAACTTCCAACTATGGACCAATCCTCAGGCCCTTGCTTCTACTGTCCTTGGGTATAAGTCTCATAGCATTTTTTATGTAGTATGAAATCTCATTTCATGATGCCAGCATTTTAAAGATACTAGGCAAGGAAGAAAAAAAATCATTTTTCTAATACCCATGATCAAGAGATGTATAGCACTTTTTGCACTTCCTGCAACTTTAGAATTCTATCCATTTTAGATTCCTATTATTGTCTACTGACAGAAATAAGACATGATTAATAATATCACTTATTATTAATACACTTTTAGTCACCTTAACAGGGTAACTCAGACCATATATATGAGTTATTTAATACCTTGATCATAAACTTTTGACTGAACTATGCTTTCTGATTTATAACATACAACATCAATATAATATCAGAGGATACCGAAAGTAAAAAACCTTAGTGACACACATAGTCATTTTCTAATAAGCTTCCTCATCGTTACCAATTTCTTCCAGTATTATGAGATCTTTCCAAGGTAAATTGGTCTCTTGTCACAAGGCTACTGAAGTAATTGATTAGTAGTGAATTAAAATTCCTTTTTTTCTCTGGTGAACTAATTTCCTTTTGAAGATAAGAAAGTTAAATTCTGTAGACATCAGATTCATAGTAAAAAGAAGCAAATTTTCTAAGTAACTCATTTAAGTGGTACAGAACAGGATCAGTCTTATAGAATGTAGGTAACAAATTCAAAAAATTCTACCTATTGGGAAATGCTATCATTAGCTTAAGTTTCCCCTTAAGTTGATACTCTGGTGAGCTATCCAAATGTCAACTCAATACTTAATCTAGACAAGCGGCTGGGGAGGCTGGAACTCGGCTCGCGTAGGGCCCAACTGACTATGGAGCCCCTATGGAGCCCCGAGGAGGGCAGATGGGTTTTGGGGGGTGGGCCTGTCGCCTCTGGGGGATCCCGGAAGCAGCTGGATGAGACTCGCCCATCACACTAGCCACCATTTTCGCTGTCCGGACGCTGGGAAACTGCCTCACGACCAGATTGACAGAGCAAAACCAGTTCAAGTCCAGGTCGCGCGGCTGCTTGGCGGCGCGCGATCCACTAAAATAGTGAAACAGTGATGTCTTTTAATGCACTGCATTCCACGAAGAGCAGGAAAGTTTGGTGGGAAGGAGATATAAGGAGGAAAGAAATGACATACAGAACCCGTCCGAGTGGTTGAGGTGCGGGAGGGGGAGGGAGGTGGGGACATTGGTGATGGGAGATGGGTTTGGGTGGAGGGATGCGTATTGGAACACTGTAGAACCGGAACTCTACATGAGCATCTTTCAACTGTATGTCTAAAATGGTGTAATAATATTGGGGGAGGGGAATAATAAAATTAAATTAAAAAAATACTTAATCTAACAGGCCAGCAGTTCCTGAGATTCAGGAAAACCCCTATCAAGTATCCATCCTCACATTTCCTTTGCTATAAAATGAACTATTCTTCAGGGTCACCTGTCACTGGATCAAACATGTGTGAGCCCTCATTTAGTACTCACTGAGCACCTGTGCAAAGGAAAATCAATTCTTTACATGCATTCTCTGGTTCCTACTGAACAGAAGGTTCAGCAATCTATTCACTGCTGAATGGCTATAATTTACCTTTTAGAGTTGTGTTCGCATCAATCTTTTCCTTCAAATATGACATATTCTATACTAGTGCTTACCAACACTTCTCATATGCTGTTATATGTAGAAATGAGAAATACTTATTCTGTCATCAAGGCAAAAGACACAGTGCTACTAGCTAGCAACTCTCTCAGTCTGAGCAGATCTGGCTATAACAGAAGTTCCACATCTATCCTCACTGCTGCAGGGTCACTAAGATTTGACATAAGTCATTTCTAACAACTAATTCTTTAGCACCCTGGTACAGTTCACTAGGCATTTGGGTTCTGAAAATTTTCTCTTTTAACACATTTAATTATAGCTACAAATAATTCTTTTTAGAAGTATTATAATAGTAACCTTTCATTTTTGTTCATACTGAATTTAAAAATATATACTATTTGTTTCAAATTAAAAATGTGGCTGTGAATCATAACTTCTCAAATATTTTGACATCATTCAAGCAATTATTTTTTAACAAAGTCTAAAAGTACTTTGAGTTTTACATATTTTATCTCATAACATAAATAGCAAATTTTAGTATAACTTTTAACAGTTAGAATGTATTTTTTCAGTTTTTCAAATATTACAAAAAACTCCCATCATTGTCATAAATAAATGTTGGGAAATTTGCACATAATATGAATCTGAGGCAATTGTTCACATGGAAAAGATATATGGGTAGGGTGTTCTTTGAAATATACATGAAATAGTTTATTTTTACTACCAATTATAACACCCAGCGATGCTCAGGTTTACTCCTGGCTCTGTGCTCAGGAATCACTCCTGGCAGTGTGTTGGGGACCATATGGGATGCTGGGAATCGACCCCAGGTCGACTGCATACAAGCCAAACGCCCTACCTGTTGAACTATAGCTCCAGCCCTTCCCATACATTTTGCATTAAAATAATTAAGCTTGTGACAAATGGGAGGAACCAGTGAAGTCCCAGTTATCAAGACAAAATCCCATTAAGTTAGAATTCTTTGAGCTACTGTATGAACACTGAATAAGATGATAGGTGAAAATTTGAAAGAAGAGGGGCCGGAGCGATATCCCAGCGGGTAGGGCTTTTGCCTTGCACGCGGCTGGCCTATGCCAGCCCGGGTTTGATCCCTGGCATCCCATAAGGTCCCCTGAGCACTACCAGGAGTAATTCCTTAGTGCAGAGCCAGGAGTAACCCCTGAGCATCACTGGGTGTGACCCAAAAAAGCAAAAAAAAAAAAGAAAGAAAATTTGAAAGAAGAAAGAAGAAAAAACAGAAGGAAAGAAAAGAAAGACAGACAGACAGAAAATAAAGACAAACAGGTAGAAAGGGAAAGAAAGAAAGAAAGAAAGAAAGAAAGAAAGAAAGAAAGAAAGAAAGAAAGAAAGAAAGAAAGAAAGAAAGAAAGAAAGAAAGAAAAGAAAGAAAGAAAGAAAGAAAGAAAGAAAGAAAGAAAGAAAGAAAGAAAGAAAGAAAGAAAGAAAGAAAGAAAGAAAGAAAGAAAGAAAGAAAGAAAGAAAGAAAGAAAGAAAGAAAGAAAGAAAGAAAGAAAAGAAAGAAAGAAAAAAACCATAAGATGGCCAACTAAGAACTCATAAAAGGCCATTACCACTACCAGACATTGAATGCTAGTATCTTGATTTTAGATCTCTTACCAGCTTTACCGCCAGGTAAAAAATAAATGCTTGCATTTTAAGCCATGATATTTAAATGGTGTTTATATGTAAATGTCAAAGTGAAAAAGGATGGGATAAAAAAGAAGAAGAGAGATTAAAATAATAAGGAGAGATTAAAATAATAATCACTTTAGGAGACATCAGTTTTAATAGATTATTGTATCTATAATATAAATATAATTTATTTCTAAAAAATTTTATTCATATTTGTGAACCTACTTTATATTTTCTTTATACAAGAAGTGGTACTTCTTTTTATTCAGAAACTATATCTGCCCCTAAAGGCAGGTTTTTCTTTGGTTAGGGACCACGACTGCATTGTGAATTAAATAATTAAATTATTATATCATGATCAAGATTTTCTCCTGGAGGCCGGAGTGATAGCCCAGCGGGTAGGGCGTTTGCCTTGCACTCTCGGCCGGCCTGTGACAGCCTGGGTTCGATCCCGGCATCCCCTATGGTCCCCCAAGCACAGTCAGGAGTAATTCCTGAGTGCAGAGCCAGGAGTAGCCCCTGAGCATTGCCAAGGGTGACCCAAAAAAGCAAAAAAAAATAATAATAATTCTCCTGAAGTCTCAGGTAACCATATCGGATGCAAGGTATTGAACTCAAGTCATCTCTTGGCAAGACAAATGCCCTATATGCTGAACTATCTCTCCAGCCCCTACAGACTTATTCCCCTAGTATATATATATATATATATATGAAATATGAATGCATGGATATCAAGAGAACATATTGTTTCTAAATATCTATTAATATGAAGGAAGTTGGTGATATTCTAATTTTAATATATAGCCATCATTCTCTATTAACACGAATTAATAATATTATAATTTGAGCTACAAATACAAATGCTGTTTAGAAAATTCGTGTGATTTCATTTTTTTATTTCCAATATAAGCACTGATATAATTGAATATAAAATACTTGATTTTTTGAATATATTAAAGAATTTGTGCTAAGAATCCATCACGTCATATTTAACTGTTGTGCATTAATTTAATTTTCAAAGAACATGCAAGATTTCCAAAAAAAATGTATTATTTCTGTGCCTTAGTTCCTTTATTCATACAACAGAAACAATGTTAGAGCTAGAAAGTCATATCCATGATGGCAAATAGAAAACATGTGTTTAGATCCTCCCACAATCTTAAAAGTTACAGCAATATGTGAATTAACAAATCTAAACCTACATGAAACCCAAAGAAAACTTCCATATTTGGAAAAAAGAGATAACATCCAGAAATAGAACATACAAAGAAACTTTGTTCAAGTTGCACTAAAACTGTTCTCTATATCTCAAGTTGCGCTAAAACTGTTCTCGATAGCCATTAAACTTGTGGTTACAGATTCCTGGTTACTTGCCAGAGCTGCCTGAATTAAAAACCAAAGGGAGGGGGGCAGAGCGATAGTCCTGCAGGTAGGGCGTTTGCCTTGCACTTGGCTGGCCCATGCCGGCCAGGGTTAGATCCCCGGCATCTCATATGGTCCCTCGAGCACTGCCAGGAGTAATTCCTGAGTGCAGAGCCAGGAGTAACCCCTGAGCATTGCTGGTTGTAACCGAGAGAGAGAGAGAGAGAGAGAGAGAGAGAGAGAGAGAGAGAGAGAGAGAAACAGGTGCTTGCAACCATGAAATTCCTGCTTGCCAACCAGACCAACTGGTCCATGGTTGCATGGACCCTGATCAGACAAAATGGGGGAAGAGAGGATTTCACTCACACCGGTCAAACAACAGCCTGGGAAATGACTCCTAATGCAATAGAAATACACAGCTACCTAAATGGAAACTTCAAGATAACTATCAAAATAGCAGGCAGTGGAAGTATGAGAATAGTGGAAGATAATACCAACAAAGACAGAAAAAAAATGGAGTTTGAGAAAAATCCAAACAGAAACCATAAAATGAAAGATCCAATAGTTCAACCAAAAAATAAATAAAACAACATACACACACACACACACACACACACACACACACACAAGGATTCACAGCAAAAGTAAAGAAATTGAAAATCATCAATCTCAAAGATAATGTATTGGCAACTCCCTTCTAAAAACAAACACAAAAACTCCCTCAAAAACAGAAAAAAATAAAGGATGAAAAATCATAAAGATAACCAAGGACCTATATTTATGAGAGAACATCAAACAGAACATTTGTGTCATAGAAGAATATTGAAAATCAACAAAGAAGATCAGAAAAATCACAAAGTAAACTTCATACCAATATCCCTGATGAACACACCTGCAATTATAAGCAATGCAATGTGAGAAAACTTATTCAACAATATATTATAAGTAGTAGGATTCATTCCAGAGATAAGACAATAGATATCTATAGGAAAATCAATTTATGTAGTAAACTTCATCAACAAATGGAGAGAGAGAAGCAGCACTGGATCACATCAATAGCCAAGGAGAAAGTTGACATTGGTATTCAATACTCATTTATTATAAACTAAATAACAACCCCTCAGCATAAAATAACAAACCAAGCATACATCTATATGGTAAAACTTCTATATAGGAGCTTCACTAACAGTGTTTTGGTGAAAAACTGAATGATATCACATTCATTTTGGAAAAGAGATAAGTGTATCACACTCACCTCCATTACTCAACATAGTACTGGAAATATTAGAGCAATTATATCTGTAAAATTCAAATTGGTGAATGAGTAAAATTACTACTATCTGCCAGAGTATATCTGTCACAGTAACCCTTAGATGCTGTGAGAAATCTATTTGAAACATTGAATCAATATAGTCAAGAGTTAATCTACAAATCAATATTAAAAAGGTTGTATTTTTATATACAAACTGCAAACTAAAAAGGAAAGAAAAAACATTTTCAATACATATAAAAATAAGTATCCAAGAATAAGCTTTAAAAAACTCAAGAGTTGTACTCGGAAACAAGTTACTGTTAAAAAAGAATTCAAAAGGAGAAATTAAGATATTTCATGATCATGAATTGAAATAATTAAAATTATTAAATATCTATTTCACCTAAAGTATTTTATGGGTTTTATGCAATTCCTATGAAAATCGAAATGAAATTTTTTAGAGAAGTAAAACAACATTACTGAAAAGCATCTGAAACCACAAAGACCCTCAGTATTCAAAGTAATCCCAAGGCAAAAAGAAAAATGAAATGTAGGTCTCCAAACAGTATCACAAATAGTGACCAGGAGTAATTCCTGAGTGCAGAGCCAGGAGTAATCCCTGAGCACCATTTGGCATGATCCTTCCACACACACTGGAAAAATGGGCTGGGAGATAGTATAGCAGGTTGGGTTCTTGCTGTGCACACAGCTGACCTGGGTGTGATTCTGGTATCCCACATGGTTTCCTGAGCATCACTAGGAGTAATTGTGAGTACAGCAGTAAACCCTGAGTCACAGGAAGCCCTGAGCACCAGCTATGTTGTTCCTGAAAAACAAAACTATATTTCAAAACAATATGGTATTTGAGTCAAAATAGACACAGTTCAATGGAAGATAGTTCCCAGAATTAAAACCTCAGATATGGACAGCTAATTTATGGCAGTGGGGTCAGAACATGAAATATTAAATGAAAGTCACACTTAAGTCAGTGCTGGGAATACTAGATAGCTTACACACAAAATCAATGTAGAAATGAAATAGGATTAGAGTATCCTATATTAAAGGGATGGAGAGCCTATTTTGCATGTGGAGCCCTGGATTAGATTCCCAGAACTGCCCTCTCCCCTCCGCATTCTAGGGAATGAACCACCAGCAAAAAGCTAGGAATAACATAAGAGCACTATCTATAGTCCGCCTCACCAAAAAATAATAATTCTAGAATAATTAACTCTCATCAGGCACAAGACAGTAATGCAAAGTTAATTGAAGACTTGGCTCTTAGAACTGAAACCAACATGCTGAATAGGCAAAAGACTGTACAATATTCACTCACACATTATTTGGGGTGGAGGGACACAACTCCAACAGCAAGGGAAATTAATACAAAAAGTTAGAAATGGAACTACACCAAATTAAAAATTTCTGCACTGTGGAAGAAACTCACTCAAATTCAAAGTGTTAATATAGCTGCATTAGATAATAATCCTACAAAAGATGGCAGCCACCACGTGTTAAGGCCCTGTAAAAGGAGAAGACAAGTCTCCCAAGAAGGGTGTGAGCTCATAAAGAGAGAGCCCCAAAAAAGAGCCCAAAGAGAGAGACAGTGAGAGAGAGAGGAAGCAGGCTGGTTTTATACCCCTGCAACTCAGACCTCCCACTATTACAGGAAGCAGGAAGGGTTAAATGCCCTTAGGTAATTTCTCCCAGCACCTCTCCTAGGCTCTATTATATGCTAATGTTTTGAGCTAAGATCTGCCTCGAAATGCCTTTATAGGGTAGAGAGGGGGTTTCTGAGATGGCATGTCTCTGTACCAAAGACTAATACTAATGCCAGTTAAATATTTCTCCAAGCTTTCACAAGAGTCTCGTCTACTTCACGGTAGTTTTGTATTTTAGTTGCCTTTGAGTTATCAGGGAGCCATTCTTGCTTGCTTGGAGGCAAACAGCATTTCTCTCTGGTCTAATTACTTAGAGATCCAACGTGGCCAGGCAAATATGCTGGTAAGATCTAGCTAGTCCCACAATGATTGTGGTAGCATGAGAGAATATTTATACCAGCTAGTACAGAATACATGGTCAGATAAACTGCCACATTTAGACGACACCCTTATCTACAAAATGATTTGCAGGAGACAAGTCCAGAGCAGATGCAGAGGCTCTTAGAGGAATCCTGCAACAACTCCCGCTGATTAGTTTACTATAAAAATTGAAAAAGTACAACATATTTAGTAAGAACTCTCACACAGGCCTGTCACCGCCTCAGGTACTCTCACTGGGGTAGTGCGGCTGGCCGGGCAGGTGCCTGGGGTCGTGGTAGATCCCCAGGACTAGCAGAAGGTGGAACTACAACCCCCAGAATTCCGAGTGGAAGCGGAAGTAAACGGACATTTTGAACTCTCACACTGGCCTGTCTCTGCCTCAGATACTCTCCCTGGGGTGTGTGGCTGGCCGGGCGGACGCCTGGGATCGTGGTAGAGCCCCAGGCCTTGGCAGAAGATGGAACTACAACCCCCAGAAGTCCTAGAGGAAGCAGAAGTCAAAGGACATTTTGAACTCTCACACCGGCCTGTCTCCGCCTCAGGTATTCACCCTGAAGGTGTGTGGCTGTCCGGGCAGGCGGCCGCTCATGCGACTGCTTATTAATACAAATACCATGAAATTCAACAACAAGGGAAGGTAATACCCTCAAGAAAAAAGAAACAGTACACTAGAGGAATCTATCCCTGAACACCACAACACCATGGGGAAACAACACAGATCCTCAGTTCGAAGAACAGATGAAGGAATCAACCCTAAAGACTAAAAAAATAATGCAGATGTGCATGATCTCTCTGACAATGAAATTAGAGAAGAATTTGGTAGGATGCTTAAGGAGCTCAATGAAAAAAAATGGAGCAGATGTCCAATAAAATACAGGAGAACATAAACAAAGCAGTTGAAAGGGCAGTCAATAAATTACGGGAGGAAATGAGAGCAGAAATGAGAACCATGCAAATAGAAATATCATCGCTTAAAAACTCAGTAGATGAAATGAAAAACACAATAGGGGCTCTCAACAGTAGGATGACAGCAGCGGAAGAATCAGTGAGACTGAAGATGAGCTGCAGAAAGCACTCAGAGAACTACATAAGATGGAAAAAGACCAGAAAATGGATCAGCAACGGAACAGAGAACAATGGGATGAAGCCAGGTGGAACAATATAATAATTATCGGAGTCCCAGAGGGACAGGAAAGTAACCTCAAGGAAATTAAAACAGTTAAAAACATCCTGGCTGAAAAGTTCCCAGAGTTAAAGGATGAAGGCATCCAGATCCAAGAAACCCGATGCATACCAGCAAGAAGAGACCCCAATAGAAAGACCCCATGACACATCCTAGTCAAAGTAATGGATGCCATAGACAGAGACATAATTCTTCAGGCAGCAAGATCAAAGAAGGAAATTGTATACAAAGGAGCAACCATTTGACTTTCTGCAGACTTCTCAGAAGACACTCTCCAAGCCCGAAGGCAATGGTGGGATATAGTAAAAAAATTAATGAAATGAATACGTCAACAAGAATTCTTTATCCAGCTAAACTCTCACTCAGATTTGAAGGACTGATATAAAAACTTTTTGGATAAACAACAGCTTAGGAACTTGGTATAATCAAAACCAAGCTTAAAAGAAGGACTGAAAGATCTACTATAAGACGAGACATAACCCAAAAAGAACAACCAATCTATACAGAAAGATGGCACAAAATCCCATGGCAATAGTCTCTCAATGTCAATGGTCTAAATGCACCAGTTAAGAGACACAGAGTGGCAAAATGGATCAAAAAATTGAATCCCACATTCTGCTGCCTTCAAGAAACACACCTGAATAATCGGAGCAAAGACAGGCTCAAAATAAAAGGCTGGAAAACAATTCTTCACTCAAACAACCCATCCAAAAGGGCTGGGGTAGCCATACTGGTATCTGACAACATAGACTTCAGACTAAAGAAGGTCAGAAGGGACAATGAAGGTCAATTCTTAATAGTCAAGGGATGCATATATCAGGAAGAAATCATGCTATTAAACATATATGCAACCAATGAGGGGCCAGCAAAATACCTAAAACAACTACTAATAGACTTCAAAGAAGATATTGACAGCAACACAATTGTAGTTTTAGACTTCAACACTGCTCTATCAACCCTGGATAGATCAACAAGATTGAAACTTACCAAGGAAATACTGGCCCTAAAAGAAGAGATGGAAGAAAGAGGGCTGGTAGACATATACAGGGCATTTCATCCCCAGAAAGCTGAATACACTTTCTTCTCCAGTGCACATGGAACATACTCCAAAATAGATCACATGCTGAGCCATAAATCATACCTCCATAAAATTAAGAAGATAGAAATTGTGCCAACTATTTTTTCAGACCATGATGCACTGAAAATGGAAGTTAAGTGTATACAAAAACGGAGACCAATACCAAGTACCTGGAAACTAAACAGCTCACTGATGAACAACCAGCAAGTCATAAAAGAAATCAAAAAGGAAATCCAAAGATTCCTGGAAAAAATGAGACTGAAGATACGAATTAACAGAACTTGTGGGATACAGCAAAAGCAGTGTTAAGAGGCAAGTTCATAGCTCTTCAAGCATTCATCAGAAAAGAAGGCAATGTCAGACTAAAACTCACCATTGAATATATGCAAAAAAGACTTTAGTGATAAACTCTAAATATCTGCAGGGCAAGCCACAATGTATAAAAGAAGAAGGAGAGAGATACAGGAGACACACAGAGAGAGAGAGAGAGAGAGAGGGAGAGAGAGAGACAGAGAGTAAGAAAGGAAACCGGGGTACCTGCTATTGAGGCAGCCTGGGGGTGGGAGGCAGGGGTGGGGGCACATTGGTGGTGGATATGGGGCACTGGTGGAGGGATGGGTGCTGGCATACTGTATTACCAAGAACCAATTATGAACACCTTTGTAATTGTATGTCTCACGGTGGTATAATAATTTTTTTTAAAAAAAGAAATGAATTTAATAAGTAGTAGGAAAGCAATGAGTAAGAAACAGTAGTGTATATTACAAGTTTGTTGTTTTATATGGTGGGGGTTGAGTTTCTCTCAACAGTGCTTGGTGCAGCAGAATATACCACGAGGATTAGCTATATGCAAGGCAAGTTTGGGAATCACTGTACCATCTCTTGCACAACACAGGTTTCTCCTGTAGAAATATTAGTTTGACCCTAAATAAATATGAACTGTAAATAACCATTACTTTCAGGGATATCTTAAAAAAAGCATTTTGTGATGGGGAAAAACAAATTGTGAAGTATTTTTCTTCAACTCTAAAACACAAAATTAGTTCTCCTTTACCTAATTGTCATAAGTTATTTTATTGGAAAAAACCACTTCTTTTTATTAGAAAGGGTTTTTATAAACATTTATTTGCATATTATGTTCTAGGAGTAATCACATTTGTATTTTTTTTATTTTGGAAACTAATCAAAATTTTAGTCTGGACTATTGACATATTTCATATATTTCATCCCATAATGAGATGCAACCAGAGTTCCAATGTTGTGTACTATCAAATAGTTTTAACTTATTCATCACTTTCATCATGAGTAATCTTCACACTCAATATTTTAGTCATCTGAATAAATAGCAAAATTATACAGTACAATGTCATGAAAATGAGGTTAGGCTATGTACAAGCCAAGTGAAAAGACTTTCATCTCAAAAGAATTTGTGAACTAATAAATAATGTAAGAAGGAAAAGATTGGCTGCTGAAAATCAATTTCACTATCTAAAGTATATCAATAAGATGAAAATATATAGAAACTTTATTAAGGCAAGTCACAGAACAAATGGCAAAATATTAGAGCAAAATTTAAGCAATAAGTTCATTGCATATAGTATTTCCACGTAGCTCATCAAAAACCATACTCAGAATAAAACATTATAAAAGTTTTAATAATTCGGAATAATTGATATAATAAACATCAATACTTGAAGTCTTTAAAGATATACAACTTCTTTAATTTTGTGTCTGAGAAATCTTTTACATTCTAATTTTTATTACAGTGACTCTAAAACAGAAACAAATGTTGTAATACCCTTAATGGAAAAACTTGTTTTATTCTGTAATCACTTGTATCACTCTCAAGCAGGCACCAGTAACGTCTCCATTCGTTGGGAATGAGGTCCATTATTGTTACTGTTTTTGGCATATCAAATACATCATGGGTAGCTTGCCAGGCTCTGCTGTGGCTCTGGTTTCATCCCAGGGGGTCCAGTTTTTCTATGTCAGACCATCAACCATCCCGGCCCACAGGGAAGAGCCCTGGATGTAGATAAGCCTGTCTCCTGTCTGCCACCTGCCGACTCAGTTGGGCACCGTAGCCACACTTGCAATACCTCAAGAGTCAGGTGGCAATATGGTATTGGAGTAAAACAGACCTGTGGACCTATGGAATAGAGTTGAGTATCCTGACACAACCCTCAAATACATTACTGTTTAATCTTTAATAAAGGAGCGAAAAGTACGAAATGGAGCAAGGAAAGCCTCATCAACAAGTGGTGCTGGGAAAACTGGGCAGCTATATGTAAAAAATAAATTTGGATCTCTAAAACCATATATATGTCTGTCTATCTACCTATGTACCTATCTATCTATCTATCTATCTATCTATCTATCTATCTATCTATCTATCTATCTATCTATCTATCTATCTATCTATCTATCTATCTATCTATCTATCTATATTTTAAGGGACCCCACCCTGACTCTGTGCTATGGGCCCCAAACGGGTGTTTTCCTGGGATGCAGTCATGATGAGCCACTGCAGCCTCCTACAAAGAATGTGCCTTTACTCCTATGCCATCACTGGTTTCAACACATTCATTATTTATAATTTACTTTTTAGGCATCACAACCAGTGGCAGTTAGGGGCATCCTCCCACCTCTGTTCTCACCAAGTGGTCACTCCTGGTGGGGCCAGGTGAGCACCTTCACCCTCAGCCATCTCCTCAGCTGTACCACACTCCTCTTCAAATATATTTTCTCTTTGTCTTTTCATTCTGCCTTTGCAGCTATTGTCTCAGTTTTGTCCTTAAGCCCTGGGCAGTGTGGAGAGAGTCTGAGTTTTCCTGTAGTTTTATGTGCAGGCAGGCGCAGCTCACACATGCCCTCGTGGCGGGCGGGACTCTGAGTTATTATTATGTAATATGATCAAAATTAAGAGAAAATCACTTATCTTCCCATTGTTCATTGATTTGCTTGAGCAGGCACCAGTAATGTCTCAATTTGTCCCTATCCCATGCAGTGTAGCCCAATGGCATCTGCTTGCTCCAGGAACACGAAGAGCCTCAAACCGTTTACTCAGGTTTTTGACAAAGACGTTTGACCATCTCCTCGGTGGGCGAGCAGCCACATTTTCTTTTGCTGTCCCGTGGAATCCAGTCGTAACAGCTCTAGTCCAGCGGTCGTCCCTAAATCGGATTACGTGTCCTGCCCATCTGATTTTCACCATCTTGGCAAGCGAAACAACATCCTTGATTCTTGATCGTTGAGGAGGTAGAAATTCGGATTCCTTCTCCTTTTATAGGGGAAAACAAAACTTTATTTCATCTCTAAAAAAAATCCTTTTCTCTAAATTTTTGTTTTCAAATGCAAATGACCATTTTCAGATTGAATGTAAACATGGATATCAAAACGAAATCTCATCAGAGTATTAAATCTATAAACTTAGTCAGATCAAAGCTTTCAATGTCAATGTCAAAACTAGATTAAATGCAGTTTAGGGGAAAATTCTAAGTTTTTTTGTAAAGATCTTTGCTTGTAAAGAACCTAATACTGTTTTATTTCTAAATTATATCTACTTAAATTTGAAACTAAGTTCCTTGTATATTACTGACTACATAATTTTTTGGAGCTAGCACATTTGATTGTGCTATTATTGGAAAATTATTTAAAAAGTTTCTGATTGTAACAGCAAAATATTTAACCAATAGTGAGAATGGAGGCGGAGGCCTGTAGGATGAGAGATTATAAATCCATGAAATTGGGGTCTGAATATAGTCTCAAGTTTTCAAATTAGCATTCTGAGATGTAGTGGTTTGTGTATATATCAAAAGGCAATTCATAGAAATTCATTGATGAATTAATATATTGAGCAAAAGCAGCATAAAAATTCCCAGTTAATTTTTATTTTAGTTACTAGCTTTCACATATTAGTGAGAATTTAGGTATAACCTCTAAAACATGTTTTAACAAAAGTATATTTATTTACTAATTGAAAAGAAAAGTTTACAACAAGAGACCAGCTTTCCAAAACAGCAAAAAATAAATTCCAAAGGGATCAAAGTCAATTAATATTCAATTATTTCCACTGTAGTGCCTGAAACAGTTTTTCACTTCGCTTTTTTTTTATTTTTTGGGTCACACCCGGCAATGCTCAGGGGTTACTCCTGGCTCTGCACTCAGAAATTACTCCTGGCGGTGCTCGGGGACCATATGGGATGCCAGGGATCGAACCCGGGCGGCATAGGCCAGCCGCTTGCAAGGCAAATGCCCTACCAGCTGGGCTATTGCTCCGGTCCCCTCACTTCTCACTCTTGGTGGCCCAAAAAATCTTTTTTTGTGTTAAAAGATTTTTTTTTAAAAAAAAAAAGATTGTGTTTGATGAAAACATATAAATCAAAGTTTATATATCCTCAATAACAAAAAAAGACAAAACAGCGAAAATATTAAATTTCCAAGCCTATGGAAGGGATGCCTGGCCTGCCACCCCAACAGAGCCTCACAACAAGCCAGATGACCTCCCCGACTCCATGGGAGCCGCCATTTTCCACATCTGGACTTCCCTCTCATCACAACACCACCCAGCAGACCAGACTATCACAGCCCGGATCATTTGCCACCCACCCTGCAGCAGTTTTTTTTATTTCAATCTGGCCCAGGTATGATGAACCAGAGACTCTCAGACATGGGGCAGAGCTGCTCTCCCTGTGCCCAGCCGCTCATGAGGCGTCCGGGAGGGATGGCGGGTTCTAGCCCTGGCCTGCCACCCCAACAGAGCCTCACAACAAGCCAGATGACCCCTCGACTCCATGGGAGCTGCTATTTTCCACATCCGGACTTCCCTCTCGTCATAACTCCACCCAGCAGACCAGACTATCACAGCCCGGCTTGAGCGGCCACTAGCAGCCGTGCGGTTCATTAATAAATGCTTTATTTAGAGGTGACTACAAGAGTATGCCACCCGCATGGCAAGTCTGGCAAGCTGCTAGTGTCGTATTTGATATGCCAAATACCAGTAACAATTATGTTAGATCATTCCCATAACCTAATATAATGGTTTGAGGCTCTTTATGTTCCTGGAGCAAGCAGATGCCTTTGGGTTCTACTATCATGAGACAGGACATATGGAGATATTACTGGTGCCCGATCTAGCAAACAGATGATGAACAGGAAGATAGTGATAGTGATAGTGATGGAAGGGATACCTGAAGCCACAAGTTATTAGGGAAATGCCAATAAAAATAATAAGATGGTATGCCATTTTTAATACTACAACTATATCCTTATCACTTCTTCCGTTATCTCGATTTGTCGGGGTCCACACTAGCCAAGAGCCCCGATGCCTGCCATGAGCAAGCAGCATTGACCATTTTTTAATATCAACTCATTAATATTTCGCAACATGCTAAGATGCTTATGTGTTTTAATTTTTACACAGGCTGCTGAGCTTCATGAGCTTTTTCACTTATTAAAAAAATTGTTCACGCTACTCTACCTTTTCTTTATCCCCGCATGACAATGGTTTAATTTCCCCCTTCAACACAAATGTTATCATTTGTATGAGTTTAGTATTTTTCTACTACTACTAAAAAAAAATACTACAACTATATCCACATACAAATGATAAGCATTTGTGTTGAAGGGGGGGAAATTTAAACCCTTGGTCATTGCTGGGGATAATGCAAGAACAGGTAGAGAGCGTGGAAAACAATTTTTTTTTATAAGTGAACACAACATTACCATGAAGCTCAGCAATTTTGTCCCTTCTTGTGAAAAAATAATTAAAAACACATAAGCAAATTCTTCTTTAAGCATGTTTGCAGAAATAATATTAATGAAGCTTGATATTAAAATATCAATTAACGGTCAATGCTGCTTGCTTCATGAGCATTATTTGGTACATTCCTGGATGGCTCCTTGTATGGCACTAGTGACTAGGTAATCCCTCAATCCATGAGGCCTAGCAACATCTTGTCCTCCAGGCTTCACATCACTGTAAGAGGCCTCCCTTAGCACCAGGATTGTCCTCTTGCCCCCAAAAAACCAATAACCCAATATACAACATATGGCAGAAACAGAACACTGTAGACATTCCCTTCCATTTCAGTAGAAATCAGCCCCAATCACCTCTGCATTTATCCTTTTTACAGTTCACACAGGGCTTAGTCCCATTCACTGCTAACCAAAAAACTCAGGTTTACTTATTTGCAAACTTCAAAAAAATCATTTCTTTAAATGCTAATTTTATTTTACCCATGTTCTTTTGGTCAATATTATATTTCTTAAGACTTGTCTCTGTTCTAGCAGGATTATATTTGTGTTCTTATTTAATTTTTTGTGCAATAAACCTTAGTTTCTTGAACTGCGGGTCTTCACAGAACTTGGTAATGAATCCTAGTTTCTTAATTTTTGTAACAAATCCTAGTTTCTTAAGCTGTAAAGTTATAACTGAGTCTGCAGATTGACTTTTTCAAAATAAGTTTATGATTTATTATATAAAATGTTTAATTTGAATATCACTTTATATTAATGGAGCTGCATTAAATTTCTTGAATAAGAAGAGGTCATGACAGGAAATATTTTAAAAAGTCCACTAATAAAAGATGTAGCAAATGTACCATCAATTATGCATCTACATTCAAGAGAGTTTTTTTTTTTCATTTTGGAGGTCTTTTATACTGCTAATTAAAACACATACAGGTAAGATTTTTATTATTAAGTAATACTTTTTGGGGTTTAAACCCAATGACAAAATTGTTTGTTAAGTATTATATATTATTGTTATGCCTATGTTCCTTTCTATCAGCAATGTATATGTGTTCAAATTTTTCAATAATTCTTACTTATCTCTTCAGGAACAATTTAGCCATCTTGGCAGAATAGAGAAATCAGTTAATCCACATTGACTCTATATAGCATTGAATATAAGACCTTTTCACACAGAAATTGATTAATTTGATATTCTTTTCTTTAAGGTTACTTTTGAGTTCATTTCATTCATTTTAATATCAATGTATCTATGTTAAAATTAAAATGTTTTCTTTATATTACAGATATAAATTTTCTGGTATTGAAACATTTTATTCTAGAGACTTACTATATCAAGTTCCTGTGTTTTGATAAAAGGTCTGATAATAAACAAAAGGAGTTCATATTAGGAATGCAAAGATGGTTGAATCACTGAAACTAAGGAAGAGTGTCATGCTGAGTAAAATGAATCACTGCAACTAAGAGTAAAACCATGTTAATAAAATCAAAAGTGAAAGTTACATGGAAGTATAAAGTTCTGAGGAAAATTTTGAAAAGAGCCATTTTCAATACGCTGAGGCCCCACCCATGACCAGGCAGGAGCACCCACACCTCACTGCTGCCTCCATACCAACAGCCTATGGAATAACTCCACAGCTTCACTAAAAATCTGTAGACCTTGGAGTTACAGACAGTGTTTCTTCTGTCTGTTGTTTGTTGGATTCCCAGAGAGTATTCCCAGATGTGCTATTCCTAGGACAAATGGGGAGCTCATTGCAGCATTATTAACAATAACCAGAATCTGGAATGAACCTGAGTGCACAAAAATAGATGAATAGATTTAAAAAAAAGCTATGGCCCATCTACACACTGCACTAGCATGCAGCTGTTAGGGAAAATGAAGTCATGAAATTCGCCTGTAAGTGGATGGACAGGAAGAGTATCATGCTGAGTAAAATGAGTCAGAAGGAGAAGGATAGATATAGAATGACTGCATTCATTTGTGAAATATAAAAAAAACAAATATTATGTCTCTGATATCCAAGACTGGGGAATAGGGGCCAGGAGGATGTGTCAATGTTTGGAATCTGCCACATGTGCATGGGGGTAGGGGGCAAAGTCAGGTAAGATACTGAAAGGACCAGTTTGACAACAATAGTTGGAAATAGTAATGCTAGACTAGAACTGCTTATTGAATGTAGGTAAAGGTATACTCATGATAACCCTTCAGTGTCTGTATTGCAAACCACAATATGTGGGGGTGAGAGGCAGGAGAGAGAGAATGAAGAAAAGTGCTTGCCATGGAGCAATTTTGTGGGGGAACTGGAAGAAAAGGGGGCACATTGTATTGGGAAGTGTGCACTAGTGGAGAGATGGGTATTGGAGCACATGGCTGAAACCCATTCATGAACAGAAGAATCTCTGCAGAGACACTAAACCACATAATCTTCGGAAACATCCAATGTTAGACTGAAAACTATGGGATCTTCTCCAAATGGAGGCAAGTAGACTCCCCCATTCCTCTGTACTTTTGGATCCAGCCACATAGAAGAAAATTTCAAGATTTCCTAATTTCTTGCAGTTCAGTATCATTCAGGTACTGTTTATATGTAGTATAGTTCAACAAATCATCGCATCTTGGACATTAGGGTTATTTGCAGATTAGAGATAATATTTCCATAATCATAGGAGTAAAAATGTCTCTTCTGAGTAGACCATTTTTGGTGTTTGGAGTAAACACCAAGAAACGCATTTACTGAGTCATATGGAAACTCAAGTCTGATTTCTTTTCAGAAGATTCCATCTGATTTTCCAAAAAGACTGTATCAGACAATAGTCCCACCAGCAGTATATGAGTGTTAACTTTTCCCCACCATGCCAGCACTGGTGGTTTTTTTTTTTTTTTGTTTGTATTTTATGTTTTTTTTTTTCCCCTGTAGTTTTTGTTTTGTTTTATTTTGACCATGCCTGGAAATGAGCAGGATTATTCCTGGCTCTGCCTCAGGAATTATTCTTGTTGGTGTTCAAGGGACAATATGAGATGCTAAGAATAGAAACCATATCATCTATGTGCAAAGAATGAACCCAACCAATTATAGTATCTGTTTACTGTTTTGTTAATTTTAATGTGTGCCAATCTCTCTAGTGTGAAATCATTGTTGTTTTGACTTGTATTTTCCTAATGATGGTTGATGTACAGCATTTATTCATATGACTTTTGGTAATTTTTTTTCTTCCTTCAGGAAATTTATCCATTTACCCCTTTTTGGGGGATATGTTTGGTGTTTCTTTCCTTGCAAAGTCCTACTAGTGCTTTATATATCTCGGATATTAAATTTTTATCAGATAAATCATGGAAAAATGTTTTCTCCACATTCACAGGGTGACTTTTCGTATTGGTCTCATTTCTTCTTCAGTGCTAAAACTTAATTTGATGCAACCCATCTATTTATTTGCTTGTGTTTGCTTGGCTAACCGTAAAGAATCCTTGAAGCTTCAATGTTATGAAGTGTTCTGCCTATGATTTCCTTTATATAAATTATACATTAAGGTGTGATGTTGAGATCAAATCCATTTTTATTTTATTTTATTGCATGGTGTTGGAAGGGAGCGAAATACTTTTTTCTGGCTTATGAACCACCAATTTTCCTGTATCACTTGTTGAAGAGGTTTTCCATGATCTGCTTCATTTTTTTTCTTTACTAAAAATTAACCATTCATAGACATGAGGGTCTGACTCTGTATTCTCTCTTCTATTCTGTTATTCTGATAATCTATCCTTATTCCTGTCCCAGACTGCTTTTGATTACTACAGCTTTACAGTATAATTTAAAGTTTGGAGAGAGAAGTATTCCATTTCCTATTTTTTTCTAGGATTGCTTTGCTATTCAGAAAGCATATTAATCCAATTTCAAAAGAATTTGACGAATTTCTTTGAAAAAGTGTCGTGGTTTTTATAGGTACTAAATTGAATCTATGTAATACTTAGCTCAAGATTGAAGTTTTGATAATACTCATTCTTCCAGTCTATGAATGGGGGAAGCATTTCTAATTCCTCCTATCTTCTTTCACTTCTTTAAGTGTCTTGATGTAGGCAGATAGATAGGAGAGAGCCCATGGCAATAGAATTCCTAGGGTGTAATAAAACCAACAATTTTTTTGGAGCTTCAAGGCAGCAAAAATCCTACTTTGCAGAAACAGGAATTAGGCAGATAAGGCTTCATCTGGCCATGAGACCCTGAGGCAGCTGAGCCCCCTCCAATCAGAAGCATCAACATGAACAAAGGACAAGAAAGGAATTTCAAAGGAAATCATCCACCACTCCCAGTACTACCTTCCTTAGCAACACTGTTTGCTAAGTAGAAACCCTGAGAACACAACTTGGGAAATACCTATAAAAGCCACCTTGAACAAAGGAAGGGAGCACATATGCTACCCAGGCTCTTGGCTGCTTGAACCTATATTGCCAAGCACAAGTGGCACTGAAGCACATGTGTCGCCAACATCCCCTGTTGAGATATGCGCTTTCTCACTTTCTTTCCTCTTTCCCCTTCCTAAAAGCGTCCAGATAAAATCTACTTTTACTTCAATGCTCATCTTCTGAAGTTCTTCAGGAAGCAACAAGAACCCGCAAGGACTGGGCAGTCTTTGCCTTCCCATCAGGTCCGTGGGAACAGAGGCCGATCTGGAGAAATGACCATCTCTCTTCTTCCTGCCTCATATAAGGTACCCATGGGGGCCACATACATCAGTCTTTGATAGTTTCCTTTGTGGAAGTAAGTCTATCACTTATTCTGTTAAGATGATTCCTAGCTATTTTATTTTCTAGGCAAAAATTGTAAATGCATTTAGATATCATTATTTTGTTTTCAATTTTTCTCTCTTCTACTTCATAGAAAAGTTGTGAATTTCTGCATATTGATATCCTAGCTATCATTTCCCTGTACACATTTTAGATCTTGTTTTGTAGATTTAGGGTTTTTATGATACCTTCAGCAAACAATGAGTCTGACTTCTTTTCTTATTTGAATGCACTATTGTCTCTTTATTGTCCAACTGCTATGACAAGAACTCCCAATACCATATTGAATAGCAGTGGTGAGAACAGGCAACCCTGCCTTAAGTCTGATCTTAGAGGAAAGGCTTCATTTTCCCTATTGAGTATAATGTTTCCTGTGGGCTTGTATTAATTAGCTTAAACTATGTTGAGGAAAGTTCCTTTCCCTCATTTTATTGAGAGTTTTTAAACAAATAATATATGGTTAATGCATCTTATCAAACATTTTATCTATATCTCCTGATGTGATCTTGTTCTTTTTTATTTTTTTCTTATATTAATATGGCATATATATAATAGAATTATTTTATTATATCACCATGCAATATAATTACAAAGATGTTCATCATTGGGTTTCAGGCATACATTGTTCCAGCACCCATTCCTCTACCAGTGCCCTATTAACATCACCAATGTCCCCAAATGTCCTCCCCCTATCCCCCAAGTCTGCCTCTATACAGGCACTTTTCCTTTCCTTCTCTCTCTCTCTCTCTCTCTCTCTCTCTCTCTCTCTCTCTCTCTCCTCTCTCTGTCTCTCTCTTCTCTTACACATTTTGCCTTGCCATACAGCCATTTAGGGATTATAATGTAAGTCCCTTTGTGTACATTCAATGCTCAATTCTAGTGTGGTGTTGCCATTTTCCACAATTAGTAGAACACTAGAATATATTTATTTGTTGCAGGAAACCTAAAAGCCTAGGCCTCTGCATCTGCCCTGGATTGCCTCCTGCAGGTCACTTCATAGATAGGGGGTAGTCTGAATGTGGTTGTCTTATCTGACCATGTATTCTGTACTGGCTGGTATAAATATTCTCTCATGCTACCACAATCATCGTGGGACTAGCTAGATCTTACCAGCATATTTTCCTGGCCACGTTGGATCTGTAAGTATTTAGACCAGACAGAGAGAAATGCTGTTTGCCTCCAAGCAAGCAAGCATGGCTCCCTGATAACTCAAAGGCAACTAAAATACAAAACTACCGTGAAGCAGATGAGACTCTTTTGAAGGCTTGGAGAAATATTTAACTGGCATTAGTATTAGTCTTTGGTACAGAGACATGCCATCTCAGAAACCCCCTTCTCTACCCTATAAAGGCAAATCCAGGCAGATCTTGGCTTAAGATATTAGGTGAGGTGCTGGGAGAAAGAACCTGAGGGCATTTGATCCTTCCTGCCAGGGGAAGTTACATTTAGCTTATAGCTTCTCCCAGCTCTGCTAGGAGACTTTTAATTAGCTCTGGGTCCTTGTAAACAACCAGATGGTCTCCCTGAAGTTGCTACATTCTATAGAGCTATTTTCCTGTTTTCATCTCTAGATAGCCCAGCTCAGAATGGGCTGGGCTGGGAGTTTGGGCGGATTTCTATCTATAAAATAAGCTACAAGAAGAAAGAAGCTCTCTCTCTCTCTCTCTTTTCCCCCTTTTGCCATTTCGGCTTCCCTTGGTGTTTTGCTTCTCCGTCCTCTCCATTCTCTGTTGGGCCTCAACACGTGGTGGCAGCCATCTTGGCCTACACCTGGCTGGGGCCTAGCTGGGAACCCAGAGTCCGGAGGTTTTCCCTGCTCTTGGATTGTATATTGGATCCTGTGATAGTAAAGCCCTTTTAAAACTGCATCAGATTCCTGAGTCTTCATCCATTCCCAGCCGGCTCCGAGGTAGAGGGAACTTGCTTCCCAGCACTGTCGGGACGCCGGCGGCTCTCCCCGACATTTATATCCCACAAAAAGAATGCAGTCATTCTATATCTGTCCTTTACCTCCTCACTAATTTTACCCAGCATGATAATCTCCATGTTTATCCATTTGTAGACAAATTTCATGACTTCGCTTTTCCTCACAGCTACATAGTATTCCATTGTGCAGATGTATCATAGTTTCTTTTAGCCTGTCTCCTATTCTCAGGCATTCAGGTTGTTTCCAGATTCTGGCTATCATGAATTATGCTGCAATGATTTTCAAAGTGTAGATCGTGTTTCTTCTGTGTGTTTTTGGTCTCCAAGGTATATTCTCAGGAGTAGTATTGCTGGGTCAAATGGTAGCCCATTATCTAGTTTTTAAGGAATGTCAATATTGTTTACAAAATGGTCTGTACTAGTCAACATTCCCACCAACAGTGAATGAGAGTCCCTTTTCTCCCTGTATCTGCACCAGCACTGATTGTTCTTACACTTTTAGATGTGTGCCAGTCTCCGTGGCATGAAATGATACCTCACTGTTGTTTTGATTTGCATCTCCCCTGATGATTACTGATGAAGAGCATGTTTTCATATGCCTTTGGCCATTTAAATTTCTTCTTTTTTGGAAGTATCTGTTCATTTATTCTCACCATTTTGTGATGCTGTTGGCTATTTTCTTATTGTAAAGTTCTATTAATGCCTGATAAATTCTCTATATTAACCCCTTATCAGATGGGTATTGAGTGAATATTCTTTTGCAGTCTGCGGGCTGTCTCTGTGTCTTGGTCACTATTCTTTCGAGGTGCAGAAACATTTCAGTTTTATATAATTCTTTTGTTTATCCTTGTTTCCATTTGCTTTTCAGTGGTGTTTAGTCTTTGAAGGTGACTTTAGATTCGTTATTGTAAAGTGTTTTTCCTCTATTTTCTTCTATGAACCTTGTAGATTGATGTCTGATGTTGAAAGCTTTGATCCATTTTGATCTGAATTTTGTGCATGGTGTTAGAAAAAGGTCTAAGTTTATTTTTTTACATGTAATTGCCCAGTTTTCACAGCACCACCTGTTGAAGAGGCTTTCTTTGCTCCACTTAATATTTGTGTTCCTTTATCGAAGAGTAAGCAATCATATATTTGAGAGTGTGTATCAGGATATTCAGTTCTATTCCATAGGTCTACAGTTCTGTCTCTATACCAATACCATGCTATTTTAATTACAACCACCTTGTAGCAGAGTTTTCAGTAGGGGAAAGTGATACCACCTAGGTTCTTTTCCCCAAGGATTGCTTTAGCTATTCGTGGGGGTCTATTATTCTATACAAATTTCAGAAGTGTTTGGTCAATTTCTTTGAAGAATGTCATCGGTATCTGTTGGATGACAGGTTTAGCTAGTTTGGGATCTTTGCTGTTTTACCCATTCACAGCATAATCTACTTAAGCCAAGGTCCATTCTAATGAGATCTCTCTTCTATGTAAACACTGCTAGAGGGAGTGGCAATTACAGAAGTCACCTTGACTCTGAATAACTTCTGACTTATTATACATCTACTAAGACTTCTATGATTTCTAGATTGGGCACAGCTCCTCTTTGTACCCACTGCACCCAGCATGGGACAGTTAGAATTTACCAGGAGACTACCACCCTGGCTACATTATGAGTATAGGAAGATTATAGGAAGGATCATACTGTTTGCTCTCAAGCAGGTGTGTGTGTGACCCTTTCAGTATATGGAGAACAAGATACTCAGAATCACCCTAGTACAGATAATAAATAAGAAGGACCTTGTGGGTACCATCTAGATTACATGAAGCCCATGAAATTAAGATGTATTACTTTATATCAGCCCTCTCTCTCCAGTGTTTTACATAAGAGATAATCTAGGTAGAAGGGGTTAGTCCTTGGTGTAACCTTTGTTTATACCTGCAACAGGGTGTGGCACTGCCCTTCTACAATTTGCTTAGGGTTCTTTGTTGACATAACCCTCCCTGTCACAGATCTGGATTACTTTGATGTATATAAAGGGACAGACTTGAGGCCCCTTGACCTTTTGCTCCTTCTTTTGAGTAGGACTCCTCTTGGGTGAGATCCTCTCTCTTTGGTGGGAGACTTAGGCTATTTGCATGGTCTAAGTTCAGACCAGATCTAGAGTTCTTTGATTATATTAGATTGCTGTGGAAGAGCTTTTGTACTATTAAAAGCCTTTTTGGAACTGCACTGGACTCGTGAGTTTTCATCCATTCCCCGTGTCCTCGGAGGTAGAAGAGAACTTCTGTCCTGACACTGTAGGGGACCCCAGAGGCATCTCCTGCAGGTATCCTTATAGGGACTGCATTGAATCTGTATAAAGTTCTAAGGAGTATTACCATTTTGATAATGTTAATTTGTTGGAACCCTTGCTCCATTTGTTTGCTTCCCTCTTGCTCCATTTGTCTGCTTCCCTGCTTGGATGGCAAAGAACCATACTCGTAATGCAATACACACAGAGCTTATTCCAGCTAGCTGGGGCTGATCACTTCACTGATACATGCAGGTCCTAGTGACAATGTTCAACCCAGGGGAGAAAGCAAGCAGGGATAATATAGGTCTTCCAAAGGGCGTTACATGCATCATATTCCACACAAGTCCATATACCAAATAAACTTAAAAAAATCATATTTCAAACAATTCATCCTAAAATGGTCATGCAAACTTAAAGTAAGACAAGAAAAGTGGTATGTCCTGTTCCAGTCATGTGCTTAATCAACCCTGAAGACATCCTGCCCACAGCCAATGGTGTCTCTAAACTGTCCAGATGAGCCGGGCAATGACTTGTTTGTCAAGGCTCCAGGGTTTGCATAGTTGGGGCCATAGCAGAGCCTAACAAATTCTCCCAATCCATGAGCAGGGAACGTGTCTATCTTTCCTCAGGTTCTCTTTTATTTCTTGAAACAACATGTTGTTGTTTTCTTTACATCCTTTATATTCTTAGTCAAACTGATTCCTAAGTGTTTGATTTTCTGTGGTGCAATTATGAACGGGATCATTTCTTTAATATTCCTTTCTTTTTCATTATTTGCTCATATAAAAACCATTTATTTTTCAGTATTGTTTGTGTACCCTGAATATGGCATATTATATTGATTGACTTAAATGTTAAGCCTTCCTTTCATCGAATGATATTTGACTTTTTGATATATTATTGGATTTGATTTTAAAATATTTTGTTGAGGATCTTTGCATCTATGTTCATCAGGTATATATGTCTGAAGTGTTATTTTTACCTCTATCTGCCTTTGGTGTCAGGGTAACATGTACCTAACAAAAACTGATAAGGCAGGCAGATAGGGGGGAGGGTCCTGCATAGCAGTGAACTGTTGCCATTTAGCTATCACCTTTTGGAACCAGGAATGAAAACATAATACCCATTAACCAACAATAGACCCTAAGGAAGCTGGGTCCTTAGCCCCCATCAACCTTGAATGGCCAGCAGAAGATTCTGGAACATTCCAACCCAAGAAGATAAAAGCCCCCTTTGGAAATCACTAGGGGCTCACTCTGTCTCTGGAGCGTTCTCCCTTGAGCACGTTATTCTCTCTCTTTCCCTACTCCTACTCCTACTCCTACTCCCTACTTTCCCTACTCCTTTTACCCTGTCCTAAAAACCTTCTTGATAAAATCTGTTTTACTTCACTGCTCATTGACTCCTGAAAATTCTTTCTCTGCAAGGAAGACAAGAACCCTAAGGAAACCCTGGGTAAGGCCTAGGACTGACTTTCCTTTCCTGCAAAGAGCAATTCTTCGCCTCCAACCTGAGTCTGTGGTTCCCTGAGAAATCTCTGGTGGTAGGGATCAACTTCTGTACTTAGAGATCAAGCAGACATCAGGTGTGGCTTGATGGCCACCTCATGGGACTGGTGGGACTCAGGCCCATACCATGCAGGGGCTCATCGCAGACTTTATCAGTTCTTAGCCTACTCAGAAGGTCCTGGGCGGCAGAGGAGGCTGGGGGAGAAAATGACCATCTCTCTCCCCTTCCCACCTTGCATAAGCCACCCCCCAGGACCCACCTACATCAAAACTATTGGGAATATTTCTGAAAGAGCCTGAAAATACCTTCTTTAAAGTTTCAGAATAACTCACCAGTAAACCCACTGAGGACTGGGCTTACAAAAGAGAGAAAAATTTATAACAAATGTTGTTAGGAAAACCAAAAAAGAAATTGAAAACAGTGAAATTCAACAAATCCCTAAAAGCATGTACAAAAAGTTAACTTAAAATATATTAAAACATAAAAAACAAATAAATAAAATACAATGATAATGACATGGATGAAATAACACATGATACTGCCTTTAGTGGTATATATTGTGATTCAATTTCATTAAAAAGGAAAATTGACAAGGGAAAATTGACAAAGGGATTTTATAAAATTAAAAAGTTTTTTCACTATTAAAGAAACTTCCAATTAAAAAAATGACACCTTACTAAACAGGAGAAAAATAACATTCTAATTGGCAAAGGGTTGATATTTAAGGTACTTTTTTAAAACTAACAAAATAGAACAATAAGAAGAACAATTCAATTTTAAAAAATGAAGAGAAGGACTGAATAGATATTTAAAAGAAGATATACAGATGGTTAACAGGAAAAATGCTGTCATAACGAATGAAAAGGAAAATAAAAATCAAGACAACTAAATGTCTTCCTAATGTTAATGATAGATGTCTGTAAGTTGGACCTGCAGAGATGAGACTTCAGTAACAAGACGGATTTTCATTGATTTTAATAATAACCAGCCAGAGTGATAGCAGCTCATTTGGGCATCTGTTAGCTTATACAAGGACCCAACTCTCTTATATACCCACAGTATCAAAGGACAACACAACTTAGAGATAAATTTGCATAAGTTTACACCACAAAGATATTCCACATATTTAGCATAGGATATACAGAAGATTGAGGGAGACAAACAGGAACCATACCTGCAGGGGGTGCTATTGAGGTGAGGTGAGATAAACAAAAGAATGAGTTATTGCATGCTAATTCAGCCTTCCTGGTTTAGCCCAAGATGGTAAGTTCTTATCAGATACTGAAGTAACAGAAACATAAGAAAAACCTGTTTTCTGTATGCACTGGAAGTAGTGTCCATTAGACTCCATTTTAGGCTAGCTACAGTCAACAAGGAGATGTGATGAAGGGAAATGACCTAGGATAGCAGTATCTGTGTTTCTGCAATTGTGAAAACAGTCTCACTAGGGAATTCTACATACTAACTCTACTGGGAGACAGTCTGCCAGAAAACCCTGTATATCTGTTAATGAGCAGTATCCATCAGGCCTTAGCATATACTTTGATCTGCTTTCTGCCATCACCTAACACCTGTGAAAATAGTCAAAAACTCACAAACAAATGCTGACAGAGAAGTGGAGAAATAGGAACACTTGTCTCCTAATATAGTATTTGAAGGCATATCACTTGTTTCAGCCTCTGTGATATTTAGATGAGAAATTTTAGTACATTTACTCTATATTTACTTATATTCTTTGTTTGGGAATCACACCCTGTAGTGCTAAGGGCTTACTATTGGCACTGTGCTCAGGAATCATTCTTGTAGAAGTAGCAGGACCATATCGGGTACTGGGAATTGAGCCTGGGTAGGCCTCTTTCAAAGCAAAGTACCTCACCCACTCTATTCTCTCTCTATCTCTATCTCTAGCTCTAGCTCTATCTCTATCTCTATCTCTATCTCTATCTTTTTATCTCTATCTATCTCTAACTCTCTCACCCTTTCTGCTGGATATTTATTACATTGGGCTAATAAACTGATATTTACTGGGACATCAAATAGCTCTGCCACTTGAGGTGTTGCAGGTGTGGCTGTGGTGCCCGGCTGCATCAGCAGGTAGCAGACAGGAGATTGTCTACACCCCCAGGGCTCAGCTCCTTGGGTCCTGGATAGTTGATAGTCTGACATAGAAAAAGATTGGGTCCCCTGGGATGAACCCAGAGCCACAGAAGAGCCTGGCAAGCTACCCATGGTGTATTCAATATGCCCAAACAATAACAATAATCAACCTCATTCCCAGTGAGTGCAGATGTTGCTGATGTGCACCAACAAATTGGGCAAATCAATGAACAACAGGAAGACAAGTGACAAGTGATATCAAATACCATATAATTTTATCAATCTGTTGTTAGTAAGTTTTTAAAAGATTGGACTGTAAGTTTTGCTTTCAGTGTCACATTCAAAATATAATAAAAGTATAAAAAAATGCCTCCCATACTAAGTTTGGTATAGCAAAGTTTAAAGCATATACTTTTAAACAAATTAGTTGCAGTGAGTGTTAGCTTAACACTTCTTTAGAAACCTTAAGTGCCAATGCTAGAGTCTAATAAGATAGAATACAATTATTTATGCATAAATAGAATTTTGTTCTAAGAATATTTGGTTAGTCAAGTGTTCTTTTCTTCTTCCTCCAATTTGTTCCTTATTCTTCTCTATGAACAATATCAAATTTATTGACTTGATTTTTCCTTATTTGCACAAAGGGATGCAGTGATTTTCTAGGTATGTTTTTGTTCTATTTTAAAACATGACAAAGTCTATCTTTAGATAAAGTAATGATTTCTTTCTCAAGAGAAGTAGTTCTTTATTGCTATATAACTAATATATTTAAAATTAATAACTACTATAAAATTATTTTCAAACTGGTAGAATTTGAATACAGTTATTTATATATATATACACACACACACACACACACACACACACACACACACACATATATTGCATTTGATTGTGACATTTATTTATCCCTGTATGATTTCATAGAAATTGCTTCTATGCTTTAAGGAATTTTCTTTGGGAAATTAGTCAAAAGCTTTAAATATAAGTACTAGTTTTATCAGAGAATATTTAGGAGGGGAAATTACAGACAACAAAATGTAGTGAATGCTGTATCTGGTGATATTCATAAGACATTTTCCTAAGAATATGAGAAACAAATATTTAAGCTTTAAAAACTAAATTTTTTAAATTTTTTTGTCCTGAGCTGCAGTATGTTTTGAATAGAAATACAAAAAATAAGAAATAATTGAATACCAATGCTATACATCCTCAGTAGCTATCTGTATCCTTGTAAAACAATGTTTTAAAGACTAAACTGGTAAGCTTTTGTTGTAGTTTATGATCCATTCATACATAACTACATAAAAATAAAGAAACAGTAAAATAGGTTTCCAAGGAATAGTAAAGATTCCAGTCTATAAAATAGTAAATAACAGTATATTATGACATTGAAAACTTTGACCATTGACAGGTTTTCAATATACTTTCTTCATTTCATTATATGCTTTAAAAGCTCAATCTGTCAATTAAATGGAGTTGTCTTCAACTTGACTATAAAATTAAATATTACTGTGAGATTTAAAAGTAAAATTTTTGTAATTTGCTTTTTAAGTCGTGTTCTCCCCTTGAACAGGATTCTCACTCGTCTGTTTTGTTGCTTGATTATTAACGTATGGAGAAACTTGTATTCATTCTCTTTTGGACACACTCTTCTCACTCTTCCTCCCTAACATCTTTCTAGGTAAGTTTCAATAAAAAAATTGTCTTTGCTTCATAAATACACATGCACACAAATGAACAAATGCTATTATTTCTTTAGGTGTTTTACTATAAGGATTTCATGAGTCATGTGTAATATATTTGTTCAACTGAAACAGAAAAAAAGACTGAGATATTGGCACCTCAAATTTGTTTTCAAAATGAGGCATCTTTCAGCAGTGCAATAGCTGCACATGTTTCAGTGTACTTGTTATTCTGTACAATTAAAAGTCTAAATGCCATGGGTTGAACCTTCATTTTTATTAATAACACTGAAACTTATTCTCTATCAAGCTTTCTCTGCCCCTCGAGGTGTTGTAGGTGTGACTGCAGTGCCTGGCTGCAGCAGACAGGGGGCAGGTTTGTTCTATACCCAGGGCTCTACCCTGGGCCCTGGTTGGTTGATGGTCTGACATAGAAAAAGAATGGACCCCTGGGATGAACCCAGAGCCATGACAGATCCTGGCAAGCTACCCTTTGTTGCATTCACTATGCCAAAAACAGTAACAATAATGGACCTCATTCCCAAAAAATAGTGACCTTACTGGTGCCTGCTCAAGCAAATCGATAATCAATGGTAAGACAAGTGATCGATGGGAAGACAAGTGATCAAAGGGAAGACGAGTGATACAAGTGATAGAAGTTATCATCCATCCATCCGTCCGGTCCGTCCATCCATCCATCCGTCCATCCATCCATCCATCCATCCATCCATCCATCCATCCATCCATCCATCCATCCATCCATCCATCCATCCATCCATCCATCCATCCATCCATCCATCCATCCATCCATCCATCCATCCATCCATCCATCCATTGATATAATCTATCCTATCTGTCAGTCCCTAGAAAACATTTTTACTCTGCTTTTATGAGGTTTTGGTTTTTTTTTTTTTTGTAGATTTGCAAATAATTGAGCTTGCAGGAGCAGGTACATGCCTAAAGTGTCGAATGTGTATCTAGTATGTCAAAAGTCTGACCTCAATATCTGGTTCCACATAACTATTGTGCATCACTGGGTATAACTTTGAGGACCTATGAGCACTAGTTTGATCACCTGAAAGGCAATATAAAAAGCAATTTTCAGTTGCCAAAAAAATTCTGACAGAAAGTGCAAGGAATTCCTTTATATCATTTATTTTTTGAAAATTAATGCACCTCCAACCAAAGTCACAGAGCCTAATAGTGATGATGTAGGCAGGCAGACGGGGGGTGCTGCATGGCAGTGAACTGTCGCCATTAGGCTGTCACCTTTTGGAATCAGGAATGAAGAACTGATAAGACCCATTAACCAACAACAGTCCCTGAGGAATTGGGGCCCACCTTCTTCAGCACAGCCCTTAGCCCCCATCAACACAGCATGACCCAGTAGAAGATTCCAGAGCATTCCAGCCCAAGATTATAAAAAGCTCCCTTTGGAAAAAATCAGTCAAGAACCCTGAGAAGATCCTGAGTGAGGCCTAGGACACACTTTCCTTTCCTGGGAAGAACAATTCCTTGCTCCAGCCTGAGTCTGTGGCTCCCCGAGAAATCTCGGGTGGTGGAGATCAACTCCTGTGCCTAGAGATCAAGCGGACATCAGGTGTGTCTCGACAGTCACCTTGTGGGACTGACTGGGCTCAGCCCATCCTGGGCAGGTGTTCATCACAGACTTTATCATTCCTAAACCTGCCCAGCAGGTCCGGGGCAGCAGAGGTGGCTGGGGAGGCAACCATCGCTCTCCCTTCCTGCTTCACATAAGCCACCCATGGTGCCCACCTACATCAGTGATATAAAAAGACACAGGATGGATCAGGAAAATAATCTAACACCCTCTGCTTGCACATTTGAACTTTCACAATTAAGGCTCAATTTAAAAGGTTAGATAACAAATATAAAAGCTAACAGTATACTAAAAATAGCAAAGATGGGATAACGTATCAGACTAAGTAGCACTGAAACTAATGAAAGTAATGAAAAATGGGGTGACTATTACATACTGTTAAGGTGAACATAGATCAAGTGGATATAATGAGTATCAGGGACCAGATTGATAGCACAGCAGGTAGGACACTTACATTGCATGAGGCTGACTTGCACTTGATTGCTGGCACACATGGTCCCCCCAAGAAACCTAGGAGCACAGAAATATGAATCAGCCCAGAGCACCACCAGTTGTGGCCCCCAAACAAAACAACATAAATAATAAAACTCAAAAAGAGAGAATAAAGGGTTATGCATAAATATGCACAAAAGTTCAAAGTTTAATAGGTCTGAGGAGATAAATTTTTTATAAAATACAAATTTTTTATAAAATACAAATACAAAAATAGGAATAATTTCAAATTACTTTTAAGGTTTCAGTGTTATAAAGGTAGAAATTTATTATATAAAGAAATTCGTGGGAAGCTGTACCATTGGACTGAGCAACATACAGTCACATACTGTCAGTCAATGAGGAACAAAAGGATTCATCAAAATGAGTGACCATGAAGAAAGAGCTATCAGAACTAATGGGACAAAGAAAATGCACTACTAAGGGGGAAATTTTTATGTCAACTCAGTATTGCACCAAGAAAAAGAAAAAGTTCAAACCAATGGCCTACTCTTACAGCTTGAGAAATTAGTAAAAGAACAACAAATGAATACCATAGTAAAAAGAAATAAATAATAAAGATACGAATAGAAATTAATGATACAGAACTGAAAAACACAGAAAGCAAGAGAGTTAGTCTAGAGCACAATACATAGTATGCATGTAAGTGTCTTGTCTTACATACTGTTGACCATCGTTCTAAACCCCTACTCCACATGTGATCCCCAACCGCCAAGTCAGGAAGAACCCCTGAGCACTGCCATGGTTGGCCAGAAACAAACAAAACAATGAAAGAAATAAAAATTATCCAAAAGGCAAATGAGGCCAGGAGTGGGTTTTTCAGAAGAATAACTAAGATAGTGAAACATTTAGTAGGTTCATGAGTAAAAAGAGAGAAAACCTGTTGGATTATAGTTACAAGAAGTTTAGGTTTAACATTGGGTTGTCTTTTCTCCTCCTACAGAGAGTTTATGTTAGTTGAGTTACAGTCACTATAGTGCTCCTGGGGGTACACCCAATCCCAACAGGAGACTCCCAATCCTCTGTCTTTATCTTTTACCTCTTCTTTGTCTTCTTTCCCTGCCTGTTGTTAGTCACAAATATCTCCAAATCAGACATGGTAAAGTCAAACCTTCTCTGGATTTGTATATGTAAGTGAAATAATGCTTTTCTCTTTCCTTTTATGTCCTCTTTATAGTTTTATGTAAGAACAATATTCTTTTTGTACAGATGCAGGAATACAGTGAATGCTACCCTTTTTGTAATATGGGAGTTAATTGACTCCAAATAATATTACTACAGGAATCCATCAGATTTCCTTAAGCCTCAGCTGTCCTTAACTTGACCTTAGCTCCTTAAAACCCAAAAACTGGTTCTGACCAAGAGATTTGTATATACTCAGGGAAAGCCATAAGCTACCCTGGATTTGACTTGGAAGGCCCAAGGATCATAAGAAATATAATAATCTCTGACTTGACCCCAAAATTAGTAAATGAATAAGGATGCTGTTGAAGTTAGAAAAAAACTAACCTGACCTGAGGACTGTAGTCTGGGATTTATAGTGAAATTGTTAAACACAAAGTTGGATTTTCCTGTGCTGGTGGGTTCTTGAGAATTGTATTATAGATTTGCATGCAAAACTCAGAA
This sequence comes from Cryptotis parvus, assembly GCA_021461705.1. Classification (NCBI taxonomy): domain Eukaryota; kingdom Metazoa; phylum Chordata; class Mammalia; order Eulipotyphla; family Soricidae; genus Cryptotis; species Cryptotis parvus. Next base: position 149,994 of record JAJIBD010021631.1, read on the forward strand.
GATTGAAAATTAGTTTATTATGTAGAAATGGAAGATGACCCCAGTTCCCTCATCAAATGTCCAGGCCTCCCTTATACCTATGAACGGTGTCACCATTCCTGTCCCAGACTCTTCCTCATCCCATGCATGATTTCCCCGGTCCTGTCCCAGCAATCTACTCAACTCCCATGAATGATGGCCAGGTCCTGTACCTGCAACTCTCTCCATCCCTTTTAAGCTTTCCCAGCCTCTGGTCATGACCACATGCACATGGTAAAGATGCTTTTGCTCTGGATCTGCCGCTGGGTCTCCCAACTAGACCCCAGCTCTTCCTGTCATCCTGTACTAGTTTTCCTTAGTCTCCACATCCCTGTCAATGTGAGTGAGACTCCTGTGCTCAGTACCGTACCACTACCTGGGCATCTGAGTCCTACCAGAGCTATTCTGGGCATCTAAGCCATGCCTGTACCTGAATTAACCTGGGCCTCTGAGACCAGCCATATACCTGTACCATATACCATGCCTGACTTGCATGGACTAACTGTACTGGGCCCTGTATCTGATCATGCTGCCCTATCTGATTTGGAGAGTGGGTTCAGAGAGCATGTGCTCAGAGACAAGAGAGAGAGAGAGAGAGAGAGAGAGAGAGAAGGAAGAAGCTAGGGGCTTTCTCTTATCTGCTGCTGAATCCAACTACAGGCATCCCATTCTACATTTGATTAGCTACCTATTCCATGGGTGGAGATTTAGAGTGACCTGACTCTTTCCACCTTTGCTCCTACTATATCAAGATGTCCCCAGGAAAAGCCTAGCCTAGAGACACCATTTTAAGCTATAGGGTATAGTTACATAGTTATAATAATAACTATAGTTATATAATTTAAGCTATAGGGTATAGTCAAACATATATATATATATATATATATATATATATATATATCTTACTGTGTTTATATAAAGTGACTAGAAATATTAAGTGTGAATTTAATATGACCATTAGAATGGATTACCAGTAAAGGAAAGGAGAAACAATATGACCTTGAACGGAATTTCATTCTTGGGCAGATCCTATAGAAAGTGCCTAGAGTACTGGGGTCCCAAGAAGGGATTCCATTCTTGGGTGGATCTCCGAAAAGTTATTCCTTTGAAAGGAGACTTTACATCTGTTCATTGTTTATGTTAATGTTTAACCACATCTATGCATAATAGCTACTCCCCAACCGTTCTCAATTTCTCTATAATTATCCAGGTTAATTTTTAATTAACCACAACTGATCATCAACCTGTGGTCTCATCCCTTCATCCATTGGCTTCAGGGGACAATCATCAGCTCCAATACACCAAAAAATTTGGGTCACAACTGAAGGGTAACTCCGACTCATACAACTACAATAAAAACCTAATAAGAGTTGAAAGAGGAGAAATTATAACAGATAGAAATACAAAAGATATTAAGAGGTTATTAAAATAACTTTGGGCCTCTGAGAGAAAACCTAGAAGAAATGAATGCATTTTAGAATTAGAATCAGAAAGACGTAGAAAAACCTTAACATCAGTCATGAGTAAACAAACTGAAAGAGTAACTTAGAATTTTCCAATAATATATAGAGTCACATGTATATCTAGTTAAAGTGATCAAAGCCTCAAAGACTTGCTACCTATATTCATCAGTCTCTTCCAAAATATTGAAGGAATCCTTCCTAAAAGCTTTTATGAAGCCAACATTACACTTACAATAAATTAAACAAGATTATCACTAAAAAAAAGAAATTCAGTGTCATATTCACAGTACACATTGATGCAAAAGAATACTTATTGGATATAACGTTAAATTCTATTTGTGTATAACATGATAGTTTATCAAATACTTTGATTTTTATAATTAGGTATTTTTGAAATTCAGTGGAATTTGAATCTTGAGAAAATCTACCTATCCACAGGCAACACAACAACAACAAAAATACAGAAGCTTGTTTACTAACTAACCGTGTCGTATTTGATAAGCCAAAACCCAGCAACAATTATAGTCCTCATTTTCATGACCAGAATGAATGTTTTGTGGCTCTTCATGTTCCTGGAGGGAGCAGATGCCCTTGGGCTACACTAGCACACAACAGGATGTATGGAGATGTTACCGGTGCCCACTCTAGAAAATTGATGAACAATGAGAAGACAAGAGATACAAGTGACAAGTGATAACTGAGTTAGGCTACCTCTAGTGAGGAGAGTCAAAAGGGAAACTGAAAATATTGGTGGCAGGAATTGTACACTGGTAAAGGAACAGGGGTTTGAACATTGTATGACTCAAACCCAGTCATGAACAACTTTATAACTGTGTATCTGAAGATGATTCAATGAAGAAAAATTTTCATCTTTATTCAATATTGATACATAGCTTCATAATGTTATTTAAAAGATTAATCTTTGATTAATTTGTTAATTTGTGACCTTTTAGATCATGGTTAACATATTATATATGTTCTCTCAAAGCATGTACTATTAAGATTTCTATGTTTTAGATGAGGATTTTGAAATAAAAATATTTAAAGCAGTCACTCAGGGTCATACCTTTATACAAAGCAGAGAAATAATGAATTTCATGCTGGCATTCTGAGTCCAAAACCTATGATTTTTATCATTATATTTGATATGACTCAATTTGCATTCAGCCTTTTGGAAAAATAATTTGCAAATAATGATCTTTGCAATTAAAGATCAAATAGAAAATCAGAGATGAGGACTGGTAAATAACCTCAACACAATGTGGGAAGGAAACAATATTATAGAAGCATATTTGTTTATATATGGATGTGGGTCAGAATTAGTATGTTAATGCAAATTATGCAAATAATGCAATCATGGTTAGATATTTTAGCTTAAATATAAATGAGGCTATTTTTATTGAATATAAGAAATTATGTTATGACAAGTATATAAGAGATTGGTAATTAAGTGTAACATTGTTTTTATAACAGCAGTGGAAATATTCCTTATAAGTCTGGAATTATCATGGCATCAGGACCCCAGAAAAGTTTTAAGTCAAAAAGCACAGAGATAATTCAACATCCGCAAGTCAGTCAACATAATACATCATATCAACAAAAATAAAAACCATATGATCATATCAATAGATGCAGAGAAGGCATTTGACAAGATTCAACACCCGTTCATGATAAAAACTCTCCATAAAATGGGAATTGAAGGAACCTTCCTCAATATAATTCAGGCCATCTAATACAAACCCACAGCGAGCATCATTCTCAATGGGGAAAAACTGAAAGCCTTCCCTTAAGATCAGGGACAAGACAAGGCTGCCCATTCTCACCACTTCTATTCAATATAGTACTGGAAGTACTTGCCATAGCAATCAGGGAAGAAAAAAACATTAAGGGCATCCAGATAGGAAGGGAAGAAGCCAAGTTATCACTATTTGCAGATGACATGATATTATACCTGGAAAACCCGGAAACTCTCTACCAAGAGGCTCCTAGAAATAATACATTCCTATAGTAGAGTGGCAGGGTACAAAATCAATACCCAAAAGTCAATGGCCTTCCCATATGCAAACAGCGAAAGTGAAGGGATATTAAAGAAACTATCCCATTCACAATTGCGCCGCAGAAAATCAAATACCTAGGAATCAGTTTGACAAAGAATGTAAAGGATCTCTACAAAGAAAACTACAAAGCATTACTTCAGGAAATAAAAGAGGACCTGAGGAAATGGAGACACATTCCCTGCTCATGGATTGGAAGGATTAATATTGTCAAAACTGTAATACTCCCTAGAGCTTTATACAGATTCAATGTGGTCCCTCTAAAAGATACCCATGATGTTCTTCAAAGAAATTGAACAAAAACTTGAAATTTGTATGGAATAATAAACCCTCACAAACAGCTAAAGCAATACTTGGGAAAAAAAATGGGAGGTATTACTTTCCCCAAGAGCAGTTGTAATTAAGACAGTGTGGTATTGATATAGAGACAGACTCGTAGACCTATGGAATAGAGCTGATTATCCTGATACACACTCTCACATATACAACCACTTAATCTTCGATAAAGGAGCAAAAAATATCAAGTGGAGCAAAGAAAGCCTCTTCAACAAAGGGTGCTGGGAAAACTGGGCAGCTATGTGTAAAAAAAAATGAACTTAGACCTCCTTTTAATGCCATGCACAAAAGTCAGATCAAAATGGATTATAGGTCTCAACATCAGACATGAATCTATAAGGTACATCGAAGAAACACTCTAAGATATCGTAACTAAAAGTATCTTTAAAGATGACACACCACTGACCAAGCAAATGGAAGCAAAAATAAACAAATGAGATTATATAAAACGAAAAGCTTCTGCACGTCAAAAGAAAAAGATGACCAAGATACAAAGACAATCCACAGAATGGGAATGGATATTTACCCAATACCTATCTGACAAGGGGTTAATATCCTGGATATATCAGGCCCTTGGTAGTACTTCACAAGAAAAAAACAGCCAACCCCATCAAAAAATGGGGAGCAGAAATGAACAGAAGTTTCCAAAAAGAATAAATTTGAATGGCCAAAAGGCATATGAAAAAGTGTTCTTCATCTTTAATCATCAGGGAGATGCAAATCAAAACAGCAGTGAGGTACCATCTCACACCACAGAGACTGGCACACATCCAAAACAGCAAGAACAACCGGTGCTGGTGTGGAAGTGGAGAAAAAGGGACTCTCATCCACTGTTGGTGGGAGTGCCGACTGGTCCAGCCCTTTTGGAAAACAATATGGGCATTCCTCCGAAAACTAGATATCGAGCTCCCATTTGATCCAGCAATAGCACTCCTGGGTTTATACCCAAGAGACCGAAAAACACATAGCAGAAACACTATTTATACTTCTTTATTCATCTCTGCGCTATTCACAATAGCTAGAATCTGGAAACAACCTAAATACCCGAGAACAGAGGACTGGCTAAAGAAACTGTTGTACATCTACACTATGGAATACTATGCAGCTGTCAGTAGACGAAATTATGAAATTTACCTGCAAATGGATGACCATGGAGACTACCATGCTGAGTGAAATTAGTCAGAAGGAAAAGGACAGATATAGAATGACTGCATTCATTAATAGGATATAAATAGTTACCAGTGTTTTACAAAGTGTGGGGAATGGTAATGGCAGAAAAAACTCACCATTGAATATACACAAAAGAGACTTAAGTGATAAACTCTAAATATCTGCAGGGCTAGCCACATTGTGTAAAATAAGAGGGAGAGAGATGCAGAGACAGAGAGAGACAGAGAGCGAAAGAGAGGAAATGGGAGTACCTGCTATTGAGACAGCCTGGGGTGGGCGGGAGGTGGTGGGGTACATTGGTGGTAGAAATGGGGCATTGGTGGAGGGATGGATGCTGGAATACTTTATTACCAAGAACCAATTATGAACACCTTTGTAATTGTATGTCTCACGGTAGTATAATAAAAATTGTAAAAAAATAAGCACAGTTCTATTAAAAATAATAAAATGAATGCAGGGCCATAGCAAATAGGGATAAATAAATAAATAGATAAATAAATAAATAAATAAAGATTGATGTAAAGTCTCCCTATGTATTCATAGACTCCATTAAGATCAGAATAAATTTTCTTTTTCACTTGCCAAAAAACGCATAGTTCTTTGATATAAGAAGACAGTCTTGAGGCCAGTTCAATATTATGGGGAAAGGTACTTGCTTACCTGTAGAAGACTCTGGCTCCATTTCCAATCTCACATATGGTCCCCAAGCACTGCCAGGAGTCTTCCCTGCATATCAAGCCAGGAGTCCTCCCTGAGCAAGCTGGGTGTAGTGTTTTCACAAAAAAAAATTTTTTAAAAAAGATCTTGCATGATCAGGAGAGTGCTTTCTATTTGCTATTAATCTAACTATATTGAAAATCTCTTTTTTATTTGCTTCTTGTTTTTTTTTTTGCTTATAGAAAGCATATTTCTATCAACAAGTTTTATTTCGATTTAATTAAGAGAATAGTACATTAAAGGTAAAGTTGAAAGTATATAATTTAATAAATATTTATTACATTTTGTTAGATAAATTAAAATAACTTCTGCTCTGTATTCAGGAGTCGCTCCTAGCACGTTTTGGTGGCCATTTGCTATGCCAAGGATCTACTGTGTAAGGCAAATCCTTCTCTGCTACCTACAACCCCAAACTTAAATCTTTAAATGCTTTATAACTTCATATTAATTTTTCATTCTGTCATAACAAATAATTTATACTTTATAGTTATGTTCTTCAAGGTCACTGTATCACTGTCTTCATTGTTCATAGATTTGCTCTAGGGGGCACCAGTAACATCTGCATACATCCTGTTGCAAGCAAGTGTAGCTCAAGGGCATCTGCTTGCTCCAGGGACAGGAAGAGCCTCAAACATATTTCAGGTCATTAATTTGATGTCCATAATTGTTACTAGTTTGGGCATAACAAATAAAACACTGGTAGCTTGCCAGACTTTGCCATGTAGGTGGTATGTTCTTAAATACTTTTAAAAAAATCACACTCAGCAATGCTCAGGGGGTTACTCCTGGCACTGCACTCAGGAATTACTCCTGGTGCTGCTTTAGAGATCATATGGCATAATGGGGATTAAACCTGGGTGTGGGGCCTGAGAGATAGCCCAGCGGGTAGGGTATTTGCCTTGCATGCGACCGACCTGTGCTGGCCTGGGTTTGATCCCCGGCATCCCATATTGTCTTGTGAGCTCTGCCAGGAGTAATTCCTGAGTGCAGATCTAGAAGTAACCCCTGAGCATCGCCTGGTGTGACCCAAAAAGCAAAAAAAAAAAAAAACGAACCTGGGTCAGCTGCATGTGAAATTCCATCACCACTGTGCTATCACTATGGCCCCTTTAAAATATTACTATAAATGTTTGAATATGTTTTGTATGAAAATCAGTTTCATACAACAGGTTGCTGTGATCATAGTTTCATTTATATTTCATATTAGGTATTTTTAAGAGTTTAAAAAACGTTTATGTTTGGCAATTACCTTATACGTTAAGCGTTTTCTGTCAATATGTCTGCTTAGAATTTTTACAGGATTAATTTTCTTATTTATCTATTTCAAATTGTTGTATAACAGCTATGATCTATTGTTTGGGCAGTTTGGGGTCCCTAATAGATATTGGGATCAGCAAATAACCTGGTCACATTCAGGGCCAAGGACCATCCCCCTCCAGCTGCTGAAGGACAAAGTGGCATGACCACCAGTGACAGAAACGCTAAGGCTTTAATTCTTCACAATTCCTCACCCCAACTCATTTCAAACACATGCACTCAAAATCAAATCTGCCAGAGATATATAGTCTACAAAGGCTGGGGGTAGAGAAAGACAAAAGTAAAAGTTCTTTTAGCCCCCAAAACAAAGAGGTGAGAAAAGGCTTTCTTCACCTGAGTGAAAACCATTAGGACCACCTTTTTCCCTGCACCTGGGGATAATAGGGTGAAACAATGAGCACATTGTTTGTCTCTCATCCTTGTCCTGCTAAACAGTCATTTCAATAATATTTCTAGTCACTTTTGTATAAACACAGTAAGAGAGACAATCATTTATCTCCACCTGTGATTAAATTTATAGGGTGAACTTTGCTGGAATTGTCACACCATATAGTCCAGACTACCTTCCTGACACCAGATTAATCATTAACAATTCCCTCAGGGTCCTATTAATCCACCATTTATTTTAGGGTCAGCATTGAGCTGTTCCTTGACCTTTCTCTTTATTTCTGAGTCAAAACAGAACTTACTCTATAGTCTTGCTCTCAGAACATGTTTCAGGACACTTAGTTGTCCCACATCAAAGCCAGGGTAATTCATGGCTGCTTGACTTGGTCTGGTCCATCTAGTCCCATGGGGATACTCTTCTTTAGGGGCGTGACAAATGTAAACCAATATAGAGGCAACTGAGGTTTTTAAGTAATGTGGCAGAAGCCCAGTAATCATTAATTCTCCAATGCATAGTCTTATCCATTTTTCTGTGTGTATACAAAAAAAAAAATCATTTGTAGAAACAAATGTATGTAAAGAACTTTCAAAAAAAGAGTGAAGTAGTCGTTCATTTACAATATAAAACCAAGGATTAGTAATTAGGACTAAAAGATTACACCAATAGTTTATTATGAAGAATACCGACTAATATCCTCTAGGAGAAAACATACATGGGATAACTTCCAGTAGAAACTCATCACAAGCTTTGAGGTATCTCTTCTATTGAAAACATATGGGAAATTTTTTAAATTCTTCCAGCAATTATTTAGGACAAAATTTGTATAGTTTTGCCAAGTATGGATGCTTACTCAAACCTTGATGTAGAGATTTTATTGTGATTCACTCACCAAGGAATACGGGGCTCACAAGTTCATTGTTTCTCAAATTCTGCATTCCTTTTCAGCCCAGACTTAACCAACTTGTCATCTTATAAAAATAATTAGTGAATCATATATGTATTCTTATTGATTAATTTTATTTTATTTCTCACTAGTATTAAAGTATATGCTCTCAGAAATATCTGTTAGCCATAATACTTTATGTGTGCATGAGTGGAAATAAGGTTTGAGTGGCTAAGAACTAGAGATACAACTTAGTGGTAGAGTGCCTGCCTTCAATGTGTGAGGTCACAAGTTCAAACTGTGGTGTCACTGCTCCTCTTTACTCTTCATCCTATAATAGCAAAATTAAAAACTGGCTTCATTTAAAATATTATTATGCTATAATTTATTTTATGATATTTAGGTTTTCAAAAACAAGTAGGAAAAGAGTCAATAATTTTCCTCATTCCTAAAGCATAGTAGTTTACTAATATCAATGAAAAGTAATGGTAGTTTGTAGAAAGGTACAAACATCTAAAGAATGTATAAATAATTATTTCAACATCATTTAATGCATACTTAAAATATGTAGGCATTTTGTACATTGATATAAATATACATTTATAAACTTGTATTAAAAAAGCAATGAAGCTATTTTATTTCATTCACCTGTCAGGTAAAAATTAGACAATTAAAGGATCATATATTATAAAGAAATTAATATATTATTTAGAAGAATATCAATTAAAGTATTTAAAAGAGTCCAATATAAGACAAAATGCAAATTTTTTAAATTTGATTCACTTATACTGTGAAATAAGACAAGCAAGTAGTTGATGAAAGATAGAAAGAAAAGGTAAAAATTATCATTTTTCTTCCTTTATTCAAAAGATTAAGGTTTTACTATATTTGTTCCCATTAATTTTAAGGAATTGGTTATTCATTATTCAATACTATGATATCACTCTCTCTTTGCCCTCAAAAGTTATAGAGCTCATTTTATAATTACTATCAAGGAATCTGAACCCTTGACGAAACACACATGATAATTCTGCATTAACTTCATCTTGGAACCAAAGGGATAGCACAGTGGGTAGGGCCTTTGCCTTTCTCTCAGCCGACCCTGGTTTGCTCCTCGATGCCCCATATGGTCCCCCCAAACACCACCAGAAGCAATTCCTGAGTGCAGAGCCAGGAGTGACCACTGAGCTGGGTCTGACCCAAAAATTTTTAAAAAATCTTATATTTGCTTTAAAATTTTCCCCAGGTAACTTTTCATATGTATAATTTATATCACATTTTCACAAGACCACTATGAGTTCCTAGAGTAATTATAACTACTTTACTATGATAAAATAAACATCTCTTTATTTTGAATCATTTTAGAACATGTAGCTTAAATATTTTCTCTGTGCAAGAGACTATACTGAGCTGGGTGGAAGTATAAGCAAAATAATTTTGTATAAAACAAAATAGCTGCTCTGAGAAGTGTCTGTAATAGTCTAAGATGCAAGATATCATATGAATATCAAAATTTAATAAAATGTTTTAAAGCAACCTAAGTAAAGTACAAAGACTTCCCTAGAATCCACTGAAAGAACTGTTTTAGCTGTAATTATATAAGAATGATTAATAAATAAGCTAGAACTTGTGATTAAATTTGGTGTGTGTGAGTATCTGTTATGCTAGAATGGGAACAAGAAAGGCTATTATAATTTCTGAAGGGGATTCTTTTTTATAAGCACTTAATTTATACCAAGTCTTAATCTACATATATCTGTATATTATTTGGTACAAATTTATTGTATTAATCTCAAGGAAAGGGCTATGGACACTACATTATGGTTTTAAATATATACCTTAATCTCAAAGGTTATTAACAACAAATTCAGGATTTGAATTCACAGTAATTAGAGAGGCTCCAGACTAATCAGTAGGACAGACTTAAATCAATTTTAGCAAACAGGAAGTTATATATTATCATTTAACATTCCATAGCAAAAGTTGTTGGGGTTTATTTGTATTTGGGGGCCACACATGGTGGCAGCGGGGACTTCTCTGAGTACATGAAAACTGTTTCTAGCAATGCTTATTGAACCATAAAGTGTCATGGATTGAACATGGGGTTGCTGCATGAAAAGCATGTGCTCCATCTCAATAAGTTAATTCCTTGGTCCCTAAGCTACAGTTTTCAAAACATTTACACAGGAATTTTTTGATTATTCAAAATTATATGTATTTTACATATTGTGATACTTTATTAAAATATGAATTACATTTTTAAATGAAAAATAAACTATAAAAATGAAATCAAGCATGAATAAGTTTATGAATATCTTCCCTTATAGAGGGAAAGCTGAAAATAATGAATAAGAAACATTCATTAGTTCTGAGACTTTCATATCTTATCAATTACTCTCTCCTGCTGATTTTTAGCTCAACATTTCTCAGCTGGGAATTCACTGGATCTGATGGAAAGAAAAGATTAAACTCTGAAGATGATGCAAGTATCATCTGGTATGTACCATCAGGAGCCTGGGGAGTAACTGTAAAGTTGAATTTCAAAAGTATTTCATCAAAAGAACCAGAAAGTAAGATGGAATATTTAAAATTTTATTAACTTGGAGGTGATTTCTGGAGATACAGGATGCAGTACTTGCCAATATCCAAGGGACGGGACAGACATCTTACTAGGTTGACTTTCAAATTCTAGTAGCAAACATATTACTAGGAGGACTTCTGGTCTGAAAAAAAATAACCCGTACTGAATAGAATAAAAGTGCCTAATGTTAGAAAAAAAAACAAAGTGCAGATACAAATGGGTATTCTGGGAAGTATATATGTTGGTAAAGCCAGAAGTCTCAAGATTATGCTTCACAGAGTGCTTAGAGTGTACATCATTCACAGAAGCAATGTTGTGTTAAAGGGGGCATTTGCGTGAATAAGAAGTTTAGTGTTCACTTTTTATTAGCCCTGCAGTTTAGGACTTAGTCATTAGAGAGTAGGTGTCAATTTGCATATCATCAAAGGAATATAAAGAAATTAGAGGGGAAGGTGGTAGTGCTTAAACACAAAAACTGAGGATATGGCAATTACCATAAAGACAAGACAAGATGGAAGGGTAGCCAATAAGAGGATCAACCTTCATGAAGATAAATATGGGGGAAAACAGATAGCCAGACAATATGAGATTTTCTCAAAATCTACAATAAGGCAAAACTAGAAATGGAGCAAGTGGAGTGTGATTTGTGCACAAAACATAACATGGTGTTCAGTTCCTGATAGCCTTCAATATTCTTATGCAACTAGTTCATAGAGCAGGCTATTTGAATCAACTCAATGCAATTTTATGCTATGAAGATTCCCATCCTTTCCCCTAAAAACATCAGTGGGAATTTATATAAGTAACTGTAAATGATATTACCCAGATAGTGCATAGATACTCCTTAGGTTGAGGGGTATCTGGGTATATAGGTTTTGAGTTGATATTGGTGTCCAAAATCAGAGTTCTTCACTTGCCTAAAACAAGGTTTTTAGTAGTATCACCAGCAGTAAAAACTTGCCTGTTTTAAATGTTTTCTTTATATGTTTTAGGGTGAATACTGATTCTGGGAATAATGGAATTTTTTTTTTTTAGGGTGTCTGCAGTGAGAAGAGTTTTAATGTAGGGCTTCTGTATACAGACACATTAATAAAGCAGTGCCTATTTTTTATTCATTAAAGTAATTCAAGGCGCCGAGCTTATTAAAGACCTAGTGAATACAGTTAAAAATAAATTTCTGAGCTAATTTTCTTTTTTTTAAACTTTTTATTTATTTATTTGTTTGTTTGTTTGTTTATTTATTTATTTATTTATTTGCCTTTTTTTGGTCACATCCGGCAATGCTCAGGGGTTTCTCCTGGCTCTGCACTCAGGGAATTACTCCTGGCGGTGCTCGGGGACCATATGGGATACCGGGATCGAACCTGACCGGCATGGGCCGGCGTGCAGGCAAGGCAAACGCCCTACCTGCTGGGCTATCACTCCGGCCCCTGAGCTAACTTCTTTAATATCATTAAATGTAGTGTCTCCAAAACTTTTTTGACAATTTTATCAGTTAACACATGTTTTTTTTCATGTATATCTGGGGGCCAAAGGGAGAACTCAATGATCCTCAGAGGCTACACCTGGCTCTACGTGTTGTGATTTGAACCATTGCAGTGGCAGTAGACACATCTTCAACTTCTGAACTATCTTTCTGACATAGTCAGTACATTCTGACAGAAGAAGCAGTGTATTCACCTCAAAATAGTTAATCAATTTGGTCATTTCTTATAGTAAGATAGTATAGTTAAAAATAACTTCTGAACTGGGTAACTTCGGTAGATCAACACACTCAAAATATTTAAATCATATTTTCTTTCGCCGCCCCCCCCCCCACCCCACAGCCCCCACCCCGGTAGCCAATACAAAAGACCCTTGGAGGCAGTGTCGGATACCTTTAACTTTTTATATTATTTTCAACTTCATATCAGTGTTACGAAATATGCTTGCTAATACATTTTCTGGCATGCTATAACTAATTTGATTTTATGGAGTAGACTAAGGAAAATTTTGTACTTAAAATATGAGTTTTGGTAGACATATTACTTTTCAAACTTTCAATTGTTTTAATTTAAAGTATAATTTCTTCCACTAGAGCAAATATAAAGTTAATTTTGTTTAAAAATTTAAAATATACTGTGTCAGCAGTACATGAAAGGAATAACTTTTCTAAATGACCAGGGGGCAAGTATTACTTAAACATTTAGTGCTTGGATTTATTTTCTATCTTGATAAAAAATTTACAACTGATTTTGCATTTCTTAGAGCACAGCAGAATCTTGGGATGAATAGTTTCATAATTAATATCTGTACTATTAGATTTTTATCATAACTCACAGTTTTAGGTTTTTTTTCTAAAAAGTCAAAGAATGATGACATTCTAATCATATAACTTGGAACTACATTTGGCAAGACATAAATAAATGAGAGTAACTTAATCAAATTATATTTTTATCCAGAAGTAGTTCAGGTTTCCCTTGAATCAATCAGGAATCTTGATTTTCTAATAAACTTCCCTTTATATCTACAAACATTGAAAAAAGACTTTATTTGGGTGGCTGGACACAAGTAATGCATTAAGGCTTTGCGTAGACAACCCAGATCTGACCCCCCAGCATCACCTATCATCACCTCCATGAATGATCTCTGATCAGAATCAGGAATATGCCCCAATAACAGCCAGGAATAACAACAAAAAAAATTTATGCAATTTGATTGTTCTATTTTCTTACTTGGTAATGGAAAACTGCTACTATATTTGACAGCCGTCACAAATGTTTAAAATAGATATAAGGTGATAGTGTGAAGAAAGGTTAGTGCTAAGTCCAACATTTCCCTTTGAATAAGAAACAAATATTTTTCCTAAATGTCTATAATAAACTTTTACTATTGTCCTGATCATACACATCTTCAGGTGATTCTGGAAAAATTCAGAAACACATTATAATTTACATTAATATTAACAAATGCTTTGACTTTTTTTCCGCATTGCTATCACAATTTAACCTATATTTCTCAAGGAAGAAGGTAGCTTTGTATCTAGCCTTGGCAGCATGGTAACACCTAGTTACTTATAGTTATGCTTGATGCTCATTGAAATGGCATATAAATATATGCTTTGGTTTAAATATTTGTCTTTCCTCTTGCCAGACCATTTGAACTTTTTGAAAATGTTGAAAATTAAAATAACAATTGAGAAAATTAAAAAAGACATAATACTTCAGAAACTGCAACAATTAGGGGAAAAGGTTGCAAGACTCACTGCTATATGTTTTGGCCTATCTTCATTTATTCACAAACCTTTCCTTATTAAATCAAAACTTAGATGAATTATCTTTACTACCATAAATTCACCCCCACTTGTTGTTCCCAAGTTCCTAGTGCTTATTACCTGCTCAAGGATTCAATTCAGTAATCCTCTTTCATTTTCTTAAGCTTTTCATGAGAGCATTTCAAGAAAATTTTCTTAAATTTTCAAGCTTCTATTCCGTTACTTTGTTACCCCTTATGGTAAGAATCCTTCAAAAGAATCATCTATAAACACACATAAAATTTGTAAACCTGGTAAAAGAATTGAAACAACTGAAAAAAATTACACTTAGATATGCTACACTGAACGCAAGAATGGGACAATGTTTTACTCTGTCTTAGAAGAAAGTGTATATGTCTCCTCAGTCATCACCATCAGAATTTAGTCACACATGATGACAAAGCAATGAGAATTAACCACCAGATCTATTTTAGGCAAATATGGGCCAAGACTGTCTTGGAATATATTTGACACATCTAGTAATGAAATCAGACATTTTGGAAACCCAGAGTTCTGTTAGTAAGGAAAGAAGGATGGATTTTGAACAAGCAATCAGCAATGTCTGGGTCCTTGTGTTGCAGGTGGACCCCACGGGTGACTTATGTGAGGCCGGAAGGGGGAGAGAGATGGTCACTTTCTCCCCAGTGGCCTCTGCCACCCGGGACCCGCTGGGCAGGCTTAGGACTGATAAAGTCTGCAATGAGCCCCTGCATGGCGTGGGCCTGAGCCCCACCAGCCCCACGAGGTGGCCATCAAGCCACACCTGACGTCCGCTTGATCTCTAGGCACGGGAGTTGATCCCCACCACCCGGAGTTTCTCAGGGAGCCACGAACTCAGGCTGGAGCGAGGAATTGCTCTTTGCTGGAAAGGAAAGTCGGTCCTAGGCCTTACCCAGGGCTGCCTTAGGATTCTTGTCTTCCTCGCAGAAAAAGAATTTTCAGGAGTCGACGAGCAGTGAAGTAAAATAGGTTTTATTGAGGAGGTTTTAGGAGAGGGGGAGGGAGAGAAAGTAAGAGAGAGAGAGAGAGAGAGAGTACACATCTCAAGAGGGGAGATGTGGGCAACACACGTGCTTAGGCACCACATGTGCTCTGCCACATGGGCTCAGGCAGCATGTGTGTCCATGCAGCATGTGCACGCAGACAACATGTGTGCCCAGGCAGCATGTGTGCGCAAGCAGCATGTGTGTCCATGCAGCATGTGCGCGCCATCCTCTGGTCCGGACGACTTTTATAGATTTCTCCCAAGATACTCCCATATTGGGCGTCAACCTAGGTTACTAGGGTCATTGCCAAGGGGAGTAGACTTTGGGAGTGATCTTCTTTGAAAATCTCCTTTTCTTGACCTCTGTTCCTGCTGGATCTTTTGTCCTGGAATGTAGCCGAATTAAAGGCTGGGCAGAGAAAGGTTGATCCAGCTCCCTCAGGGTCTCTTGTTGACAGTGGCCTTATCAAGTCTGGTTCCTTGTGACAGCAGGTGTGACTCTAGATCGCTGATGGACCAGTTTTATTTCTTCTTCAGGAATTTTTATTGGCATGTGGCACCCCCTGTCTGCCTGCCTACAACACTTGCAGTTCTCTAGTCAATTGGGAAACAAATATCAGGTATGTGTTAAACCACCTAATGAACATCATTTCTGTGAAATAATTACCATTTCATGTAAAACCAAGTTTCTTTTGGAGTAATAGCTGTTAGTATCCAAAACAAGAGTGTTCTTTGAAACTCAATTTTGAAAGTGTGTGTGTGTGTGTGTGTGTAAGAGAGAGAGAGAGACTAAATTAAATATGAACATATTTTAGAACTGAAAAAGAAAAGAATAATCAAATAAGATAAACTAGAAAGAAAATTAAATTTTAAAGAAGACAACAAAACTTATCTGCATGAGAAATAGCTCTTGTCCTTTTGAATGTAATTCATAAACAGCTTTTCCATGTCACTTGAAATAACAATAGTAATTATTTTTGAAGTTTAAAAGAATTGTTGAGATAATCATGATTCATACCAATGTAGTTAGTGATTAAATTGTTTTCAGTCTTATGATGAGATGTAATTTGCCCGCATCACCATCTTTCTCATATTTCAGGCAGAACTAAGTAGAAAAATTACTACATAAATGGAAATTGTGAACCAAATGGGAAGTTAATCCTATAATGCCTGTTTCTAGCTTAATCAGAAAGAAGGTTTGTTTTCAGGTTTCAGATTTTTTGTAAGTGATAAAAAAGCTAGATGAAATATAATCACTGTCAAGAAATGAAAAAGAAACATAGATGAGTCAAGTCAGAATCTTTTATCAGCAATTCTATTCCTGAGTGTTGATCATGTGGATTCCAAAACTGCCTAGATCTATAATACATTATTTCCCTTCTTCTCTAAGGAATCTAGCCTAGCAATGTATATCAGATAAAAAACAAATTAAGATTCACTGGTGATTTATTGCTTTTAGGCAGAAAGTACACATTCCTCATTGGAGAAGGGTACAAATTCTTACCCTTTTATAGTTTGCTATTTTCCAGAAAGTGTGGAGCACAATGGGAAAGGGTAGAACATTTTAATCCATTATCTTTTCAGTGTTCTAGTCTATTAGGTAATAAATACAAGATGACTTTTAAACATTGTGTGAGCATTATTTAAGATAAAATCAGATTGGACAATGATAAAATGCAACAGGTTCAAAAGAATGAATGTTTCTTATTCTCTGTTATCCCAAACTGAAGATCATTTCAACTAAATTTAAACCAAACTGACTCTCCACTGATTTCCAATTTACATAAAGCCAGGCATAATTGTTTCATGACAATGATATCTTATCTACATACTTACTTTTTGAAGAAAGGGGTAAAAACAGAGATCAAGGCAGGAAGGAGGATGTAGAAGAGAAAGGGAGCATTATAGGGCAGAAGAAGAGGGGAGCAAGGAAGAAGAAAGGACAGTGAAGAAACTAAAGACATGTCTCTTAATAGACTATAAACTACTTTGTTTCTCTGCTGCTGCATATTCAAAGCCAGAAACATAGTGGGTGTTCAATGGAAATAGAGTAAACTTTACCAAACTAACACCAAAAATATGACCATGAGGTTTGTAAAGTCTGTTAGTCAAACAAGAAAAAGTTTCTTAATTGAATGTCATATTATATTCCCATTTTAATGATATGCAGTTTGTACCACCTTTTCTAACTGAGGGTTAATTCTCTTTCTAGTTAACTCCAACTTCTAAAGTGTGTCCTTTGGCAGCAGAAATTCAAATTTCTGAGTTAGGCCAGAACAAGATTGTGCCACACCTGGAAACAATTAAGCACCAAGGCCATTTGAGGAGCGCAGGTGTTCTGACAAACAGAAAACCACCATTCTCTAACCAGCTGAAGATCCTGATTGATTGTCTTGATTTTAACCTCAAATAATGGCCACTGAAAGGATAGTAAAAATGGATGACAATGAACTTTAATGATGTGGAGGAAAAGTAAGAACCATCATGTTTTTGTGGAAAATCAAGGTAATTCATTTAGTGCAAGATAATAGTATTTAAAATTATTTACAATTATTTTGAATTAGATTTTCCTCTTTGGTTCTCAGTAGACTTAGAAGAAAATAAGACCCTAGAGTAGTATAAATTCATTTACTCAAGGCAAATATAATCATTTTAAAAATCTCCTCTTGAGGATTTATTTGTCCAATTTATTTATTTTCGAGATTTTCAGTAGAAAAATGTTCTATATTTTGTAAATTGTATTATCTTTAATTTTTGAATAATATATTTGTTTTTCTCTTTCATTTGTTACTTTTCTTCTCACCTATATCTAACTTTCAATATCCACAACAGTTGGTAATAATTAGTCATAAATGAATGCTCTTTGTGTAAGTAGATGCCAGAACAAAGACAGCTTCATAGACTTAATGTTGCCATAGCTAATGGCATAGCTAATGTCATAATAGACAGGTTCCTTTGTTAGGCTCTCATATCCATAAGACCACACAGAGCAAAAAGCTTTCTTGTAAAAGGTTTTATTTGGCACAGGTCAAGCAAGTATTGAGTCCTGAAGCTGATTAGCCAGAGTGGTTCCCTCTAGAAGGAGAGCAACTCCATTTCTTGGTGTGGTGTGGAGTCTGTTTTATATAAAGGAATACAGAGTGGGACTCCTCTGAAAGATAGACCACCCGCCCCATTCTTTCTAGTGACCTTTTTCCCCTGATTGGCTTTGTGGTTACAGTTCCATGTGATGGATTATCCTGATTGGCCAAGAATGCAAGGGGGAACTGTGAGTTTCAAGAATACGCTTGGACAAGGGAGGCCCATGGGTTTTTGAGAGTTGACTCAATCTATGGGTCATGCAGGGGTGGTTCTTCTTTTTGAGCTGAGTGCAGTAGGTGGGTTACCAGGTTCATCAGTCAGCCATGGAAAAACCTGCTTGTGTTAAGCAATCTTAAAATGGTTACTCCTCCAAAAATGACTGTATTGATACTAAGGAAGGCTAAGAAGCTGAGGGGGTGTGGATAATCACAATTTAATGTTCATAAGTCATAGTTAACTAGTCAAGAAATTCATTGTATCACTGTATCACTGTCTTCCCATTCATATCGATTTGCTCGAGCGGGCACCAGTAAAATCCCCATATGTCCTGTCTCATGCTAGGAGAGCCCAAGGGCATCTGCTTGCTCCAGGAACATAAAGAGCCTCAAACCATTCCTTCAGGTCATGGGAATGAGGTCTTTAATTGCTACTGGTATTTGGCATATCAAATATGACACGGGTAGCTTGCCAGGCTCTGCAGTGCGGGTGACATACTCTTGTAGCCACCTCTGATTTCAATATTGAGCTGTAATTCTTCTGTCATTTCTCCCCACTCCTTAAGGTAGAGACCTCCTTAGCACTCACCTAGACAGAGAAATCTAACCTGCTTTCAGACAAATCAGACAAGATAGAGCCCTCAGCCATGATGCACCCAGAGCTTCAGTACCTCACTACCAGAAAAGTCTCTCTGCTCTCAGTTTGCTCAAGTTTAGTGTCTGTTCCATGAAGGAGAACAACGACTGCTTGTTCCAATCAGCCTAAGCCAAGTGAAGCCGAGTCATCAGGTCCTTAGCCCTGTGCTGGCGATGTGCAGTGGAATAGGTGCAGAGCTGGACCCCTGGAGTCTGTCTTCAGGCACAGATTGAATAGCCGCAGGTGTCAGTCCTCTAGCCAGATGCAAACAGGGACGCCTCCCTGTCTGTATCACCAGTTAAGACCATCAGAGGAAGACAGAGAGCGCCAGCATCCTTCGAGAATGTTCTCTAGTCATAAGAAATAGCATGAAGATGGGGAGGACTGACAGCTGATGGGGCGCGACCAGGGATACGTAAATGCTGTTTGACTTCACAGTCAAACACAGTCAAGAAATTAAATATATTATTATTACCATTACTATCAATTTGACTATTTACTAAGTCTCAAGAAAGTCTATTTTTATTATATTATCATGATATAATCATTCATATATTAAACCCCATTTTAAAGAATTAAAGCAAATTATTCAAGATCACAAGAAAATATAAAGGTGCCCAAGTTAAATTTTTGATCTGTCAGGGCTATAAATTTCTAATGAATGACTTGCTAGTAATATAAACATGAATATGATTTATACTTAAATCATAGTATGATTAAAAAGAACAACCTCTGTGGAGGCATATAAATTGGAAAACAGTCAGTTGAGGCCAGGATCCTGAGCCTGACCTGAGACTGTAAATAGATGCTCAGGGGAGCATCCAGGAAGTTTCCAGATGGAGAGAGCAGTGGTTTCTGGTGTTTGGGCTGTAAGCCAGAACCTGGACCAAGAGGCCCCTGGGGCCTGGGCCGAGAGGCAGCACTAGCAAGGGAGAAGCTGCTCCTGGTGCCTAGGCCAGAGGATCAGCACCAGAGTCAAAAGACCTGGTGCCTAAGCCTAAGGGCTACCACCAAGGCTACAGGGCTACAGGGCAATAGGGCAACAGGGCAACAAAACAACAGGACCAAATGGCAGAGAAACAAAGAAGTAGATTGGGGACACAGAATAACAGAGAAACAGAGGCAACAGGCCATAATAGTGAAACAGGGAAATCGAGGTAGGGACTTAGATAAATAGAGAAGCAAATAGAAAAGAGGACCTGAAGAAAGAAGCCCTGAACAGAAAGGACCTAAGAAAAGATATCCTGAAAAGAGAGTTCCTGGAAGATGACCTGATAGTGATGCCCTGAACAAAGACCTCCAGAAGAGAAAAGCCCTGAGGAAGAGAGGAAATGCCACAGATGCCTGGAAGAGAGCAGCCTGCAAGGGACGCTGCCAGTTGAGAGCCAAAGGTCTCTAGAGAAAATTTCCTGCAGCAAGCAGCAAGGTGAAGCAAACAGTAACAAGTAATAGAAGACTTATTAAAAAAGTAAACTTAGGAACCTCTGGACTTGTTCTTTCTTCTGTCCTTGGGTCAGGGAGAGTAGTGTTTGCACCCCTTGGCCCCTAACAGACTTTGAGTACTGCTGGAGACCCTGCTAGACCCTAGCATCTGCATTCATATTTTCTCCAGGTCCCCAAGTACTGTTAGGACCATGGAATCCACAGGGTGTTCCTTGAGTCTGGGAACTTGGTACCCTCTAAAGGGAGAGTCACAATCCCTCCTCCTCTATTTTTACTTATAAGCCCTAATAAACATCCCCTTATATTTCTGATACTTGTGAATGTTCATTATTTGATAATGACTTTAATAAACAAAGTGGTTGTTTTTGGCATTTACGTTGTTAGGATTTCCAATGTTTTACTGACTTATTAAAGAAATCAGTCCACTGACCATCTACAACCTACCTACATTCATCATTATATGCAATGGTAAACAACAGGAAGTCTTTTCCCTGATACCAGACACAAAACATGGCTGCCCACTCCCACCACTTTTGTTCCACATAGCTTTTGTAGTTCTCACCACAAAAAATCAAACAGAAAAAAGATTCCAAACAGATCCAAATTGGAAATGAAGGAGTCAAATCACTGCTATTTGCAGATGGTATGAAACTATTCTATGAAAACACCAAAGCAGCTGTAAAAAAATTCCTAAAAATAATAAATACAGTTAGGTAGCACATTAGAGAAACAATACAAAAGGGACTCTGAAATGTCTATATGCAATTAATGAACTAGAAAAAAGGAGAAAGACTGTCCACTTCAAAATAGTGTCACAAAACATCAAATACCTTGAAATCAACTAATAAGTGTTGGGTTCTGAGCTGCTAGCCTTAGGGTCCAGCATTTTCCAGTCACAAGACCCCTATGGGCAGTACCAGAAATGGGCCCTGTCCTTATGGTTACACCCAAAACATCTGTACATATCCCAGCTAAGGTGAGGCAGAATATGCCTGGTGTTCTAATGTCTGATTACAGGAATATGTAAATCAATGATCTTTATCTTGCAAATGTTACCTTGCAAATGCTAAATCTGTGATTGTCATTTGTTGTGAAGATTGTTATCTATCACAATGGCTCAGGAGCTCACAAATGCCCTGAAAGTATGCTCCTACCCCTCCACCCAAATATTGTATAAAAGGCTTAAACTGTGTTTAGTAAAGGGAGTTCTGCTATCCAGAACTCCCTCTGCTTCACTGCTTCAGTGTCATTCTTTCTTTATTTCCTTTCTCAGCAGCAGCAGCAAGGCAGAGTTTCTCCCAAGTCCATCCCTCTCCTTTTTCCGCAGGGATGAAGTCCGGCAAGATCTAGGTCTTCCTATATTTTTTGTGTGTGTGTGTGTGTGTGTGTGTGTGTGTGTGTGTGTGTGGGCGGGGGGTTAGGCTGCTGGCCAGGGCCCCCAACAGAAAGAAATTTAACTGTATAGTGAAAACTATAAATCAGTGCTAGGATAAATACAAGAAAAACCCTAGAAAATGAAGAAAAAATCCAGTAAATTGAAGTTTAGAAATGACTGTCCTATACAAAGTGCTATGAATACTCAATACAATGCCCATTAAAAAGTCAATGATTTTTTCAAAGACATGAAGAAAACAGACGGCATTGTACTTTCCTACTTTGAATGATACTTGATTGCTAGAATAATTAAAATTGCATGGAATTGGAGTAAAGACAGATTTGCAGACCAATAAGACAGAACTGAGCATACTGAGGTAAGAAGCCAGATATGAGGACAGTTAATTTATGAAATGAAATCCAAAGCAATAAATGATGCTGGGAAACTGAATAACTAGATATAAAACTATAAATTAGAACTATACCTCACACCATTCATGAAAGTGGAAACTGGATTAAATGCATTAGATTTTATTAAAAATACATACAAAATGAATAAAAATTAGCATAAGTTGACAGTAAATTAGTCGTAGAGTAATTTTCAATGAGATAACCACAGTATTAAAGACAACAAAAATGAAAATAGCTAAGTAGAACTATATCAAATCAAAAAGCTTTTACACAGAGAAATAAACTCAGTCTCTAGGAGAAAGATAACTGACTCAATGGTAGAAAGTATTTGTGCACTATACTTCAGATTAAAGGTTGATATCCAAAATCTATGAAGTACACACAATGTTAACAATAACAACAAAAAAACCCCAAAGACTTCATATACAAATGGGGCAAGGAGATTAACAGACACTTCCCCCAAGGAAGACAAATGGATTGGCAGCTGTCAAAATAAAAATGCTCATCATCATCATATATGGTTAAGGAATTGCAAATCCAAACAACGATGAGATATTTTATGTCTATATATATGATTATGATATATGACGCATATGATAAAATATTATATTATAATTACATAATAGTAATTATATAATATAATAACATTGTATTATAATATATTATTATAGACTATTTATTATAAAATGTAATTACATCATGTAGTATACAATATATTATATTATATTATATTATATTACTTATTATATAATATATTATTGGATATAAATATAGAATACAATCTATTATTATATAATATTATAAATATTCTATATATTGTATAGATTTTTATATTAATTATGTTAATTAATTATATAATACTATGGTATATTACATTATGTTGCATTATGTTACATTACATTACATCACACCACATCACATCACATCACATCATATCATATCGTATTATATCATGTCATATGTCATATCATGTCATATCATGTCATATGTCATATATTCTGAAAGAACCATTCTTAGTGGGGGTTGTTTTGAGACATAAACATTCATCTACTGTTGATGGAAATGTTACATAGTTCAGTTTTATGAAAAACAATAATGAGATCTATAAAATATAAGATAGATGAAGGCCCACCATAAAAACCTGCAATACCACTTTTTGGCATTTATCCCCAAACACAAAAGCATTAATTAGAAAGGATATGTGTACATGTATGTTCATTGTTACACTTATAACAGCCAAGAAAGAAAGAAAGAAAGAGAAAGAAGAGAGAGAAAGAAAGAAAGAGAGAAAGAGACAAAGAAAGAGAGAAAGAGAAACGAAGGAAGAAGTAAGGAAGAGAAGGGAAGGGAAGTGAAAGAAAGTAAGGAAGGGAAGAGGAAAGAAAGGACAGAAAGAGGAAAGGAAGAAGGCAGGAGAGATAGAAAAGGACGGAAGAAAGAGGAAGGGAGGAATTCAGGAATGAAGGAAGAAAAGAAGGAAGGAAGAAAGGAAGGAAGGAAAAGGAAGGAAGGAAGGAAGGAAGGAAGGAAGGAAGGAAGGAAGGAAGGAAGGAAGGAAGGAAGGAGAAAGGAAGGAAGGAAGGAGAAAGGAAGGAGGGAGGAAGGAAGGAAGGAAGGAGAAAGGAAGGAGGAAGGAAGGAGGAAGGAAGGAGGAAGGAGGAAGGAAGGAGGAAGGAAGAAGGAAGGAAGGAAGGAAGGAAGGAGTGAGGGAGGGAGGGAGGAAGGGAGAGAGGGAGAGAAGGAGGGAGGGAGGAAGGAAGGGAGGGAGGGATAGAAGGAGGGAGGGAAGGAAGGAATTATGCCATGGAATACAGATAATGGTTTTCTGTTCCTAAATTTGAGATACTTGGACTGCAATTCTAGAAGTGAAGCACCAGAGAAGAGAGCAAACAGTAGAATAAATTATACAATACTCGAGGACATAGAGAGATGTCTCACACATAGAGAGAGTACAGGGATTAGACAAATTCCTGACCATGGCTGATCCAGGTCTGATGTACATTGTGACTATCAAGGACAACTGTAGACCCGGAGTTCCTAAAGTAACTCCAGGTTGGTCCTGCTAATCTCTGGTACAAAGAGCTCAAACAACACTACATTCCATCCTTGGGTCATAGAATTGAAACTTAAGCCAGTTTGGTTAGTGTCACTAGCGCAGTTTCTTTGTATTCATTGAAGTTTTTCACTATTTCTTGGCTTCTGCTTTCTTTACAACATTTACTTTGATTTTGTTTATTTTTTTTCTTTTTATTTCTAGAACGGGCTCATATTTATTTCTTATAGAACCCATTAACCACTTCCAGAATTACTCAGCCAGCAGGGCTGGATGATACTATGGTTGAGTTTTGCTATTTAATGCTTGAAACCAGTCACACTGGGTGTGTCCAGAACAACCCTGGCAGTTCTTGAGAACCTTTTGTGATAGACAGGTTGGTGCCTGGGCGTCACAGAATGTCAGAGATAAAACTTGGTCCCACACACATGTAAAATATGTGTTCCAGCACTTTGATCTAACTTCCCAGCCCTATTTTTAACATATTAAACTTCTATAGATGTTATTGAGTTACAGTTATATAAATGATCATGATGGAATGCCACAAACTATTTTAATGCTTTACTTTTTAAAATAAACTTTATTTTAGCATAAAAATTATAGACAATACAGATTTTCAAACATAGTATCCCCAGATTCCCTTCTCAAATAGAATGTTATAAACATGTATGGATGTATTGTATGTAATAAAATCATGCTGGCATGCTTACTAATAAGTAAAATATATTGTTTTATTCAGGTTTTATAATTTCTGCATTCACCCTTTAACTGCTTCAGAATATCATCCAAAAACACTGTATTTTGGTTCATTTCCTTAGAATTGTAACTATGAGAGTTACTCATGCTTTTAACATTTTTTTAATAATCTTGACAATTTTGAAGAACAAATTTGGTATTCTTTAGAATGTATTTTCCAATTAGGATTTAAAAAAATAATTTTAGGGACCGGAGGCGATAGCACAGCGGGTAGGGCGTTTGCCTTGCACGCGGCCGCCCATGCCAGCTTCGGGTTCGATCCCCGGCATCCCATATGGTCCCCGAGCACCGCCAGGAGTAATTCCTGAGTGCAGAGCCAGGAGTAACCCCTGGGCATTGCCGGATGTGACCCAAAAAAGCAAAAAAAAAAAAAATAATAATAATTTTATCTTTATTTACTATGGTTATATGTTTTTCAGAGGAAGACTACAAATAAAATGCCATTTTTACCTTTAGCATATATCAAGAGTGTGATATGTAAACATGACATAGTACATTTTATATTTAAGAAAGTGAAAGTAAGCATTTCATTTGGAATTCGGCAAATGTTTCCCCATTTATTTAACTGTTATATCATTGATATTAATGTAAATTTTTATTTCCTAGAAGTTTTGTGATATTTAATTTGACTATATAGACCTTATTTTCACTAGAAATCTCAAACTTTACCTTATTTTTAATTTATTTTAGAAAGTAGAAAAGTTTATTGTAAAGTATAAGAGAGAGAAAAAGTAATTACCTATGTGGGGGAACTTAGTATAGGAATAAATTCTCACACTGTCTCTTATCTTTTATCTTTTAGTGTCTATAGAGGCATGCCCTTAATATTTAAGTCATCAAATTATAATTTTGGGGTGCTATAGATATTAAGTATTTGACTTTCCAGGCCATATAATTTTGTTACAATTATGTAAATGTAGTGAACACAGTTAAAAATTAATTGTAGATATGTCCAGTTTATTCATAAAAGCAGATGGGAAAGATTTGGTTAAGAGACTATAAATTGTTTACCTCTGTCTTAGAAAATTAATTTAAAGACTTGAAACTCTTTACTCCAGTCTCTTTTTCCTATAATGTAAACAACTCTTTCCAGGAATTACATCTAGAATTATAGTACTTCATTATCTTCTTTGTAAGCAACTTTTAAGAGTAAGTAATATAGAGGTTTCATGAAAGAGAAATGACAAACAAAAAAGAACATTAACTTTGAATTAAAGAATTTGGAAAACGGGGCCAGAGTTAGTACAGCAGATACGGTGTTTGCCTTGCATAAAGCTGTCCCAGGATTGATTCATATTTCCTATATGATCTCTTTAGTTCCCCAGGAGTAATCCCTGAGAACAGAGCCAAGAGTAAACTCTAAGCACTGTCCAATGTGGCCCCAAACAAAAACAAACAAAATTTAGAAAGAAAAAAATATGTGCACTTTTCATTCCCAAATTTAATGAAAAGGGCCGGAGTGATAACCCAGCGGGTAGGGGCGTT
Organism: Cryptotis parvus; assembly: GCA_021461705.1. Taxonomy (NCBI): domain Eukaryota; kingdom Metazoa; phylum Chordata; class Mammalia; order Eulipotyphla; family Soricidae; genus Cryptotis; species Cryptotis parvus. Next base: position 176,653 of record JAJIBD010021631.1, read on the forward strand.
TGCCTTGCACGGGCCGGCCTGTGCTTGCCTGGGTTCGATCCTCGGCATCCCATATGGTCCCCGAGCACCACCAGGAGTAATTCCTGAGTGCAGAGCCAGGAGTAACCCCTGAGCATTGCCGGGTGTGACCCCCAAAAAAAAAAAAACAGCAAAAAAAATTAAATGTGTTGCAGGACTCCCCTAAGAGCCTCTGCATCTGCCCTGAATTGCCGCCTACAAATCACTTCCTAGATAAGGGGGTAGTCTAAATGTGGCAGTTTATCTGACCATGTATTCTGTACTAGCTGGTATAAATATTCTCTCATGCTTCCACAATCATCGTGGGACTAGCTAGATCTTACCAGCATGTTTGCCTGGCCACGTTGGATCCCTAAATAATTAGACCAGAGAGAAATGCTGTTTGCCTCTAAGCAAGAAAGCATGGCTCCCTGATAACTCAAAGGCAACTAAAATACAAAACTACTGTGAAATAGACGAGACTTGTGAAGGCTTGGAGAAATATTTAACTGGTACTAGTATTAGACTTTGGTACAGAGATAAGCCATCTCGGAAAACCCCTTATCTACCCTATAAAGGCTTTTCCAGGCAGATCTTGGCTCAAGACATTAGCATATAAAAGGACCAAGGTGAGGTGCTGGGAGAAATTACCCGAGGGCATTTGACCCTCCCTGCTTTCCATAATAGTGGGAGGGAGGTCTGAGTTGCAGGGGTATAAAACTAGCCTGCTTCCTCTCTCACGCTCTCTGTTTGGACTCTCTCTTTGTGAACTCGCACCCTTCTCGGGAGTCTTGTCTTTGTCTCTTCTTTACAGGGCCTTTACACGTGGTGGCCGCCATCTTGGCCTACACGTGGCTGGGATTCTAGCTGGGAATCCTAAGCACAGGGTTTTTCCTTTTGCTGATTTGTATGCCTGAACCTGTGATAAGTAAAGCCTTTTAAAACTGCATCAGATTCCTGAGTCTTCATCCATTTCCCACCGGCCCGGAGGTAAAAAGGAACTTCGCTTTCCGGCACTGTTGGGGACCCCAGCAGCTTCCCGACAAAATGCAGACATAAACATTCTGGGAAAAGGTACTTAGCTCTATTCATTATGAACAGTTTTGTTGTTTCACTAAAACAAAAATATAATGATTATGTATAGTTTAGAATATGAAGTAGGGAAAATGGAAAGAAGACTGTCTCTGAATAAGTTGACAATTTCTTAAAGGTAAAAAAAAATTGAGTAATTTATACATTAAAGGATTGCATTTGGATTTTTTCATGCCAAGTTGGAATCTATTTATTTAAAATAAAAGCCAAACCAAGAAAGTTTAAAAAATACAATATCCAGAAAGCAACCTAAGCACCAGCTTACAGAATATTTTTCTTCCTTTTCATACTCAAACTGCATAATGTCCAGTTAACATAAACACCGTATTAATGATAAAATGGCTACAATACAAGTTGATTAGCTACAATAGTTCCTGTCTATTCAAATGTGTTAGTTCTGAAGGGACATTCCTGTACCTAATTTGATTTCCCCCCCAGCAGTACATGATGTGTTATTTGATGCCCTTCAAAGGACACGATTAGCCGAGCTATAAAGTGTCTGATTTTATTAGCTTTGCTGGGTTTTATCAGTTTGTAAATGTGTTATTTTCTCCATTTATTGTGCCTATGGGATCCAGAGATAGAGTAAGCATCAAGTTAATATGTTTTGGGGAAACAGCGACGGCCATACTTTAACACTTACACTGTGTTGTGATGACATTGAAGGTGGAGTCCTGGAAACTGTAATGTCAGGGCCATTTATCAAGGCAATTCTTCAATGCTATAAACCTCAGCTCTGACATTGAATTCAACCGTGGGCTTTTGTTTTAAATAGAAATAAGTGTTCCTTGGCTGTACTGCTGACACTCCTCCTTAGCTGAATAACAAGTAGTCAATAATAAGAAAGTAGGTCAGGGGACTAAACGAAACAAACCTGTTGGTCTCATACACTGTGTCTGAGGGTTTTTTGGTTTGTTTGTTTTCAATTTTGCTCTTTTACTTTTGAGAAAGTTAGAGTGATAGTACAGGAGAGAAGATAAGGCACTTAACTTTGTGCATGGTGGACCCAGGTACAATCCCTAGAGCCATGTATGGTACCCAGAGACCTACCTAACAGGAGAAATCCCTGAGTACATAACCAGGAGTAAACCATGAGAACTGGGAGGAGTGATCCAAAACACCTAATTAACATTATATTCATAAGCCTCAAATATTCAGTAGATCTTAATTAGTTGTACCTTAGGAATAGACAATGTAAAGCATTCTTGATAAAATATAGCTGATGAAGGTAGGTTAGTAGTCTCTAAGGCCGTAGATTCTTATTTTCTTCAGCTTGAATATAAGATGTTTTAAATTGCAGCTTAATTCATTGAGAACAAAATCTAGTATAATTATTTCTATAATACTGTTATTTTAAAGGAGTAATGCAATCATATTTACTTACAAGGAGATTATTACCCTCCACATTTGTGGAAGAAAACCAAGCAGAGAGCTTGTAAAAGCAATTTGGCCACCTGTCCTTTATGCTGGAAGTCAGGAAACCTTTTGTTTTCACTTTGCCTTTGTTATTCTCTTTTTCAAAATGAGTCTACTTCAATTGTTATATATTCATTATTTTTGGTGCTTAACTTATATTCTCTGTATTAGACCTTATTTTTATTTCTCAATTCTCATGTGGTTAAGGAAAGGTGTGCATGTGTCAATGTATTTAAACATTTAAATATACAAAATGCAAATATATAAAACATGTATTTTAATATTATTTTATATATCAAAGCCATAATATGTCTTAAACTTTGTAATACATAAAATAATGATGAAGGAAATGAACATAAAATGGGAAATGAGAATTTAATATTATAAAAATGTATGTGAGGGGGCCATGCCTGGATGTGCTCAGGATGCACTCCTGATTCTCTTCTAAGGGATGGCTTAGAACAGAGCCATAGGGGAATATAGGTGGTACCAGGGATTAAATACAGAACAGTCATATGTAAGCGAAGTGCCTTAACCCCTAAATTATTGCTCTGATCCATGTCAATTTATTTAGAGATTAAATAAAAGATTAGACATTTTAAGTGACTTTAAACAAATTAAAATTCAAGTCTAAATTCACATAAATAAGACAAAGCTAACAATTTAAAACAGATATTATTATTTTAAAATAATTTTAGTGGGGCCAGGGCGATAGCCCAGCAGGTAGGGCGTTTGCCTTGCACGTAGCAGGCCCATGCCAAACTGGGTTTGATCTCCAGCATCCCATATGGTCCCCGAGCACCACCAGGAGTAATTCTTGAGTGCAGAGCCAGGAGAAACCCCTGAGCATTGCCAGGTGTGACCCAAAAAATCAAAACAAAAGAAAAAAATTTATTATTTATTTTTATTTATACAACAAAGCAAAACACCCCAAGGAATGCCTGTATGTTTTTCTTCTAACTTTTTCAAATATTAAACTATGCCACAGTTGTTTCATCATTCTGTCCATCTACATATATATTTCCCTGACATGCTTTAAAATGTATTGAGCACAATCTTCCTTATAAACACTTAAAAATAAATGTTTACTAAAAGCAATGATATTTTGGAAAATAATTCAATATTACCAAAATTAATAAATAGATGTTCATTATAAATGTTTTTAAACTACTAATAGCCATTTAAATAATCCCATAGAAGGCAAGGAAAAAAATAACTAGAAAATTTAGTTCAGAATTCAATATATTATCATGCATTATGTAGTTTTCATTTCTCCTTTAACAGAGGCAATTCTTTAGGTATTTTTGACATTTTTAATAGAGTTCAATCCAGTCAGTTTGTACAATATCCCACATGTTATATGTTTTTGTTGTTTCTTTATGCTTTGTTATAGGTTATGGCTTTGGGGCAGAGATAGCATAGAAAGATGTTGTATCCCTCAAGGTTCACCATATCAAGAGGCATAGAACATTGGTTTATTCTATTGCAGATAGTGTGAACACTTCTTATTACAATAGGTATAACAGATTTCTCTATTTTTGTTTAAATAAATAGTTTCACAATATATATTATTTACAACTTGATTAATTATAGCTTTGGTTATCAGTTTTATAGGGCATAATTTTTATTGGATGGAACAGCCATCAATAAACATTGTTGAAACAATCATTGTCATGATACTTTTTAAATAGTGATTTTCATCATTCCATCATATTTTCAAAATAAGTTGCTTGAAGTTTTATTTCAAGAAAAAAATATTTCCCTTCCCTCTTTATGCATTTATTTACGTATTTATTTGTGTGTTGGAATATGAAGACTTTAAATCATTGCAGTTCTTAAAATCATTATATATCCTAATACAAACTTGTCTCAGTTTTTCACAGTGGGGACTTTTCAAATTGGCCATTATGTTCTTTTAGGTATGCCTTCATACATTTTCAAGAAATAATTATAACAAAGAAATATCTTCCAGGTCATGTTGTACTATCTCAATCATAGTCTCAAAATCAACTATTTCTCTAAGGAATTCCCAATTCCCTTATTAAAAGAATGATATTTGGAAATCAAGATTTAAGATCTATTCCAGAATGAAGCTCCCATTCATTGCTGCAAGGTTCTTAATTTATTTTCATTTATTTATATTTTTAATTTCATTGAATCACAGTGTGATACACAATTATAAAATGGTTCGTTTGGGTTTCAGTCATACAATGTTCCATCACCTGTCCCTTCACCAGGGTACATATCTTACCACCAATGCAATGTCCTCAGTTTCCTTCCCGCCCTTCCCACCTCCATGTTTCTCTATGACAGGTACTTTCTTCTCTCTCTCTCTGTCTCTCTATGTATCTCTTTGTCTCTATCTCTGTTTCTCTCTCTCCCCCTCTCTCACATTCACTCTCTTTCGTTTTGGGTCTTATGGTTTTCAGTACATATTGAAAGATTATCAGGTGTGCAGGTACAACCTTTTACCTATTTACAGAACTCAGATCATGTCCACAATGATCATGCCCAACTCTCATTGTCGTACTAGTCCCTTCTCAATCCTATCTGCCCTTCATACCCCAGACACTCTTGGAAAATCTTCTAATCATTGACCAGTTCTATCTCTAGCTTTGGATATTAGTTTCATAGGAACATGTATAGAATGACTGAATTCACTTGTGTGTATATATATACATATATATACATATATATGTATATATATACATATATATATATATATATATATATATATATACACACATTTATAAATATATACATATAGTAAGACAAATAGACTCTTAATTTCTAGTGCCTTACATAAAATGCAAACAAGAAGTATATAAGGTACACAAAATGGTAACCAAAAGTCTCCCCCTAAACAAAAGTCCTGGTTCAGATGTATTTACTAGAGTTCTTCCAACCTTTAAAGTAACCCTAATCATAACAGGAGGCTATTCAGAAAGCTGAAAACTGAATCCTCCCAGTCTTTTGGTATTAGGTAAGTATTGCCCTAATACTAAAACACACAGGCACCACAAAAAAGGACTATCGACTTATTATATCCCTGATAAACTAGATTGCAAAAAAAAATACATAGCAAAATATTAACAAACTAAATACAACAATACATTAAAAATATTATACATACTTGACCAAGTAGGATTCATTAGGGGATGGAAGTGTAGCTTAGTATACACAAGTCAATTAACAGCACACATCAACACAAGGAAAAATGAAAATTAAATTACTTATATACTAAGAAAGTATTGACAATATCCAACAATCATTCTTAATAAAAAAAAACTCTCAACAAAACAGAACTTACAAAAAAAAACCTTTCCTCAGCATAATTAAAGCCATTACCACAAAGAAACAGCAAACGTTATATTCAATGGGGGAAAACTCTAAGCCAGGCACAAGATAGGTTTGACCCTCTCATCACTACTAATCAATATAGTAATGAAATCCTTGCCATAGCAATTTGTCAAGAAAGAGATGTTGATGGCATCAAGAGAAAAAAAGAGTCAAATTTTTATGATTTGCTGATGACATGATACTGTTCACAGAAAACCCTGATGACTATACAAAACGTCCTAGAAGTAACAGGCCTACACAAAAAGTAGCAGGCTACAAAATTGATGCATGAAATCCAAGGTATTTCTATATGCAAATAATGAAATAAAAAACAGAAATTTAAAAGATATCTAAAAATCAAGTATCTGGGAATCAGCTTAAGTGATGGAAAACTTATAAAAATAATACTATAAATCACTACTAAAGTATAAAAGAGGCTCAAAGGAAGTGTAAACACATCCCCATTTCATGGATTAGGAATAATGACAATATTGTCTAAACCGTGGTACAATCCAATGTGGTCCTATAAAAAGAATACCCATAACTTTTGGGGCCGGAGTAATAGCATAGTGGATAGGGCATTTGCCTTGTACACAGCTGACCCGGGTTCGATCCCTGGCATCCCATATGGTCCCCCAAGCTCTGCCAGGATTAATTCCTGAGACAAAAGCCAGGAACAACCCCTGAGCACCACTGGGTGTGACCCAAAATAAAGCTAAAAAAGGAAAATTAAAAAAAGAAAAACTTTTTTTTAAAGACGTATCAAATGCTGTTGAAATTTTACATGTAGTAATAAAACCCCCCAAATAACCAAAGAAATGCTTGAAAAAAAAGAAACTGTGAGGCTTCTCTTTTTGTGCAATTTAAGTTATGCTACAATGCTCAAAAAATGAAAAGTGTGGATCTGGAAAAATGACATACTTTCAACTAATGAAACAGAACTGAGAGTTCAGGCAAAAAGTGAGGAATGCCTTCAGTAGGAAGCTTATCACAGATAACTGGCATCTATGCCTGGAGAAGAGAGTATAGGTCTTATGTGCATAACTTGCATATGGCCTAGCCCAGTCACACCTGCAACCACAAGGTTCCTCAGCATCACTATAGATAGCTGAGAACCACCAGAAATGTTATGGAAGCTCCTGAGCACTACTGGACAGTCTTGGAACTACAGGAGCAGAGCAGCACAGCATCTTTGGGTACACACAGTGAACTATCAGTCCAAATAGTCAAGAGTCATTGGGAGGATCCCCAGGCTCCTGAAAATTGCTTGGGAGGCTTTCCCCACACACCCAAAAAAATAGCACAACCCAATATTTAGCAATAAGTTAAGGAATTAAATTTATTTTTGCTCCTTTCAAGCATTCAGGAAAAGGGGGAGAAGTTGAAGGAGAAACACATTCAAAAACAAGAATTCTGTGCTTGAACTATAACCATATTCATATGTATTTTTGGTTCGTTTTGGGGTCATACCCAATGAGGGAATACTTCGAATTAGTACTTGAAGGACATTGCAACGGAGGTGGCTAAGGACCATGTAGTCCTTATATAGAAAATAGGACCTGAACTGATAGCAAGAGCTCCAACTAAAATATAGATGTCACTACTAAATAATCTTACATAAGAGCTGTATCAAAAACATAGAAAAAGAGAGGTAAGTACTTCGTAGTTAGAAGTCTTTCTCCTCCTCTCCTTCTCCCTCTCTCCCTCTCCTTCCTCTCTCTCTCCTCTCTCTCTTTCTGTGTGTATGTGTGTGTGAGAGAGAAAGAAAGAAAGAAAGAAAGAAAGAAAGAAAGAAAGAAAGAAAGAAAGAAAGAAAGAAAGAAAGAAAGAAAGAAAGAAAGAAGGAAGGAAGGAAGGAAGGAAGGAAAAGAAAGAAAGAAAGAAAGAAAGAAAGAAAGAAAGAAAGAAAGAAAGAAAGAAAGAAAGAAAGAAAGAAAGAAGAAAGAAAGAAAGAAAGAAAGAAAGAAAGAAAGAAAGAAAGAAAGAAAGAAAGAAAGAAAGAAAGAAAGAGAAAAAGAAAAAAGGAAGGAAGGAAGGGAAGGAAGGAAGGAAGGAAGGAAGGAAGGAAGGAAGGAAAGAAGGAAAGAAGGAAGGAAGGAAGGAGACAAGGGTTTTTTGGGAAAATGGATAGAAATACAAAGCAATAAATCATATTTTCCAAATTTCAATAGATAGTTCTCTGTATTCTATTTTTTTTTCAATACTAGAAAATTTTTACTCGATGTCCTCATGCAATTTGTAGCTATTATAATTTAATTTCTTTATTTATGGTTTTGCAGTCACACCTGGTGATGTTCAGGGCTTGTTACAGTACACTGCTGACCAGTTAAGGCCAGGAGTTACCGCCTCTTGGGCACTTTGTAGATATTGTAAGGTTTGGCCACACGATGGAGTGACTGACTGGGAGCCTCGGAATGCCACACCTATTAAGGAAAACTCTGGAGACCAAGTCCTATGCAAAAGCAAGGGTTTTATTTTTTTTTTAATTTTATAATTTTCTTTTTCTTTTTTTTTAAATTTTTTATTTTTACAATTACAAAGATATACAATTTAAAAGTTCATATTTGGGTTTTGTTCATACAGTGTTCCAGCACCCATCACGCCACCAGTGCCCATCTCCCACCACCAATGTCCCCCGTTCCCTCCCCCTCCCCCAGCCCTCCTCCATGGCAGGTTCTTTATTTCTTTCCATTTCTCTCTCTTTCTCTTTTCCTTCCCCTCCAGACTATGGATTACAGAACATACATTAAAGGGTTGTCATGTGTATCTTTTTGCCTCTATTTAATGCTCAGTTCTAGGTTGGCATTAGTACGCTGGACAATTGTTACCACACTGTTCCATTTTCTGTCTTACCTAGCCTCTGACTCCCACACGTTTGTGATAATTTCCACCTTTGACAAGACCTCCTGATATATGTTTCACTTGACCTTGGATATTGGTATCATAATATGTACATATATATTTATGTTATGCAGATAAATGCAGTCATTCTGTATCTGTCTCTCTCCTTCTGGCTAAGTTCACTCAACATAATCTTCTCCATAACTTCATTTTTCCTAACAGCTGCATAGTATTCCATTGTGTAGATGTACCAAAGCTTTTTTATCCAGTCATGGATTTTCGGGCACTCGGTTGCTTCCAGATTCTGGCTATTGTGAATAATGCTGCTATGAACATAAAAGTAGGGATGGTGTTTCCCAGAGTAGATTCCCAGGAGTGGTATGACTGGGACAAATGGGAGTTCAATTTCTAGTCTTTGGAGGAATGTCCATATTGTTTTCCAGAAAGGCTGTACCAGCTAGCATTCCCACCAACAATGGATGAGTGTCCCCTTTTCCCCACATCCACGCCAGCACTTGTTGTTCTTGCTCTTTTGAATATGTGCCAGTCTCTGTGGTGTAAAGTGGTATCTCATTGTTGTTTTGATTTGCATCTCTCTGATGATTAGTGATGATGAGCATTTTTTCATATGTTTTTTGGCCATTCAAATTTCTTTCTTGCTGAAGTTTCTGTTCATTTCTTCTCCCCATTTTTTGATGGGGTTGTTTGTTTTCTTCTTGTAAAGTTCTACCAGTGCCTGATATATCCTGGATATTAACCACTTAGCAGATGGGTATTGGGTGAATATTCTTTCCCATTCTGTGGACTGCTTTTGTATCTTAGTCACTGTTTCTTTTGAGGTGCAGAAGCTTTTTAGTTTCATGTAGTCCCATATGTTTATCTTTTCTTCTAGTTGCTTTGTTAGTGATGTTTCACCTTTGAAGATGCCTTTAGCTTCAATGTCGTGGAGGGTTTTTCCTATATTTTCTTCAATGTACTTTATGGATTCAAGTCTGATATTGAGATCTTTAATCCATTTTGATCTGATTTTTTGTGCATGGTGTTAGACACAGGTCCAAATTCATTTTTTTACATGTTGCTGCCTAGTTTTCCCAACACCACTTGTTGAAGAGGCTTTCCTTACTCCATTTTAGACTCGTTGCACCTTTATCAAAGATTAAATGAACATGTATTTGAGGTTGCGTGTCAGGATACTCAATTCTATTCCATAGGTCCACAGGTCTGTTTTTTTATTCCAATACCATGCTGTTTTAATTACTACTGCCTTGTAGTACAGTTTGAAGTTGGGAAAGGTGATGCCTCCCAACTTCTTTTTCCGAGGATTGCTTTAGCTATCCTTGGGGGTTTATTGTTTCATACAAATTTCAGGAGCGTTTGGTCAATTTCTTTGAAGAACGTCATGGGTATCCTTATAGGGACTCCATTGAATCTGTTCAGAGCTCTAGGGTGTATTACCATCTTGACAATGTTGATTCTCCCCATCCATGAGCAGGGAATATGTTTCCATTTCCTTGTGTCCTCTTTTTATCTCTTGGAGCAGTGTCTTGTAGTTTTCTTTGTACAGGTCCTTTACACACTTGGGTAAGTTGATTCCTAGGTATTTGATTTTCTGTGGCACAATTGTGAATGGAATTGTTTCCTTAATATCCCTTTCTTCTCTTTCGTTATTTGTATATAGGAAAGCCACCGACATTTGGGTGTTGATTTTGTATCCTGCCACTCTACTATATGCGTCTATTGTTTCTAGGAGTTTTTTGGTAGAGAGTTTAGGGTTCTCTAGGTATAATATCATGTCATCTGCAAATAATGATAGCTTGACTTCTTCCCTTGCCTATCTGGATGCCCTTGATTTCCTTTTCTTCTCTGATAAGCAAGGGATTTATTAATAAGCGAGTATACTTGGGCTCATACCGTGACCCCAAGCGGTCAGTGGCTAAGAGCCCTGACCCCTTCCAGGGAGGATCTTTTAAGAGATAATTCCGCTGCTACAGAAAAACCCGCGCATAACCATCCAATAGATTTAATATATTACATCAAGGTCTGCGCGCCAGGCAGCCAATCACTTTGTACCAGTTAACCATCACCTACCAATCAGATCATGCTTAATACTTCTTTCAATATTTGGCACATCATGGGCCCAGTCTCCCAGTCTTTTTCATACCACACCAAATATAGAGAGGAACTTCAAACGCGACTTCTTGGGAATGTTTGTCTTATAGCCCTTCCTGGAATTATTTGCTTAAGGCACTTCCTGTTGTGCTCTTGTTGAGCCATCATTTTATCAGTTACTTTTGGTTGAGCCATCATTTTATCAGTTACTCCTGGTTCCTGTTTTTGTGTTCCGTGGGCGAGTTGCCATTCTTTCAATACAAGGGGCAGAAAACAGTTTGATATGTGGCAGTATCTCTTACTATGCATTCTATCTTAGCTGGTCTAAATATTTTTTTCTCATGCTACCACAATGATCATGGGACTAGCTAGATCTTACCTGTATAATGACCTGGCCACGTTGGATCTCTAAGTAATTAGACCAGAGAGAAATGCTCTTTGCCTACAAGCAAGTAAGCATGACTATTTAAAAAGTCTAAAGGCTACTATACAAAACAACTATGAAATAAAAACGAGAATCTTGTGAAGGCTTGGCAAAATATATAACTGGCTGTAGAATATCTATTGGTACAGATACCTGCCCTTCCCCACTCTACCCTGCAGGGGCACTTTAAGGCAGACCTTGGCTAGGCAACATTAACATTTCAATGGAACTAGGTGAGGTCATGGGAAAAGTTACCTGAGGGGAAATGGCCCTAACTGCTTTCTATTGATGTGGACAGTCTGAATTAAAAAAGATATAAAAGATGTAGCCTGCTTTCTTTCTTGGGGGCCTGCTCAACTCACTTTATGGCAAGTGGGTGCACGCCCAGGAAACAGCTGCAACCAATTGTGAAGACAGCACAAAACCCACCTTGAGGAGGAGGTTTGGGTGGCACTCAATAGCTCAACGCCCCCAGCGTCCTACCTGCGGGGACTCCAGGCAAACAGCAATTGAGCTCTGTCTGAGGAGAGACTGTCAGAAGAGGGCAGCAGCACCAGGTAACAGGAAGATGACACCACCGCTGTGACCTGAACAGGGGACAGCCTGGAGCACTTCAGGAGCACCACCAAGGGCTGGGCAAGGCACAGTGTCCTGTGCATCTTTTTTTTTTTGCCATTTTTGCCTTTTTGCCTTTTCACCTTCTCCCCCAGCTCTCCTCCCCTTTGTTCTCTTTCCTTTTTGGGCCACATGGTGCTGGCCATCTTGGTCTAGGATTCTAAACCAACACGAAACCGGGGCCCAGCCAGGAACCAAAGTCCGGGGTTTTCCTATTGTTGGATTGTATACCATAACCTGTGAAAGAAAAGCCTTCTAAAACTGTGCTTGACTACTGAGTTTTCATCCATCCCGCCGGTTTTGGAGGTAAAAGGGAATTCATTCCCTGATATTGTTGGGGACCTCAGCAGCTCTCCGACAAGGGCTCACTCCTGGCTCTCTATTCAGGGATCATTCTTGGTGGTGCTTAAGAGACCATATGTGGTGCCACGGATCAAACTAGGGTTGGACAATTGAAATGCAAATACATTGCCCTACTCAGTGGACTGCTGGTCTAGTCCTTCTGTTTTCAGTAAGTCATCTTCTCCTCACCTAATTTGTAAGAACTTTATTATACAGTTTATCATATGGCTTTTTCTTACAAAATGATTTTTTATTATATCATATTTGTTTGGCTTTATTCAGTAAAACAACAACCAAGTCAGCATCTAGTGCCAGCAACTTTTGTGAAAATTTTATGTCCTTGTATAGGGAGGAGAAGATGTGGTACTTTCAGTATAAAGTACAGAAATACATTAACCAATTTATCAGTATGTGTGTGCAAATTATTCTAATGCAAAACTTTTATTCCATTTAATTTAGCAAAACCACTGAGTAATATATCTGTTTTTGCATAATCATAATTAAAAATACTCATACAGCTAGATACTGCAAATATTATTTGGCTAAGAGAAGTACATTTGCACAATTTCATTACACTAATAATTAAGAACCAGGTATACTATAATTATTTTCTACATATTTATAATCCTTTTGCCAGAAATTTTTTTCTTTTTCTTTTTTTTTTTTAATTTTTTATTATACCATAGTGAAACATACAAGTACAAAGGTGTTCATAATTGGTTCTTGGTAATACAGTATACCAGCACCCATCCCTCCACCAGTGCCCCATTTCCACCACCAATGTACCCCACCCCTCCCGCCCCCATGCTGCCTTAATAGCAGGTACCCCAATTTCCTCTCTTTCTCTCTCTGTCTCTCTCTCTGTCTCTGCATCTCTCTCCCTCTTACTTTACACATTGTTTGCCAGAAAGTTTTTCAAGCAGAAAAGTTAAAAGCAAATAATGTTTAAGTTCTCCATTCAATGTATTTTATGAGAGATAAGCAAAATCCAAATTGATCAAATTAATAGAATTCAAATGTTTAGGTGTGTATAAACATATAGTTAATAATGACATGATAGTTATTATGAAAATTAAAATCTCCATTATATCAAACATCTAGAAATGAAGTACAGGATAACAATAAGACCAAAGCAGTGATAAATGTTATATCACCGTATATGTATAAATATATGTGAGTATATTTAAGCACTCTGTTAAGCTTTACAAATATTAATTAATTTGTGTTGTCTTAATTGGCTAGGACTGATGCTCAAACAAAATACCACCGACCGAGTATATTACAAACAGATATTAATGACTCTTAGTTTCGAGTCCAGAAAATTCATGATCAAGTATGGTCACTAGGTGGCCTCAAGGACAAAAAGGCCTTCTTGGCTCATAGTTGGTGCTTTCTCAGCAAGCAACTGTTTAGATGCTCAGCAAGGTATCTAAACAGATCCTTTTTATAAGATATTACCCGTTAATGAGGGTTCTACCCTTACGACTAAACATTTCCCAGAGATCCCACTTACTAATATCATTAATTTGGGGCTTGAGGATTTCCATATATAAATTTTGAATCAGGAGGAAGAAACTAAAACCAGAATAGTTAAATAGCATTGCTTTTTACCTTCTAAAAGAGTGAAAATAACAGATACAGAAAAATTAAGTAAATTACAAAAACCTAGGTAGTTAGTAGGAGACAGATCAGAGATCTTCACAAGTGAGGTTTAATAGGGTTCCAGGATTTCTGCTTTAAACTGCAATTATTGCAGGATATAAATCCAACATAGTCTCAGATGGAACTCAGTAAATCAAAATAATATATATCAGTATATATAACATTACTACTACCTGTCCCAGTTCAACTATGAGTTAAATAGCATTTTTTTCATGAATTGACAAGAAGTTTCTGTAGATCAGTACTTGTCTGCAAAGAGGTGATTGAAAACCACTATCAAATTGGTTTTGTTAGTGCAGCATTTTTGCCAAGGTGTAATATTTTGATGGAGAAGTAAAGAAATATATTAGAATTATATTCTACTATCTTAGTTCTTAAATGATAGATTTATCACATAGAGTTCTGCTGGATTTTATTAATATATCAATGCAAAATATAACCTATTTAATCAATGAATTGTAAATTAAAATACGACTTCTAGTGTTGAAGAGATAGTAAAAGGTAAGGTACTTGTCTCGCTTGTGGACAACTCTGGTTCTGTTTCTTTAATCATATTATGGTCATCTGAGGTCCACCAAGAGTAATCCCAGATCATATAGTAAGAAATAACGCTATTGAGTGTGACCCAAAAGTCAATAAATAAATTAACTATAGTATTTTTATTTAAGAAACATTATAACTTTATAAATAAAATGCAAAAAGTCTTGCTAAATACAATTTTATTGTTAAATTAATATTAATTAATATTTCTTGAGTATATTTGTGACTGTCATCCTATGTGTAATATAGGCAAATAATTGAAATCTTATAATATATTGGTTTTAAGGTAGATGTTTAAAGCAATTAAATAAATTCATATTTACAATATTATATAAGTACTATATGAGTGCTGGATTTATTTAATTACTTATTTCTTGACACAGATGCACACATATACATGCATAAAAATGAGCATGGAAATTCATATTAGACTATATCTATAGAAGAATGAAGCAGGTTAGGATTTCCAAACAATTGCTGGGTAAAAGAAAAAAGAAAACTCAAAGACAGTAATTTACAACTTGTTATAATTAATAATTCTTACATATTCTCAAATAACATCTCTGATAAAATATTATACACGTTAAGATGCAGTTGATAGATATTTATCTTTCTAAACCTTTCATAACTGTAGCTAAACATTTTCCTGAAATGTCTAATTGTCTTCTAGGACAGGATATTCATTGGGACATAAACCAAAACAATAAATTTAATGTGATTTACATTGAATAGTCATAACACAATATAACCCTTTTTTTGTAATGAGAAAATATTCCGTTATAAGCACTGAAATACAATTTGATTCACAGTTGGAATGCTATGCATACTAAATCATTGATTTTTCTATTGCTTTAATATTGCTCTATCTGCAATTCTTAGAATAAATTAAATAGTAGCAATATAAGCAATAAATAATGCTACATTGAACAGGCTATAGTTTTCATAATGTAAAGAAAAGAAGTGTGTAAAAATGTTATATTCTATTGCAAAGAAGTATCAAATATGATTTAATTAAATCAAGATTTTACAACCTCCAAATTTCTCTTAGAAAATAAAAAATAAAAGAACAGGTTCTTATTATATCAAATGGATCATTCAACATCTTAAGACAAGTTCATGCTAGAATGGCAATAAAATACATGAGGAACAGGATCATATTCAAATACAGCTTCCCATAATATGTTTTCTAAAAAAATACTTTGTACTTTTTTTATTCTGCTATAAGACAAAAAGCTGCTTTTCACTTTTTAAAGCACTTTAAAAAGTTGTACTCTTTCCTGCCCCCAACCAGAAGAAACAGGAAGCTTTGTGTTTTCACATACGACTTTGCTGAAAAATAGCAGACAAAAAAAGTGCTGTAAAACATACTACATTTTATTAATGTATATCAAATTTCACACCTAGATGTTAAAACTGATCTGAGTAAATATCAAAATATAGCTCCTTCTATGCTTTCGTCAGTCAGCAGTCAACCCAATTTCCCCAAAATGCATTTCTTTTGCTAACACATTGTACCATTTGTCCCTATTGTTAACACAGATTAACACTACACATTGGAACAGCAGTTTTCTATTTGGTTATAGAAATATTATGGTATTAATAACTACCACAAAATTCTTCAACTGGACATTCAAAATTTAAATACACAGGTCCAGTATTGATTTTCTGAAAAAAATAGTATGTTCAGCAAAACTTCAGACCTCAATTGTCACTTGTCACTTGTCTTCCCAATGTTTGTTGATTTGCTCCAGCACATGCCAGTAACTTCTCCATTTGTTGGGAATGAGGTCCAATATTGTAACTGTTTTTGGCATATGGAATACACAGCGGGTAGCTTGCCAGGCTCTGACGTGGCTCTAGGTTCATCCCAGGGGGCCCAGTCTTTTGTCTATGTCAGATCATCAACCATCCAGGGCTCACGGGGCAGAGCCCTGGGTGTAGACAAGTCTGTCTCCTCTCTGCCACCTGCCAAGGTAACCAGGCACTGCAGCCACACCTGAAACACCTCGAGGGGCAGGGAGACCTCAATTACAAAAATCATTCAACAACCCAATCTGATAAGTAACAAAAAGCTCTGGCAAACTTAGAAGTATAGACAACAGAAATACAGCTAGTTGGCCAGAGAGATAGTATAGTGTATAGGGCACTTGTCATGCACACTACCAATGCAGCACCCCATGTTTCCTCAAATTCCACGTAAGTGACACTTGAACTCAGAGCTAGGAGAAGCCTTACTTTGTAACTTTAGTACACACAGATAATTCATCACAAACAACCCCAACCCTCTTTTTTTCTAGATATATGTTCTATGGCCCATGATTATGTGAAAGTAATTTTCATATTGAGTATGACAGTTCACCTAGAGAACAAAAAAAGGTAGACATTAAACTTTCTGAATGTCAGTAGGTGTCAATCAGGAATCAAATGATTAGGATTGTGGAGTAGAAGAAATTAGAAGATTATTGGAAATAGCGTCCTGTGAGAAAAAAAAAATGTTCGAACAGTCCAAACCACATTGCCACTGACTGTCTTGATGCCTGTGATCTGAATTTGAAATTTTACCCATCAAAGTACAAGGCAGATGTAAGTCAGAGGCCTCTCCACATGAATTTGTTGGTTCAATTTATTCAATAAGTTGCCATGATAGAATGGTATGGAATTGGCAAAAGTATTGACACCATATGAGAAATGAATTCTACCATCCCAACAGTTAGCTCCACCACTGCGTTAAAAATTGTGGATGCAGCTATATAACAGAAGGCTAACTGAGATTATGAAGAGACAACCGTTTGACTCATTATAAAGTCAGATATGTTCTTTGGCATTTGAGTGGACGGCAGAGACTTTGACATTAACACATGGCTCATTAGGAATGAATTTGAGCTTGGCCTTTTCTGCAGTTAAAACAAAAAAATCTAATATAGAGAAACAACTTGAAATTGCAATACAATCTCTTAAACATATAAAACTGTAATCTAAAATAAAGGTACCATTCCTCTAGGCATTTGCCGTTAAGAGCACAGTGCGTGTCTTAAACTTGTGAAGAAAACAATGAAACAGCACAAGATCATGTTCCTTTTATCTATCTTGTTCCTAGTGACAAATACACTGACTTTCTCTGTTTTACCTAACTGTTTGTCATGTCCTAGAACAAGATATCTTGTAATTTCATGATAGGGTCATGTTTACAACATTACATAATAGTTAATGGTCAGTTACCATTTTTACAATAAATTTGATTTTGCAACTCTGCTAATTCTACTTGCATAGCGAATTTCTGAACCATAAAGCAGTTTATGGTCTTGAATCTACAAAGTAGAATAATCTTAACATTAAAACAGGTTAACAGTATATGTTTAAAATGCATTGCATGGATTATAGTACAAATTATTTCATTTCATGATTACAAGGTTTGGGTTTCTTCTAACTGCATTTTTGTTATCTCTGAATGCTTTGAACATTTTATAAGAAATGTTTCATTCAAAATAACTTTAAACAATGTTCATTAATTGTGTGTCCATTAAATATTTTTTCTATGAGAGTTAAAATTTATAAGTAAATAAGTGCTCATTTTATTATCTGTGTATATCAGAAACATGCACCAAGTCAATTGAGAAAAGTATGTCTGACAGTCCTGTCAGTTACACGGAAATTACAAGTTCCCATACTTGTGATGTTTGTAGAAGCAAATACGATAAAGGAAAGAGTACATCTATCAAATGTTTCTTGAACGACATGACAAGATGAAAAGCTTCAGAATTTGAGTAATGCTGAAAAGTGCAAAACGGGTTTATGTATTTCTCCTTAACCACACCGGTCATCTTACAAACAGCTTTCAGGTGAACCATAAGGCGAATGTATTCACAGTGATACTTGGACAGGCTGTGTAAGATGCAATGGCCTGGCTAGAAATACATCTGGGGGCCGGAGCGATAGCCCAGCGGGTAGGGCGTTTGCCTTGGCGGCCGGCCTGTGCCTGCCCGGGTTCGATCCCCGGCATCCCATATGGTCCCCGAGCACCGCCAGGAGTAATTCCTGAGTGCAGAGCCAGGAGTAACCCCTGAGCATTGCCGGGTGTGACCCAAAAAGCAAAAAAAAAAAAAAAATAGAAATACATCTGGGGTCCAATGGTTATATCTTGTAGTGCTAAAAGGAATGTATGTGCCAGGGATCTCAGTCTCAATTACATCAGTTCTGCACTCTAACTCTTTGATGATTACCTTAATCTTGAAAAATGTGTTTAATAACTTGAAGATTTTAAATGATCATATGTAGTCCAAAGACAATAAAATAAACAAGCAAAATAATATCACATGACCATCTTTTAGCAGTGAATTTCTTTTTTGAGACTGAACTATCTCCTACAATTTCTACTCCTGTTCTTTCTCATTCCTAGGCTTTGAACAAGGTATAGTTCAAATCTACAATAATGCTTCAAGATTTGCAAGCATATGAAGCTTTGGAAATGGCATGTATTTAGAAGCCCAAACTCTGAAAACAAAGTCTTGAAAGGAATAGCACAAATTTTCTTACTGGGAAATAAAAGTATACCTCTTATATGAAATCAACCTTTTTAGTTAAGGAAATGGGTCTAAATTAAATAGACGTTATTTACCTCACAATTGCTTTTTCTTGAAATTTTTGTGTAATGCTTATAGGGCTAAAGGTCTATCTCCTGTAGTACTTGGCCAGGTCCAAGGATCAGAGCTGGTTAGACCCTACAGTTTGGGGGACCATAGGAAACACCTAAGCAAGCCTCAGGGTCTTCAGAATTACGTGTGGCAATGCTTAGTTCTCCAGGCAGGCTGAGAGTGTTGAGGTTCAAACTCAGGTCAGTTGCATGCAAAACATTTGCTAAGGATTGTTTAGATAATTCCATAGCTTTCACAATTGTTATTTTAATGGATCAGCACTATCTACAAAGTTAAAGAAATCTGAGCTAGGTTTCCTTTCTGAGTTAGATATCCAAGTGTTTCTGAGATCAGACAAGTGCTAGATATAAAATGGTGTGGAGTTATTTGAAGAATTATTATTCGATGGGAATTGGGGAGTTCTAGTCCCATTGCTCATTGAACAAATAGTCTATATAAATAAAGGAAATATTCCTATTAAATTCTGTTTTTACAGAAAATATATCTTTGCTGTTCTTTCAATATGAAGAATATAGAGAATAAGCAGTGTGATGATGGACTGCCACCATTTTTTTAATTCACTTGAATTCTGAGGATATGGAGTAGAGTCAGTAAAAAGGGAACGTGAGTGACTGAAATAAAACTCAGGGATCACAAACTTCATGATAAGGCACCAAATTTCATTCTCAATACAACATGACCTCCTGAGCACTGCCATATTAGTTGGTGAGGCTCCTTATCAGCACAGCAATGTCAGCCACAGGCAGCACTACAGGCCCTAGCATTGAACCATTGAGCCTGATTGGAATGCACTGCTGGAGATTTTCCTCAGGTCCCCTGAATAATTATTTGGATCATTAGTGTACTAGTTAAAAATGTACACATGGAATAATTGAGACAGAAGAGAGGAGAGAGGTAAAAGGGAGAGAGAAATTAGGAGAAGGAATGTTCAACTGAAGTTATTTTTTGTCTTTTCCTTTTTGGGGTGGTTTGGGCCACACCCAGTGGAGCTCAGAGCTTGCTACCGGCTCTGCACTTAGGAATCACTCCTGGCAGGCTCAGTGGACTATATGGGATGGAGGGGATCAAATCTGGGTTGACCATGTCCAAGGCAAATATCCTACCCTGTTGTCCTATCACTCTGGTTCCCTGAAGTTCAGTTTTTCTAATTTTGACCTCAAACTGGATAATAGATTTATGAAGTGTTATACATGAGCATAAGAACATTTTCTGGCTTAAAATATAGTCAGAAACTGGAAAATTTTCATCCAGTTTCCTGTGTAAACAGTAAGAACACAATGTAAAAAGCTTTCATCTGCAACAATTCCAGTATTTAAAGGAAGTTTGGTTTTAAGGAGTGAGCGCTACAAAAGTGCTGTTCTATCAAGCACAGTGGATAACTATATCTAATTCAAAATCCTTCATTAATACTCTTGTAACCTTATCTAATACACACACAGACACACACAGACACAGATACCATACCCAATCCCTATTCCCTCATTTTTCCTATTCCCATTCCTTTCTAAATTAAACAGTGATCATGTTCATTTTTATTTGTGAAATCTTCCATTTTAGAGGACTAGAAGAACTTGTGCTTAGATTTATTTTTGTGATGTCCATTTGCCACATTTTTTCTTTTGTTTGTTCTTGACAGAGCTCCCTATTCTATGGGATTAAGTTGGACAAATAGTATGTCCCCATTATTTCTCCAGCAAGGAACATTTTAAGTAGACAGTGGTTATTTGTTAAATTGTAAACAATGACCTCTGAACATCCTAAAAAGAAAGCATTCACATCATTTGCCAAGAAAATTCTTTTTTAGGGATATTTCTGACTTGTGCTTGACTAAATTTCTAAGGCTGGTAATTTTTGTGCACCACATTGAAGGTTATCCCTGTTAGTATAATCATCCTATAAAAGGGCCATTTGTCCTAAGCAGGTTTGTGCCGCTGTGTACATTTAGTCTCATAGTGAGAATGAAGCCATTTCTCACAAAATCCCTTAATAGATATCTTGACAACTCATTATTTTTTTATCATAAGTAAGGTACTAGGTAATAATAAAACATGATAAAATATAAAATGTTTTTGTTAAATCTCAAGGTGGTATTGTACATTAAGTGGTATATTTTAGTGTTGGGGAGCGCCACTGGGTCCCCAACAGTGCCGGGAAGCGAAGTTCCCTTCTACCTCTGAAGCTGGCAAGGAATGGATGAAAACTCAGGAATCTGATGCAGTTTTAAAAGGGCTTTACTATTACAGGTTCCAATATACAATCCTTGAGCAGGGAAAACCTCCGGACTCTGCGTTCCCAGCTAGGCCCCCAGCCAGGTGTAGGCCAAGATGGCTGCCACCACGTGTTGAGGCCCAACAGAGAATGGAGAGGGACAGAGAAGCAAAACGCCAAGGGAAGCCGAAATGGCAAAAAGGGGAAAAAAAAAGAGTGCTTCTTTCTTCTTGCAGCTTATCTTATAGCCAGAAATCCACCCAAACTCCCCAGCTCAGCCCATTCTGGGCTGGGCTATCTAGAGATGAAAACCGGAAAATAGCTCTATATACAAGGACCCAGAGCTAATTCAAAGCCTCCCAGCAGAGCTGGGAGGAGCTGCAAGCCAATTGTAACTTCCCCTGGCAGGAAAGGTTAAATGCCCTCAGGTAATTTCTCCCAGCACCTCACCCAATGTCTTTTTATATGCTAATGTCTTGAGCCAAGATCCGCCTGGAAAAACCTCCATAGGGTAGAAAAAGGGGGCTCTTAGAGGAGTCCTCCAACATTTCAGGAAAAGTTTTTTTTTTACTTAAAAAATATTTTATTATACTACCATGAGATATTTAGTTACAAAGATGTTCATGTTTGGATTTTTATCATACAGTGTTTCAGTATCCATCCCTCCACCACTGCTCATTTCCCACCACCAATGTCCCCAATTCCCTCCCTCCTCCCCTAGCCTGCCTATATGGCAGGTTCTTTAGCTCTTTCTCACTCTCTCTCTTTCTCCTCTCTCTCTCTCTTTTCCTTCCCTTACACATGTGGATTACAATACATACATTTAGAGTTTATCATGTGTATCTTTTTTATTACTTAGCATTTTATTATACCACCATGAGATATACAATTACAACGTTGTTCATGTTTGGAGGCTTTGGTCACATAGTATTCCAGCACCCCTCCCTCCACCAGTGCCCATTTCCAACAACTAATGTCCTCAATTCCCTCCCCTTCATAGCCTGCCTCCATGGCAGGTTCTTTATCTCTTTTCTCTCTCCCTCTCTCTCTTTTCCTTCTCTTATATATTGTGGATTACAATACATACACTTAGAGGCCATCATATGCATTTTTGCCTGTATTTAATGCTCAGTCCTAGGTTGATATTGGCCCTTTCTACATTTATTCACACATATTCCCTTCTCTGTCTTACCTAACCTCTGACTCCCACATGTTTGTGGTAATTTCCACTTTTGGTCAGACCTTATTTCAGGAAAAGAGTTTCTTAAGTAAATTAAACAAATGGGGGGTAATTATTTTTCTCTGAGGGATACACAAAGACAAAGAGATAAGAAAACAGGAATGAGGGAGGTGTCACACTTGTGGTACTCAAAGCTTACTTCTGGCTCTGTATTTAGTCATCACTCCCAGAGGTACTCCAAGGACTATATGCAAGGCTGCATAGTTTAATCAAGGTGATTTGTACATAAGGCCATCATTTAAACTCCTGTATGCTCTGGTGTTCAGAAATTGGGAATTTTTAACATCAGTATATAGCATGCAATGTAAATGAACTACCATAAAGGAACAGTATGAGTCATTTCCCCATGAGTTAATTTTTCAGTTCAGTGAGAAAACAAACCTGATTTGAACACAGGATTTGAACACAGCATTTGAAAAACAAGAGCAAAATCAAGTGTAAATAAAAAGGGACTTTTATGTAAGATTTAGGCAAATGTATTTATTTTAGAATTTTTATGTAATATACAAAGGGTCAAAGTAACTCATGTGCTCATATAACATAATATTTTATCTCATTCACAACATATATATATATAAAATTATCTGAAATATTAAAACAGTGATTTCTATATATTGATCATATTTATAAAAACTATGAAATTGGTCACTTTTTGGTTTATTATTTTTAATTTTATATTCATATTTTACAACTCAAACTGTAATATTGCTGGATTTCAAAGATAAGTAAAATATGGAATATCAATGAATTATTGTCTGGAAATTATAAGATAGAGTCAATAGAGATTGAGGGGCATATTTCTAAGCTAGAGCTGAAGCTGATTACTGAAATAAAACATAAGCCAAGTGCTTATGTTGACTATATAAAACTATACCCGTGAAAGGGTGGAAACACCAGTTTCCATTACTGAATAAAGATACTTTCTCCCTATCTGAAACTTCGATCTGTGATTAAATAACAAATAGTAAAATTATATTTTGCCTCATTTTCTACTTTGTGGTCTCTTTTTTTCAGCAGTTCATATCACTTACATAATTCAAATGTTCTTTAAGAGTGTTTACCTGCAATAGAAGTGCAGAAACCCACCCCTTTTAACTTATAGACAATGAATTTTACTTCACCATATATTCTCATATATTTCAATACAAGTATGAAAAGTTTTTACAAATTATTTTAAAGACTACATAATATTATATTTTTTCTATACTTCCCCAGTAGTTTCCCAGTGAGAAGACATATCATACTTCATTTGGCTGTATACTGAAAGGTGTTCAATGCTCACTGAAAGCCACTGTAAACATAGATTTTTCATGCCTGATTTACTTAACATAACCATATTGGCTGTATTTTAATGTCACCTTTTCAAGAACGCTGACAAAATAAAATTGACTGTTCAAGAATGATTTTGTTATTTTGCTGGTGGGTCGGTAGTGGTAACATTGTACCTCTAAAAATTATCAACATTTTTACTCTTGTAAATCAATGCTACCTCAACAAAAAGTAAACCTTATAGATTCTAAATTAAAAAAGAGAGAATGTTTGGATGCTATAATTTCAAGTGCTTTATCTGTCTAGTTTTCTGTATTCTTTATATTGTATTGTTATGTTCAGCTGTCACTTAATACAAAATCTCCAGAAACAGATGTCAGCAGAGATGGGAAATAGGAGAAGATTAAGAGATGGGCAACCTTCTGATTCTCTCCTGGCTGGCCCCTCATGTGATCTTGAGAAGTCCTTGGCATGGGCCCACGTATAAACCCAGTGCCCGGTTGCCTCTGGCAGGAGGTTCCCTTCCTTTCTTTGTTTAGGCCAGGAATGTCCTGTTTCAGGGTCAGGTCTTATTGTTGTGGGCCATTCCTAACAGGATGAGAACTTGTCAAGGCCAAAAATAAACGAATTAGTGGTTCATGCACATTTCTCTTAAAATATTTAAGTCCTAGTTCCTTGTTAAACTAATGTTGAGCAGTGTAGCATAATGGTAAACACAACTAAAAATGTCAGTTTTTCTACTTTGTGGCATCTTAAAGGCACAGTACCTCCCAAGGTCTGTTAAGATAGTTGAGCCAGCGTTCTGATCCTGGTCAAGCCCGATAGCCCCCCGCAACACAAAGAACACTACTTCTTACACACAAAAATCTGAAACAACCAAACCCAAAAAAGAAAAAAAAACCCCGAAGAACAAGAAAAATAAAAAAAAAAGACTATATATAGGACCCCAGGAGATCATCCTGTGTGCTTAGTGTGTGTGTGTGTGTGTGTGTGTGTGTGTGTGTGTGTAGGGGGTTGCAGGGGGGCCTAGCCAGTCTCTGGTGCCTAGCCAGCACCTACACCATGGGGTCCCTGGTGCCTGAGCCAGATGGCCAGCAGCAAGGAAGCAAAAGCTGCTCCTGATGCCTAGGCCCAAGGGCAAACACTAGAGCCACCAGGCCTGGTGCCTGAGCCCAAGGGCTGGCATCAAAGCTACAGGACTGCAGAGCTTTAGGCTATGGAGTAATAGAACCATAGGCAGTAAGGCAACAGAGACCAGACATAGTAGTTACCTAGTTTCCTTAGGTAACTAAGGAAATAGATAGGGACATACTGGAGGAGTCCAAAGAAAAGAATCCTTGAAGAGTAAAGACCTGAGCTGAAAGGTCTTAAGAAAAAGGTCCTGAAAGAATACAACCTGGCAAAGGACCAGAAGCATGGACCTTATAGAAAGACATCCGTAAGTGAGAAGTTCTGACTAGAGGAGCCGGCACAGACACACCCCCCCTCCCTCCCTCCCCCCTCAAAGAGAGATCAGTTTGCAGGAGACACCGCTGGGAGACAGAAGTATAGGAGAGGTTATTGCAGAGAGCAAGCAAGAGATGAAACAAAGTAACATTAAAAAATAACCTTTTGAGCTTGCTCTTTATTCCCCTATTCAGGTCAGGGGCAACAGTATGGGGGTGGTGAGGTAATGCTGGAGACCCAGCTAGGACCCAGCATCTGCTGCCTTAGTCCCACCCTGGCCCCACGTAATGTTAATGCTATGGAATCCATAGAGGTCCCTTGAGCCTGGGGCCTTGGGATCTCCCTGAGGAGGGGAACCACAATCACCCCTCCTATACAGTTCGTTTAAGCCTTAACACTACTTGTTTTTGCTGGAATATACATAGGAGTCTTTATCTGGTAAAAGCTGACCACAGAGAATTCTCCAAATTTCTATAGGATAAAACTTTTTTACTTCATTAATTTAGCACTGTACAAGGATACAAGTTTACACTTACAGCACTTTATAAATTATTCTTGGAAAACATGCCAGTTGATCTAAAGCTTCTGGCATTTACCTAATTGCCATGTTACTCTTTGTGACTTTTTAATCATTTTTTAGGCACGTCCAGTTATGCTAAATAATAGCATCTCTGCCTAATTTCTCTATACATTGCCATCTCCTATGGTTACATTAATTTACTTATGTATTACTTATGTATTCATCACATATTTTTTTCTATGTAAATTGATAGTTATTTTTCTAATTAAATACATGTAGATGTTTCCTTCATAATTTCTATTTCTGCTACTGTAGGGGTTGAGCCATACCTGATAGTGCTGAGGGCTTACTCCCTGGTTCTGTGCTGAAGGATCCCTCTTGGTGATGTGATGCTGGTATAGCTAGAGCTAGGGTGGAGAACACCAGGTTGCTTTGATACAGCTAAAGCTAAGGTTGAAGATGCAAAGGCCACTTCATCCAATTATCAACAGGCAGCCATCATAAAAAGGGATGACTGGGAGTGGGATTTGAAAATGGAGCCTCAGGATCCTCTCCCTCTCAGAGAGAGGACAAGAAGACAGAGAGGAGGTCGTTTTTGCTGGCTCTTCCCCCTTCTTTCTCTTGGCTTGCTCACTCCCTTGCCAGCTCTCTCTCACTCACCGGATCAGGTAGGGTGAAAGTGAACAAGAGGTTAGTACACTAGACCAAGCGGTATTGGAGACAGGACCTGGACATCGTCCCACGGGTGGCTGAGAGGCCTGGACATCTTGGGGGCACCTGGGATCATCTGCCTTTTCTGCATAGTTAACTTCACTTCATCTGAGTTTTGCGTGGCAATCTTTCTTGCAATTCTCAAATACCCACTAGTACAGCGGGTAGGGCGTTTGCCTTGCGCCCAGCCGGCCTATGCCGGCCCGGGTTCGATCCCTGGTATCCCATATGGTCCCCGAGCACCGCCAGGAGTAATTCCTGAGTGCAGAGCCAGGAGTAACCCCTGAGCATTGCTGGGTGTGACCCTAAAAAGCAAAAAAAAAAAAAAAAGAATATTTTTTTGAGATTTTTAAGTTGTCACTAAATGATGGTCATTATTATCAGAGGGAAGTGGTCACTCTGGGAAAGGGGTGTGGTAGGGATAGCTCTATGCATGAATCCTAATCATTAAAGTATTGTAAACTATATTACCTAATATTTTTATAAGTCTTTTTAAATGTTAATTGCATTTAAAAATTTGAATATTTTTTGGGGGTCACACCCGGCAATGCTCAGGGGTTTCTCCTGGCTCTGCACTCAGGAATTACTCCTGGCGGTTCTCGGGGACCATATGGGATGCGGGGATTGAACCCGGGCCGGCATGGGCCGGCTGCGTGCAAGGCAAACGCCCTACCCGCTGGGCTATCGTTTCGGCCCCTGAATAAAAATTTTAACATTGTGTTACAACCTCAAAATTTCTGAGAGACTTATACATGCATGAAAACATTTTAATGGTAATTGAAATAAATGGTAAACTTAAGAATATCTTTCTATAAAATTTTCTGAGGTTCAGATAGATTACAAAAGCAGTGCTGATAATTTTAAGGCCTAAAGCCAGGTACTGGAAGATGGCTTCATGCTTCAAACACAAGGCTGCAAGTACAAAGTCATAGTTAATTGAATTCACTGAGGCTATTGTGGTGAACCCAATGTCCAAGCGTCCCAGGAGAGAAAAAGAAAGAACAGATAGGAATAAATATTTCAGCAGAATCATGTTTAATATTCTAGGTATTGTCCAGAATAATTCTAATTAAAATTCACAAGCATGAATTATTATAAACATTTATGAGAAAATCCAGAAATAAAAGTTTTGTACTTGTTTAAATAATACTGCACATCATAAAGCATAATTTATCAGTACCAATCAAGACCCTTAAATACAGAGAATTAAAAGGGCTTTTTAAAGCTTCTACATGATTGAAAATACAGTGGTTGTACATTTTTTAAAGCACCTTTCAGTTCACTCTATTATATGTTCTACTATAATAATTAACATTCCCTAAATAATTATTGGACTAGTTATATTTTGTAACCATTCTATTGAATTCCTAGTCTATTATCACCTTCAAATCTTTTATGCCAAACCTATTAATTCCATAGCATTTATACTTGTTTTACAATTATTCTTATACTTGGATGTGAGAATATTCTGAATCTATTTAGAAAGTTTGATCAATGGAATTATATATATATATGTATATATATATATAAATTAATTGGGCTACACTGGCATGTGACAGGGTCAAATGGAAACATTACTGGTACCCGCTCGAGCAAATCGATGAATAATGGGATATCAAGTGATCAAGTGATATGTTTAATATAAACCAAATATATATATATATATATATATATATATATATATATATATATATATGCCTAAGATGATAGATTTGGTTAGGAGGCAACACCCAGTGGTGCTTATACTGTGTTCATGGATCACTCCTATCAGTACACAGGGACTATATTTGGTGCAGGGGATCAAACCTGTGTCAGCTGTATGCAAATCAAACAACTTCCCTATTTACTATCTCTCCAACCCCAAATTCAGATACTATAGTCAAATACCTACTTAAACATTAAGATATATCCTGAGTATTTTATAATGTATTGTAAAAATTTAATTAGTAATAAGTTTCTAATTCC
The DNA here is from genome assembly GCA_021461705.1 of Cryptotis parvus. Taxonomy (NCBI): domain Eukaryota; kingdom Metazoa; phylum Chordata; class Mammalia; order Eulipotyphla; family Soricidae; genus Cryptotis; species Cryptotis parvus. The sequence goes on from JAJIBD010021631.1 coordinate 205,041, forward strand.
CTTGCCTTTGCTTTATGCAGGTTATAAGTAATTTCACAGCTTCTAGATAATTAAATCAGCTAGTAGTTTTTAATCTGTAACCAACATTTGACTGTTTTCTGTTTATCTCTAATGGTACCATGAAGCTTGTAAATTCACTATATTCCCAGTTTATTTTCAGTGCTTAAAAACAAAGCATACTTTTGTAGGTGTGATAATAGGAAAATAATTTTATCTTAATTTCAATAGAAAAATATATATCAGAATGTTAATAATATCAAATAATCTATAAAAATAACTAGAGAATATATGAGTGAAAACTAAAATCAAAGTTCCCTCTAAAAATCCTTAAACATCAATCCACTTACTGTTTTTTTAATTTATCTATGTTTCCATAGTACATATATCAACAAAACATAAAAATGGCAAAAATCTGAGGTCTTACAATGACAGATCTAGCAATGTGTCATTGTCATTCATCACTTCACTTGATCACTTGAATCCTGTTATTCATCGATTTGCTCGAGCGGGCGCCAGTAACATTTCCATTGGACCCTATCACGTGCCAATGTAGCCCAATGGCATCTGGTTGATTCAGGAATATGAAGAGCCTCCAACAGTTCCTTCAGGGTCTTTACAAGGATGTCTGACCATCTTGTAGGTGGGCGGCCACGTGATCTTTTGACATCCCGTGGGATCCAGTCGGTAACGCTCAATAGTCCAGTGGTTGTCTCCAAATCGCATTACATGTTCAGCCCATCTGATTTTCGATGCCTTGGCAAATGAGAGAGCGTCCCTGATTCTGGAATAGCTACGGAGGTCAGAACTCTGGATTCCTTCTCTCACTTGAGTGAGGCGTGATATTCCAAGCATAGCTCTTTCGATTCCTCTCTGGGACACCGGAATAGCATTCTCATCCTGCTTTCATAGGGCCCAGGTCTCTGCGGCGTATGTTAATGCAGGGAGAACAGTGGAGTCAAAGAGATGTGCCCAGAGCCTGAGGTTCTTTGTCCTTTTAGCTATTTCTTCGATGCCCTTGAAGGCATTCCATGCTGCTCTCTTCCTCCTGCGCAACTCAGGTTTTAGGTCGTTCATCATGTTGACTTCTAGACCTAGGTACACATAACTGCTGCATTCAGAGATGTTTGTTCCATTGAGAGTGAATGGGGCCTCAGGAACTAGTTCATTTTTCATGAACATTGTTTTCTTTAGATTCAGCTGTAGACCTATCTTTCCACACTCTCGGTGGAAGTCAGCCAGCATTTGTGCCGCTTGGCTAATATTTGGTGTTATTAGAACGATGTCATCAGTGAAGCGGAGGTGGTGTAGTTGCTGACCATCTATCTTCACTCCCATTCCTTCCCATTCTAATTGTTGCATGATGTTCTCCAGGGTGTCACTGAAGAGTTTTGGTGAAATGGTATCACCATGTCAAACCCCTCTTTTCACATTAATGATCACTTCTTTGTAGAATGGTGAGATCCTGGTGGTGAATCCGTAATACAGCTCACGAAGGATCTTGATGTATTGGGTTTGAACACCCTGTTTGGCTAGGGCTTCAATGACTGCTTCAGTCTCCACAGAATCAAAGACTTTCTGTAAATCAATGAATGTGAGACAGAGTGGCATCTTGTACTCCCTACAAACCTCGGTGAGCTTGGTTACGTGTGGATATGGTCGATTGTGCTGAATCCTTTCCTGAAGCCTGCTTGCTCGCATGATAGTCCTTCATCTAGTTTTCTGCTAATCCTGTTCAGGATGACTCCTGTAAACAGCTTGTAGATGACGGACAACAGGCAGATGGGGCGATAGTTGCCGATGTCGTGAATGTCTGCCTTCTTGAACAGTAGAACTGTCCTGCTGGTTTTCCATTGGAAGGGCACCTTGCATTCGGACAGGTAGTGTATGAACAGCCGAGCTAGTGTATTGATGAGTACCGACGGCAGATTCTTCAGGTGTTCGGGTCTGAATTTGTCTGGGCCTGAGTGCTGTTCCCTTCTTTACCGACAAGATGCCATGTCGAATTTCAGAAGGGAGAACGTTGGGAATGACATATCCATCCTGTGGAATTTGGTATGTGGGCAGGTGGATGTTGCTATCGAAGAGATTTGAGTAGAAGTCTTGGATAATCTTCTCCACTGCCTTTCTGGAAGATGTAATAGATCCATCAGGGCGTAGGAGGGCAGTCATCTTGGTCTTATAGTTGGCAAAGGACAGGCGGGCAGTGCAAATGCTTTTCCAAGCTTCTGCTGCATCTTCCAGTATTTCTGCTCTTCTGTCTTTGAGGTCTTCTTTTATTGCTTCTCTGCACTGTTTAGCAAGCTTGGACATTAGCATTTGGTCTCCTGAGGCTCGCGCCTTGCCACGTTGGTGAATGAGCTCAAGAGTTTCTGAAGACAAGCATCCTTTTGTGTCTTTCTCTCTCTCGGCATTCTTCGCACAATCATGGAGGTGCTGAACCAGTCAGTTGTATTCTTCATTGATGTCGTCAATGATGGTATCTTCCCATGTTGCTGCAATGGTGCCAAAGAGTTCCCAGTTGGTGGTCATCTGGGAGTTCTCTTCTTAAACTTTGCAGCCTTTTCTCCCCATTGTGGGAAGTAGAAATTTGCACCGAAGGAGACGGTGGTCAGATCCTGTTTGGAATTTGGGGACGACAGCAAAATCGGTCAGACAAAACTGTCGATTGAAGATGATGTGGTCAATTTCATTGTGGAACTGTCCGCCAGGAGATTCCCATGTCCAACGTTTCACTTCAGCTTTCTGGAACTGTGAGTTCCCATGAATGGTCTTGGTGGACATGATGAACTCAGATAGTCTCTCACCCTGTTCGTTCCATTCTAGGCCATGTGTCCCGATGTGGAGTTCTTCAGCCGATCTTCTTGGTCCTATCTTGGCATTAAAATCACCGACTATGATCTTGTAGAAGGTGTGATCTTTTTTATAGAACTCCTACAATTCCATGTAGAATTTCTCAATTTCATCTTCTTTTTATGTGGATGTTGGTGCGTAGACAATGAAGATAGAAATTGCTGGCAGTGGGCCACATCTCTTCAAGTGTAATCATCCTATTCGGTTTGTTAGGCATTCAAATGAATCAATGTTTACGGCCATGTTCGTGTTGACAAGGACACCAACGCCACCGACGCCTCTTTCGGTCGCATGTTCCAAGGAACAATTCTTCTCAGGTGTCAAACACAGCATGATGAAACTGACGCCTCCTCATCTCAGTCAGACTAATGATGTCGTACTTGATCTTTTGTGCTTGCAGCATCAGATCCTCAATATATGCTTCCAATGCCAGCGTATGCACATTGAAAGTACAGACAGTCATTTTAGTCCTTCTTTGTTTTGGCAGCCTAGGATGGCCATGAAATTTTATCAGGCACTGCTTGTTTGCCTTTCTTACTGCTGCCATATTAAGGGCTCTTTCCGGGTCAGGAAAATAAACATTTCTGTTACTGGATTTGGCATATCGAACATGCATCGGACAGCTTGCCAGGCTCTGCCATGTGGGCGCTTTATTCTCATTACTTTGTGGGGCTCTCTCAGAGGGGTGGGTAGAATATTTATGGTAATTTGAGGTAAAATGCTCCCTGGCCATGTGCGCCCCCTGCAAGGGGAAAGCTGTTTTCTGCTCTACCGTGTGTACCTGTGTCTTAGGCTCCAAGCATTCCTGGGCTTGAAATACTCTCCTCTAAAGGGCGGGTCCCTGCGTGGTGGGTCCTTGTAGGCTGGGTTTCTGACAAGCCAGGCTGGAGACTGGATTAATCTGGGGGCTGGAGACTGGGTTAGTCTGCTGGGTGGAGATCTTACCTGCTGCAGAGTGTGAATTGTGAAGATCACTGCCAGCAAGGTGTGGGAGTTTCTCTGGGCTCCTCCGAGGCTCCATAGGGATGGTGGACTCGGGTCGGAAGTTGCTCTCGTGGTCTATGGAATGCAGGGGGTTCAATGGGGAAAGCTAGTTTCTGCTCTGCCGGGTGTACCTGGCAGTGTCATTCATATGTATTTATAAGGTATTATATCTGAAACATATCAAAGATTTTTAGTCAAAAATTTACTTTGAAGTGAGTAGATATAATGCCAAAATCAATGTTATATCATAGCATTGATTTTAAATATAAAAGAATATCACAAAATGTATTTTTTGTTGAAGATCATTGATAACTGATTTTGTTGACTGAGATGAAAACATTAGAAAAGGAACAACAGCTGTCATGTTCAAAGACTTTTTAAACAGATATGACTTTATACCTAATATTTTCTATAACTAAAAATATTAAATATCATGAATATTTATAAATATATGTTATAAATATCATATATTTGAATGTAGGTATAAAACTATTCTACATGTAGCATGTTTTGTAATAATAAATTAAAAACATTCTAAAGATAATTTAAGTTGTATACCTTAGTTAAATGAAAAACTAATAATGAATTATAGATTTGATAAAATCCACATTTGTAAATGTGATTAATATATTTGTTAAGAATAAAGCACAGCACAAGACTTTCCTCTATATGAAATTCTGTCAATTGGGGCAATACTAAAATTTAACAGCTAGAGCTAAAAATGTATTATACTAAATCAATATAATGATCATATTACCTAAAAAAAACATATTTACAATAAAACATTTTAAAAATAAATGCACTACAAAATTGGATCTCAGCAAATAGAAATGATATCAATCACTTTAGAATTTATCATTGTTCCTAACTTAGACTATTTTAGTTGTGCTTGACTCACTTATTTTTTGTGCACTTAACTTGTCTTTATATTAGTCTCTGAATCTAGACTTAAATTTTAAAAATGTTCAAGGGTGGCAAATGGCCAAGAAGGATCCATGGATGTTAGCATTTTGTTGAACAGAGAATGTTACTTTAGTGTTGAACATTGTGATGACATTGCACCCCTAAGGGATAAACATATTCCTGTAAAACAATATACCTCAATTCCTAAAAACATGGATTTTAATTAAATATTGAGGTTATATTTTCTAACTAATATAAATCTAACTGAAAACTTTATTACTTATCCACAGAAGCAATCAGATTTGCATTCTACTATACATAAATATAGAAATATATTAAAATACTTGGAATTACTTGAAAGCAAAGTGTTAAATCACAGGGGAAAAATACTAAACAAAAGTTAATATTGCCTTAGAAGCAGTCAGCTGTTTTCTGTCGTTGCAAAAAAGCACTACTACGATGTGGAGCAGCAGAGCTTTTTTTTTATAGCCTTATAAGACTTGAGTATTAAAATATCAAGTTATGAAAACACCTAGTAATGGGATGGCTTAAATTCCAAAGACCTACACGATCCTTAAAAGAAGTACATCAACATTATCACTTTAGTTTGAGTTTGGGTTTTCTATAAGATCGTTATCAAATTCTAAATATATAAAGATCAAACAGTGGTATAAGACACCAAAAAATTAAATATAAATAAAACTAAAACAAGAAATTTTTTTCTTCAGCATTTTGCAATGACAGGTGTAGGAATTCATATGCAACTCTTAAAAATATCACATATGTCAGTCAGAAAACTTTGGCGATTATATTGTTTAATGGATGAATAACAAAATTTCAAATGTTGAAATAAAAAATAAACTAATTCAGAGATGACCCAACTATACATCATATTTATTAATGGAATTATTTTAAACAGCAACAAATAATGAATATGTTCAATACCTGTAATGCTGCTCTTGACATTATTTATGTATTTGAATTGATTGGTGGATTTTAAGCCATGCTACTCATCCTTTCCATTTGCCTCACATCTGAACAAAATGACATGACATTTAATGTAAGAGCCAAAGAATGAGAATTTTCAATTTCAAAGTTTTTTACATAAACTGACCTTAATGTTTTCAATGACACATTTTATGGTTCCCACCCTTTATATTTATAGTATATGTTCTTATACCTTATTCACTACTAAGTTTTGAGAATTACACCATTCATGTTATGCTAGGAACTATTTTTATTAAATATTCTCATTGTCAACTTCTTATCAAGCCATCCTGTTTAGACTGTATTATTATTATCATCGGTCTGGAGCCACACCCAAGAGTAGTCATGGATTATTCCTTACTCTGTGCTCAAGGTTCATACATGATTTGGCTCATGGGACTATATGGAGTGCTAAGGATTGAACATTGATTGGTAACCTATAACCCAAATACCCTATCTGATTTTCTATTGCTCCTGCCCATAAAAGCTGTTTAAAGACTACTACCTTCTAACACTTCTATTGTCAACTTTCCCAGATATGTTCTCTGCAACAATTTCTGAGATGATATTTACGGTTAGATGATTCCTAAAGGATGATCTCAAAAACAATATCTAAAGGGAGTAAGAAAAACTATACTGAGTACAGAAAGATGTTCCACTACATTGGGAACTCTGGCACTGTGATGATTTTCTATATTGACAGCAAACTGAAGTTAATCTTAACTGATCACAAACTGAAGTAGGGGAATTTGGTTAATATATTTGATATCCAATATCATAGGAACAGCTAATTAGAAAAAGTTATTTATTAATTTTTTGTTAATTAGTTATTGTTAAATAACTGTTAAACAATTTGCAAATAAGGAAGTGAAGATGCTCTGAATAACACAAGATATAGAGCAGTAACACATGGTATAGCTTCAAAGCAAGAAATAGGGTGTCTGACTTTATGCCAATTAGAGTTAGGATAAGGGAACAGCATTGCAAACTTAGCTTAAAATTCATGTGACAGGGCCAGAGTAATAGTACAGTAGAAAGGGTACTTGCCTTGCCTGTGGACTACCTGAGTTTGATTTTCAGCATCCTCTATGGTACTCTGAAACACGTGAGGAGTGATTCTGAAAGCAGTGCCAGAAGTAAGCCCTGAGCACAGATAGGTGTGATTCATAAACAAAACAAAAAAGTAACATGACTTAGACATATAAATAAAAGGATGACTATGTAATTTAATCTTTGATTTTTCTCCATATAAGTTTGTATTTGAGAATTTTATTATACTCTATAGAACTTAAAATTTGATTCTTCATAATAAATGCAGATCTTTATTATCATCAGAGTATTTATGAAGTAGCATATTTGATACACTATTTGCTAAATGCTTGTGGTCTAAAATGTCCCTTTCTCAAAATACTAAAATAATAAATACAAGTATCAGAATAACTACAAAGATTCAATGACAATGACTTTAAGAATTAAAATTTTCATAGAAAAAATATTATTTAATGCAACATTTCCTATATAAGATCCCATGTATATTTGATTAAATTAAGAAAGTCTACTGTTCTGGTGATTGCCAAGTAAATACATCATCTCAATAGTGTGAATATGTGACGCCAGCTTATTTGGTATTTATTTAGGTAATGTTAAACATAACTATAGGGGACATTTTAGAAGAAAAGAAAGTTAAATTTGGTTTTGCGCTTCTACATACTCTAAGAATTAATAGCTATCTGTCAATTTTTATTTTGGTTATATAGAACTATATTGTTTATCCCTCTCTTTAACCATATGGTAGTTTTTCAAATATCCAAATGATAATTTTTATATTATATACCTTGCTTGACATTTTAACTTATTATAGCTGAGGAATAAAATTACTGAAAAACTTTTCAATGGAAATGATCTTCAATATAGTCTTTGCTGCAATTTTTCTTATAATACTACTTAATACAAAAAAAAGTAAGACTCTGTGTCTTCATGAAATAAGCCAGGCAACATTTCCTAGTACCCTTTAAACTTAAGTGTGGTTATATGACCATAGTCTGGACAAGCTCAGAGTTAACGTAAACATTTTGGGGTTATGCAAATAATAATGTCATCTAGGTATTGTCCACAAGTCCTTTTTTTCATTGTTGGCAGAGACAATAATATACCAGAAGCCTCTGAGGTAAGGGAGGATAAGGAGGCGAAACATTAGAGAAGTCTTAGTGCCTTGATAGCCATATATTAATTTTATAGACTTAAATTACCCACATCATAGTTTCTGAGTAGAAAATAAACTTATTGTGTGAAGTAAATGAAATTCAGTTTTTTTTGTTATGCTTTATACCAAATAATTACAGACCCTCAGTGATACAAAAACAGAACTATAATTTATGTCCTGCTACCAAAACTTCTAAGGGTGTGACAGAGATTGGACAATGAGATAGATATATTGAAGGCACGAAAACTAGAGATAATTTAGAAAAATATAGATTCTGTAAAAAAGTTCAATCTGCCATAGAAAAGTTCTATGATATTCTTACGCTAGAAAAGTGAGTGGAAATGCAAGGTGAAATTTGTTTTTCTAGAAAGTGTTTCTAGAAAGGTAAGACTGACAGGAATCCTGGGACTGGTCAACTATTTAGAATTCCTACCACACAGAATAAGGCACTGATGCCCCTGCCCTGCTCATGTGTGTACTGAACACAATCCTAGCAGTTCGGCTCTTTGTCCCTACTGTCTCTGCTCTCTGTGACACCAGAATCTCGCACTGCCAGGTGTGTTTGAGCACTGCAAATAAAGGGAAGCAATCCCTAGCAAACACTATGAACAGATGTGTCAGGCAACAAGGTAAGTGTAATCCTCAATGAGCACATGTGTAAATATCACAACCTTATATGTGACCCTGTGTGAGTACCATAACTAAATATGTGAGCATCACAAGTGTGCTTGTATGTGATCATCAGTCAACATCAATATACTTATTTGACAGGGAAGATACCACGATCACGTAGTTAGTTTTCCCATGGAGAGGCTTATCCATTGCATTCCGGATTTGCTGACCCCTGCGATTTCCCCAAATGTGGGAGACTTGACTGCATAATTTGTGGTAGTGGGTAATGCATTCGCGTTCTCCTCTCTTAAGAAAAAAAAAAACAACAAAACAGAACGGAATAAGGAAGATCAGACTTACAGAACTTCAAAAAGAATTGGAGAATGAGTAAAGTCAAAAGTTTTCAAGAATTGGGGCCGGAGAGATAGCCCAGCGGGTAGGGAGTTTGCCCTTGCACGCAGCCGGCCTGTGCCTGCCCGGGTTCGATCCCTGGCATCCCGTATGGTCTCCCCGAGCACCGCCAGGAGTAATTCCTGAGTGCAGAGCCAGGAGTAGCCCCTGAGCATCGCTGGGTGTGACCCAAAAAAAAAAAAAAAAGTTTTCAAGAATTGGGAAGGGAACTCTTCTGGATTCCTCTAAAAAATTGAACTAAAGGGAAAGGTAAAATTTTAACAAAAATAATAAAACTCATATAAAAATATGAATTAGTAGGTGAGGGGGACAAATTCAAAACTGAAATAGATTTAAGGGCCTTTGGAAAGAACTTTGTGTGTTTATTGGCCCAGGGACATAACTAGATTCAAATAGTTAAGAAGATAATCTATTTTGTAAGGATATATGAAGCTGAATTAAACTAAGAATCTCATTTAAATATGGCTGTGGCTTTTTGTGTGTTGAAAAAATATCCTGCAAGTAAGTATACTACAAGCACACTTAGACCTCAGACAAGGCACCATTTCTTTTGCTCACATATGACCATAACAACAAATAAGAACAGCTCTACAAGTACTGATGTCTAGAAGTACTGATCCCATGAGAGAATGGCAACTAAGAATGTTTCTCCCAGAAGCCAAACTCACAGATTTTACTTACCAACCTTTTCCCCAATTCTAAGCTTCTGTTAATGAATCAAACACTAAAATGTTTCTATTACATGGTTGTGTTTTCTATTTCTGGTATTTTGTTTCATTTTACTTCACCTACCTTGCTTTTTTGATGTGTTAGGGCCAGATATCTGTTATTTCTGATTCATTTTTTTCTTGGCCAGAATAATGCTTGGCCTATTAACTGGGAGAGTGTTTCATAAGAAGAACTTTAAGATAAAAAATAGCTTAGAGGGCCGGAGCAATGGTCCAGTGGGTAGGGCATTTGCCTTGCATGTGACCGGCCCATGCTGGCCTGGGTTCGATCCCCAGCATCCCATATGGTCCCCTGAGCAATGCTAGGAGTAATTCCTGAGTGCAGAGCAAGGAGAAACCCCCCAAGGATCGCTGGGTGTGACCCAAAAAAGCAAAAAAAAATAGCTTAGAGCCTAGGAATGCAGCTCTACAGTGGAGCAATTGCCATACATGAGTGAGGTTATGGGTTCAATCACTAGTATTGCAACAATAAGGGAATCAATTAATAAATTAGGATACTGAATTATCTACCAGGGCCAGTGTTTCCTATATGTGGGAGAAAGAATAAAACATATGATATAAAACAGTCTATGCAAACACTTTCATCTTTCTATTTTGCTAAGATTAGGCCACTCCCTCAATGGAAAATTAAAACAAAAACAACTCTGCAATGTTAAATTTTCAGGTGGGTTTGTGTACAGGAGTGGTTGAAGCATGATAGATTGGCCTTAATTTTCTCAGACTGATGGATAGTGGCCATATCCTTTATGGTCTACATTGACAGTTTACAGAAATGGGTTATCTTTTATGATGGGTCAATGCATAACTGCATCTGGTGTAGTCACATAATTTTTTTTTAGAAAACAATGTATCTGCATTACTCGAAGCAACTAGAGAAATACCTCACTTCAGAAAAGGAATCTAAAGGACATACCACAAAATTCTAAACTCTCAAGGCATAAAGTAAAGCTACATTTTCTTTATGACTACCCTGCAGTCTAGTTCGCATAACAGAACAATAGCTGCATGCCATTTCCAGATGTGTTTGATAAAATTATCCTTGATAATATACCAGTCTTTTCTCCAAGTGTTTCAGAAAATTAAGGGTTCGTAGTGAGTGTAGATATAACTTTATTCAAAGTTCAGAATGATAGGCCTGGAGATGAGTCAAGTGCTTGCCTTGCATATGGCTGCTCTGTTAGATTTCTGGCTCCCCATTTGGCCCACAGAGCCCCATAAGGGGATCCTGAGCACAGGTGTCAAGTGTAAATCCTAACATCGCTGTCTGTGCCCCTCCTGTCAAAAAAAAAGAAAATTTACAAAAGATAAAATTCGCATATTAGCTAATTATCTTGAGCTCTCCTATTTTATTTTTTATCGATTAAAAACAGTTAGATGGAGTTGCCAACTTTGTTCCAACCCTAATAATCAACGATTTTATGACATGATCTCAGAAAGACAAAATAGATATTTTAAGAACTTCATAATTTAATATGCTACATATTTACTACTAGTGCTAGGTTGTAGAATGTTTTGATCTTTCGATCAGAAATTAATATTGATTAAATGAATTATCAGTATCTCTTTTAAAAAACTGGTGAATGGTGGTGGATGGATTATATGGAAAAGTGACCCCAGATGTCCATAAACTTCATTTGGAACTTCCTTTTCAAAGACTGAAAGTTTTTCACATGTAGGTCACCATAATATATAAACCCTTTATATCCGTGTAGGAGAGATTCACAGAAAATGTTTCCCACTTGCTTTTAAGACATTTGTCCTTTTCTTGTGGTACTGATTTTGTATGACCCAGTCGATCCTAATAACAAGGATGACCTCTCCTCAAATGCCTCTTTCATGACTACTTACAGCTGTCCAGTCAGTCATAGTGTGAGTCTAGGAAAATTAATTGTTATTGTGAATATACTTGAAAAGCACTGCTTAGCAGCAAACACACACAGGTTTTTAAACTACAGATATTACTCAGGAGAAAAGGTTTGGAATAAAAATAATAGCTACCTTGTGCTTTCTTAAAAATCATTTTATTATTGAAATGATATACCTTCAAGGTTGCACAGCTAGTTTAATGATGATTATGCTTTAATCCAGAGAGAATAATTAAATGGGATTTAAAAAATTGTATAGTTGTTCATGATGGAAAAAAATGCCAAGAACATTACAACAAAGACCACTTGCTGATGAAAGTAAGATAAATTAAGTGAAAAAATTGGCTAATTTACATTTTTCCTCATCTTATAGGATAGCTTTGTTAAAATATTTTACACACTTGGGAGAGTTTACACTTAAAAATGTAATAGACATTCTTGTTGTTCTCATTTCTATGGCTTATATAAAGTGATTGGGACATACAAACAAAATTAAAGTTTAGCATTGTGGATTTTCTCATAAGTATGTTAATAAAACAAGGCAATTTACTTCAACAAGTTTTTTGGGGTCTTTGTTTAAAACACAAAAATTAAATAAAAATTTATTAAATGCAGTAAAAATTAACATTTTTTTAATTTATTTGTGTAGAAGTCACAACCAGCTGTCCCTGTTATGCTTGGTAATGTTTGGAGCCCAGACTCAGACCCTGCAGTACTGAGGCAATGGGTTAAGGGGGATTAAATGTCAGGAATTGAATGTAAGGCCTTTGTTTGTGTAAATGTCCTCTTTGTTTTTAGCTATATCCCAATATCAATTAAAAGGAATTTTATGAAATAAGTCTTTATCACTAGGGAATTTGAATTACACTAATACTATTGTTGATTTTTTAAGTATTTTATTATACCACCGTGAGATATACAAATAAAAAGATATACAATTAAAAGTTCATATTTGGGTTTTTGGTCGTACAGTGCTCTAGCACCCGTCCCTCCACCAGTGCCCATCTCCCACCACCAATGTCCCCGGTTCCCTCCCCTTCGCCAGCCCCCTCCATGGCAGGTTCTTTATTTATTTCCCTTTCTCTCTTTCTCTTTTCCTTCCCTTCCAGACTATGGATTACAGAACGTACATTAAGAGGTTGGAATGTGTATCCTTTTGCCTCTATTTAATGCTCAGTCCTAGGTTGGCATTAGTACCCTCGACGAATCTGGAAGCAACCAGAGTGCCCGAAAATCGATGACTGGATAAAGAAGCTTTGGTACATCTACACAATGGAATACTATGCAGCTGTTAGGAAAAATGAAGTCATAAAATTTGCCTATAAATGGATGGACATGGAGAAGATTATGTTGAGCGAAATTAACAAGAAGGAGAGAGACAGATACAGAATGACTGCATTTATTTGCATGGCATAAATATATATATATATATATATATATATATACATATTATGATACTGATATCCAAGGTCAAGTGAAACATATATCAGGAGGTCTTGTCAAAAGTGGAAATTATTACAAACATGTGGGAGTCAGAGATTAGGTAAGATAGATAATGGAACAGTGTGCTAATTATTGTTGATTTTTATTAGCATTTGATTTTCTTTTTCATACCCCTTTGTTAATGATGCTTTGTATTAGTCTCTTAAATATTGATGCTTTTTGATGTTTCTTTTACCATAATAATTAAAATTATTCAAATAATCAGGCACCATTTAATAAAGGCAATATTAAACTGATGTGAATCCTTTGTTTTCCCTTTTTTAGATAGTTAAAATGATGGCAATCTTTAGTTTAAATTTATTACCTGATTCACTTAGATTAGTTCATTTTTAGGTTTTTTCCTAGCTAAATTCATTATTGAACCCATTAGCTTTGTTATCACTGGTAAATAACTTATATTTGAACTCTCTTTCACACGAACATATCTCAGAAAAGAGTTCAAAAATCACTTCAGATACATACTTTAAATTTTTAGATATACACATCCAAAGAACTGAGGTAATTTTATTTGTATTTGATATTTTCATAAAATGAAAACCCAAAATTCAGTGGTTCTAATTAGTCTCAATAAAATATCTAGTTTCTCAATGAGACTGCTACCCACCAATGTTTCATAGAAGAATTACAGCTATCTATCACACTATTTTTTTGTTTTTTGGCTTTTTGGGTCACTCAGAAATCACTCCTGGTGGTGCTCAGGGGGCCATATGGGATACTGGGAATCCCACCCAGGTAGGCTGCATGCAAGTCAAACACCCTACCATATAAGTATGATATCAGAAAAGTAAAATGTCTCTATGAGAAAAGAAAATTTTATGAGAAAAGTAAAAAGTAAAATGTCTCTACTTTAAAGAGAAAAAACTTTAGGCTGGGAATTATTCTTTGAATAAAGAATTATTTCAGTAGACTTTTATATTGGTTAGTGGCAACATTGTTTTCATATTGTTTTCCTCAGCATCCTCCTAGTTGTTGAGTCTGTCACAACATATAAAATATTATTGCTCTGATATTCCTCTGCTAACTTTCCAGGCGATTACATTCCATACGTAATTAAGAATAAACTAATGCTTTCAGACACACTATTGTTATTCATTTCAAATGATCAATTTACAGAAGAATACATTATATTGCTCCATCAGGTTTTGATTTACTAGCCACAGTTGAAAAATAAAATTTGATATCTTCTATTAGATGTTTTCGAATAAGTTCTTACTTTTATTTGAATGTTTATTAATTTAAAGTTCCATTAGCTATTCTTATCACTTTATATATTCCTATATTCTTCAACTCATAATAAAAGCATCCACCAACTTTTTATTTGTTTACTCATTTTCAAAGTTAAACAAACAGGAATAAAATAGGAAAAATGTGTTTTAGTTGCTCTTTAATTATGCTCCATAAAGGTACATGGCAGTATTACAATTCTTAACTTTCTGAAAAAATTTCCAGACATCATCTTAGTTCAGTTGCAAGTGAAATAAGAAAACAAATGCTTTGTTTAGTTACTCTAAACCAAGAAAAGAGTGTTTTTAAAAGATCTCAGATTAGATCTCTCAAAAGGTTTGTTTAAAGATAGCAAGACATAATTCATGGCCACTGATCAGAGAACACAGTTTATCATTCTCATTATTCTAGTTTTTATTTTGATTGTGTAACAATTATATAGAATATGAAGAGTATAGATAAATACTTCTGTTAGTATCACATTTAACAACATATTTCAGTGCCATCCCACCACCAAAAATATATCCCTAGCATTCCGCTCACCTCTACATCCTTTACCTGCTATAGCCACTGAAGTGTTCACCAAGTAGGGGTTCATTTGAGTGCCCTCCAACACCTGCATTATCCACAGAATTAATGATAGCTGGTTACTTTTAAGTTAATATTAGCCATATTGAGTCCTGGAATCTGCTGTTCCATAGAAAACACCATTTAAATGGCATAACAGTCATCTTACTGCAAACTTTAAAGACTTTGTACCCTCAAATTACAAATTTTGTATTAATTTTTACTTCTATTAGCATTTAATTTTTTAAAAATTTTTTATTATACCATCTTGAGATACACAAAAACAAAGACATTCATGTTAGCATTCAGTCATACAATGTTCCAGCACCCATCCCTTCATCAGTGTCCATTTCCACCACCAATGTCCCTGATTCCCTCCCCCTAACCTTCATCTATGGCAAACACTTTGCCTCTCTCTCTCTCCTTCCTTCCTTCTCTCACACATATCATGGCCTGCAATAAACATTTAGAGGTTATCATGTGTATCCCTTTGCCTACATACAATGCTCAGCTCTAGGCTGGTATTATCATTTCCAACAACTATTAGTACACTGTTCCTTTCTCTGTGTTGCCTAACACCAGTAACAAAGCAATTGGAAGCAAAGATAAGCATATGGCACTACCTGAAACTAAAAAATGTCTTCATCTCAAAAGAAATGGTGACAATGAAACAAAGAGAGTTCAGAGACTGGGAAAGAAAATTCACCCAATACCCATCTGATAAGGGGTTAATATTCAGTATATATCAGGCACTGGTAGGACTTTACAAGAAGAAAACAAACAACCCCATCAATAATGGGGAGAGGAAATGAACAGAAACTCCCAAAAAGAAGAAATTTGAATGGCCGAAGGCACATGAAAAAAGTGCTCTTCATCATTAATCATCAGGGTAATGCAAATCAAAACAACAATGAGATATCATCTCAGACCACAGAGACTGGCACACATCCAAAAGAGCAAGAACAACAAGTGCTGGCTTGGATGCGGGGAAAAGGGTTGGTTGTTAGTGGGAATGTCGACTGGTACTGCCTTTTTTGGAAAACAATATAGACATATTATTTTCCAAAAACAATATGGACAATTGTTGGTGGGAATGTTGACTGTTACAGCCTTTTTTGAAAACAATATGGACATTCCTCCAAAAACTAGAAATCGAGCTTCAATCTGACCCAGTCATACCACTCCTGGGAATATATCCTGGGAGGTAAAAAATTCACAGCAGAAACACCCTCTGCACTTCTATGTTCATAGCAGCACTATTCACAATAACCAGAATCTAGAAACAACCAGAGTGCCCAAGACAGATGAATAGAATAAAAAATTTGCTACATCTAGACAATGCAACACTATGCAGCTGTTCAGAAAAACGGAGTTATGAAATTTGTCTATACATGGATGGACTTAGAGAGGATCATGCTGAGTGAAATTAGCCAGAAGGAAAAGGACAGATATAGAATGACTGCATTTATTTGTGTAATATAAACAAATAGTGTGATACCAATATCCAACGCCAGGTAAACATAGATCAGGAAATCTTGTTGGTGGATGGAATCTACTATTAGCATTTTAAATGTTTACAATTCAATCACCCTATTGTTCACTATCATATTCCTATTCTCAAACCTATTTTATGAGTTTATAGGACTTATAAAACATGTTATCTAACTATGTTTCTTATGCCTGAACATCCTGTGTACATCTGATAAATGATGCATGTATCTATAGGTTTGGGAAACAATAAGCACATGTTTTTTTTCCAACTTATATTCATGAAAAGAGAACTAACAAATTCCTTTCAGCACTTTACAATTAATGCAACATATTCATTTTATTATTTACATCTTGCCTAAACATGGGTAAGTTTCTTAGATATTAGAGTCTAATCAATTCTAAACATGAACTTATGGGGCTAGAGAGTGAGTACAGGACTACAGCAGGTAAATTTCTTGCCTTGCATACAACTGACTTGGATATGATCCTTGGTACTCCATATAATCCCCCAAAACTACCAAAGATGTTTCCTAAGTACAAAGCAGGAAACCCCTGAGCACTATTGGGTATGGCCTAACCCTCATAAAAAAAAAAACATCAACATATCCTTTGCAACTACTGCCACTGAAAGTATCTTAATATAGATTAATAAATACTCAAAAGTGATATGGTGTCTTACTGCGTTCTAATTAAGATTAACAAATACTTTGTTCAAAACAACTTTCACTTCCTAAGTAAAACTTGTGAGCTTACTTTTTATTGAGATTTTCAATATTTTAAATAGCACTTGTTTCTAATAAAAATAATTAAATCCTTCTGACTCTTAGAGAAAGAACTTGGTACTTTCATATACGGTTTATCACTTGATCACTTGATCACTTGAATCCTGTTATTCATCGATTTGCTCGAGCGGGAGCCAGTAACATTTCCATTGGACCCTATCACGTGCCAATGTAGCCCAATGGCATCTGGTTGATTCAGGAATATGAAGAGCCTCAAACCGTTCCTTCAGGGTCTTGACAAGGAAGTCTGACCATCTTGTAGGTGGGCGGCAACGTGATCTTTTGACATCCCATGGGATCCAGTCAGTAATGGCTCTAGTCCAGCGGTTGTCTCCAAATCGCATTACATGTCCAGCCCATCTGATTTTCGATGCCTTGGCAAAAGAGACAGCATCCCTGATTCTAGAATAGCGACGGAGGTCAGAACTCCGGATTCCTTCTCTCACTTGAGTGAGGCGTGATATTCCAAGCATAGCTCTTTCGATTCCTCTCTGGGAGACCCGAATAGCATTCTCATCCTGCTTTCATAGGGCCCAGGTCTCTGGGGCGTATGTTAATGCAGGGAGAACGGTGGAGTCAAAGAGATGTGCCCGGAGCCGGAGGTTCTTTATCCTTTTAGCTATTTCTTTGTTGCCTTTGAAGGCATTCCATGCTGCTCTCTTCCTCCTGCGCAGCTCAGGTTTTAGGTCGTTCATCATGTTGATTTCTCGACCTAGGTACACATAACTGCTGCATTCAGAGATGTTTGTTCCATTGAGAGTGAATGGGGCCTCTGGAACTAGTTCATTCTTCATAAACATAGTTTTCTTTAGATTCAGCTGAAGACCTATCTTTCCACATTCTCGGTGGAAGTCAGCCAGCATTTGTGCCGCTTGGCTAATATTTGGTGTTATTAGAACGATGTCATCAGCGAAGCGGAGGTGGTGTAGTTGCTGACCATCTATCCTTACTCCCATTCCTTCCCATTCTAATACGGTTTATAAAATGATTTTTTGAGAATCATATAATTTAAATACCTTGATTATTCACTAGCTACATGAATTCTTAACAAACTACACAGTGCTCCATCAAGAGGAAATAATATGTATTTGTCAGAGTGCACTGATAGGGACAAGACAATGTTATGCCATCTACGCTTTATTAATCTTCATTTCCATTTTTCTGAACTACTGGGGGCCATCTCATGTATGCTCAACTGGGAGCCACACCCTGTAATTGTCACTCAGACCCTCTAATTGATCCTGTCCATCTGAGAATTCAATAATTGGGCCTACTGATATGGTTCTGCTGGGGCTCAGTGGCTCGGGGGTCTGTCTAATGGCTCAGGAGTCCAGCAGAGATACCCTGGCAATGCTTGAGGGTTACTCAGAATGTATCCAGTGATACATAGGAGGCAGGGCAGTGGATGTCAGAAACTGAAGTCAGCATTTCAACGACGGCAAACGACTTCAACAAAAGTGTCAAACCTTCAAGCTCTTAATCTACCCACTTTGCAGCAAATTTTAAGAAAAACATAACTATGTTATGACTTTTAATGTTTTAATCAAATCACTACAATTTTTTAAATATTTAGCCTTTGAGAGTGGATTTATAGGATTGTTTTAGCCAAGCATGATATAAATTGCGTTATATTTTGTTGTAGGCTGGAACCACCTGGGTTTTTGAGAGACTGCTGATCTTGGTAAGATACAATTGCCTATGAAGATGGAGTTTTATCTACTTGGCCACACTGTATCACTGTCTTCTCGTTCATCATTCATTTGCTCGAGCAGGCACCAGTAACATCTCCATATGACCTGTCTCATGCAAGTAGAGCCCAAGGGCACCTGTTTGCTCCAGAACATAAAGAGCCTCAAACCATTCCATCAGGTCATGGGATTGAGGTCTATAATTGTAACTGGTATTTGGCATTCAAATATGACACGGGTAGCTTGCCAGGCTCTGCCATCGTGTGGGTAGCCTACTCTTGTAGTCATCTCAGCATTTATTGATGAACCGCATGGCCGCTGGTCTGCTGGGTGGAGTGCTGATGAGGGGAAGTCTGGATGTGGAAAATGGAGGCCCTCATGGGGTGGGGGGTCGTCTGGATTGTTGTGAGGCTCTGCTGGGGTGGCAGGCCAGGGCTAGACCCTGCCATCCCTCCTGGGTGCCTCATGAGCTGCTGCGCACAGGGAAAGCCAGTAGCAGCTCTGCCCCATGTCTGTCTCTGGATCAGCATACTGGGCGGGATTAAAAAAAGACTGCTGCAGAGTGGATCTCAATGAGCCGGGCTGTGATAGGCTGGTCTGCTGGGTGGAGTTCTGACTAGGGGAAGTCTGGATGTGGAAAATGGAGGCCCTCATGGAGTGGGGGGTCTTCTGGCTTGTTGTGAGGCTCTGCTAGGGTGACCACATTGTGACAAAACTAAAATCTGACCAACTTGCTTTTAATTAATGAATATGCAATTTTCTTGATGTCAAGGCTATCATGAACTCTCTTCCTTCTCCCTGAAATTGTGCAATCACATCCCACAGAATCCATAACCGTCATGACTTCTATTCAGTGATTGTATTAATTTTTTTAATCCACTTTTCACTTACCTGATTTTGGTTATGTGCCTTAAAAATATGTCAAAATATTCTTTCAAAGCAATTACCACAGCTGTGTTGGCTTTTCATTCTTGTTAGTTTTATCTATTTCTTAGTAAAGTAAAGCAGCATTATTTAAAGAGAGAGAGAAAAAATTCTGAAGAGGGAGCATTGTTAATAATTGTAGGGAAGTTACATATCCCAAGTTGGGACACAGGAGATTTCAAATGGGAATCCAATTTTTCTCCCTTTATATGCACCTCTTCATTCATGCCGTTGTTGCCAATAAGATTGATCATATTGGCATGCATTTTTAATCATGTTGTTGCCAATAGATAGATTTTCCATGTTTGTCAAGTCAATTAGCATTATAGTGATATATTTAAATAACTATTTTATTTATTCATTTATGTATTGCTTCTAAAAGGCTTTTAATAGTACAACAATCTCTACCACCGCAATCCTAGATTTTTAAATGTTTATAATTTTGTTTAGCCATAGTAACTATATTCAATGAAAAGAATCCTATTATTTAAATAATATTAATATTTAAATTATAGCAATATTTAAATAATAATCAAATTATTTAAATAATATTATGAAAATAATAATACAGAGCAATTACTACAATTATAATGAAATACTTAGATTCTCACTAATTAGAAGGCACTGGTACAAATAGTAATAATCACAATGGATTTAAAGGGATTTTTAGTAGTTGAGATTACTTATGTAATAAAAAGGTTAGGAAAAGGAGAGATCTAGATTTCATTAACAATTCTAAAAACTAGAAGATTGGGCTCATCCCTAAAGTCCTAAGTGTATCCTTCATCTAGGCAATGTTAACAAATTTGTCACTTTGAGAATTAATTGAATAAAATCAGAGAAATAGTTTTATATAACAAACTGCTTTTTGAAATGAACTTTAAACCATAACTGATCATTTGGAGTGATGCTAAATGCCTACAGTAATTCAATACCTAGTAAGAAAAAAGGGACCAGCCTAAGCTTATAAAATGCTACAAAATAATAGGCAGTGTGTATTTCCAGAGTAGGAGCCTGTGCCAGTTTACCCTAAGGAAAATGCCAAGCAGAAAAGAGACACTCAGGCAAGTCAGGAAGAGAAACATTCAAACAAGCCAGGAAAATAAACAAGTAAATCAGTTTTCCTTCAAAAGAAATAAAATTTTTGCGCCGTGGTGAGACCATGTGTAAGGCAAACACCCTACCCGCTTTGCTATTGCTCCAACCCCCATTTTTAAAATAAAACAATTTCTCTTTTCCCTATTAAAATATCAACTTAAAAACACACGCTATGCTTTTTTTTTTTTTTTGGGTAACACCCGGTAATGCTCAGGGGTTTCTCCTGGCTCTGCACTCAGGAATTACTCCTGGCGGTGCTCGGGGACCATATGGGATGCCAGGGATAGAACCCAGGCCGGCATGGGC
Source organism: Cryptotis parvus (assembly GCA_021461705.1). Taxonomy (NCBI): domain Eukaryota; kingdom Metazoa; phylum Chordata; class Mammalia; order Eulipotyphla; family Soricidae; genus Cryptotis; species Cryptotis parvus. The sequence goes on from JAJIBD010021631.1 coordinate 226,167, forward strand.
TGGCCACGTGCAAGGCAAACTCCCACGCCCTACCCGCTGGGCTATCGCTCCGGCCCCCTGTTTTTATTAATTTTCCCAATATACTACACATTTTTTGCCTCGTCAACCGTAAATATTTTATTTCTTTTGTAAATGCAAGGGAGGGGACAGAAAGATTAAAGGTGAAGGCACATGACTTGCACATAGAACCTGAATCATTTCCTGGTGCCAAATGGTTTTCTGAACACTGCTGGGTATAGATAGCTCTTGAGTCCCAGAACACTGCCAGTCCGGATACGGGGCCTGAGCAGTACCACACTTTTGGCCCTCACACAAAACAACTGTAAGGTTGGCAGACAACCAGTGGAAAGGCCCCTGAGTCTTCCTGATTCCCCAAATAAATCAAACATAAGGGAATATAACAAATGATTAATATTTAGACAGGACTGTGCAAAAAGCAAGGTAAGAATGATAGAAAAACTAAAGGGCTAGTATTTAAAATAATGAAGGTAAAAGAAAGCTTATGCTTTTAGATTTTTATTTTCCCAAAATTGAACATTCTAGCATTGTATGACAAAATTTTGCTTAGAATATTTTCTGTCTTGGTTTGATAAGATAGATGTACTGAAGGAAGTGCATTTTTTGTTAAAGCTGATAGGTTCTGATCTGAGGAAGACACTCAAATACTAGAAAGACTTTAAGTACAAGTTAGAGAAGTAGAAGAAGGTATATATTTAGACATACTATAGCCTTGAGAATCAAAGTGTAAGTATACTCAAGAATGAGTAATCTCATTTTTAAGATTTACTATTAAGAAATTACAGTATACATCTAAAGAGTCAGATTTAACATACTCCAGAGAGATTAGTATCAATTCAATACGAATCTCTTGTTTGCATACATATTAAATTGGAATAAATTGACTATGGGTGTCATAGTCAATATATTTCAAAGCAAAAGTAGGCTTTTGGTTTGGTCATTTCAATTAACATCTAAGCTCCACCGGTTTTTAAATTTTATCCTGTGGGTTTCCTTGGCAATGGTAAATTCTCAAGGCATGGGTGAGTGTGATTTTTGCTATTTACATTTTGGGGGTTTTATACTACACCTGGCAGTGTTCAGGGATCATTCCTGGCAGGGCTCAGGGAAACTTATGGTGTACCAGGGATCAAACCAGGGTGAACCACATGCCAGGCAAGTGCCCTACCTGTTGTACTATCCCTCTGGCCCTGATTACTATGAAGATTTTACATTGGACATCTAATAAAGCTAGAAATTATCTTTTAGTAACTTGGTCATATATATTGAATTTTATTGGCTTCAGCAGATTTAAGGCTACAAAGGATCTCATACCTCATTGTGTTCATCTTTAAAATCCTGGAATCTATAACATGCTAACTCCCTTGGCATAATATAAGAGCCCCTTCCCCAAATTGTATATGAATATGTAAGAGACATATAATGAGGAAGGGAGCATGACAAAAAAGATATATAAGAATAGGGAATATAAATTACTAGTTCTTTATAAGCACAGAGATATCAATGGAATAAACACTGCAAGTTGTTGATAGTTGCAATGTTTTCATAAAGGAAATATATTTCATAAAGGAAATATTTTTTTCCTGTTAAAGTAACATTCTCTGATTTCTTTTCCATGTTGGTTATATATAATATGTCAACACTGGTCATTTTTGTATCAGCTAAATACAAGTAGTATATACAAAAAAGACATTGTAATAAGCCATGGAAATTTTATTTTTTCCGACATGATTTTAAATATAATTATAGTATAGTTTAACATTGGGAAAATAAAAACTTAATTATGCTATAATGCTATAATAATAAAGAAGTGAAGAACAAATATATTATCCCATTTAGGATAGTGTTACTTTGTTTTGATGCAAGTTTCTTTCTCTATACAAAAGACCTTTTATTTGGAAGTAGTTCCATTTGTTATTTTTCTATTTTACTATTGGATCAAAGAGAAAACAAGGGTGAAATTTGTTCCAAAAAATTGAAAATGAATGATAATGAATACACAACTGATCAGAATATAAAAGATATAGTATAAGCAACACAAACAGGGAAGTATATATTAATATGAGTATAACTAATGAAACAAGGGCAACAAAAACTTTCCTAATTTTACACCTGATCACCTAGAACAATTAAAAGTAGATATTAGTTAAAAAGAAATAAAACAGTAACCAAATAATGGAAGAGGTGCTCCATTGAAGGTGCCCACTTTCCAGCTCAGATGCATTATTTCTCTCCTTTACATGGTAGTGGATATTCCATTCTGTAACTACCCATATCACAGGCTGGAGTACGTCATCTCACTTTTATTTTATGGAACTCTTTCACTCTTTCTCACTCTCTCCTTTTCCAGAGAATTATACATTCTCCCTAATTTTATTATTCTATTACAATAAAGTTATTTTACTTCACTTAAAGAGATAAGTACTTTTAAAAATTGGAGCAGAAATGGACGAAATAGTGACAAAAGTTGCCGAAAATATCAATAAAACCAAGAGTTGGGACCTTGAAATATATTTGCAAAACATAACAGAGAAAAACACAAAGAACTAAAAATATAAAAGGGAGAAATTATTATATATTTGTACTACTGAAACACAAAGAAATCACAGACAGTATTTTCAACAAATACATTGCAACTGATTGGCTATAGATGAAAAATTCAAAATCTTAGAAACATGAAATTTCAAAACTATATCAGGGGATATGGAAAACATGAAAAGATCCATTATGAGTAACTGCACTGAAACAATAATCAGGATTCTACCCCAAATCAAAAGTACAATTCAATAGTTATTCCACTGTAAATTTTAACAAGATTTAAAAATAATGAAATATATGATTTTTTACACACCTCCAAACAATTGAAAACTGGAGATTAATTTATCAAGCACATTTTAATAAGATAATATTGCCTGTATTCTGAGACCTGTATAGGATAACACAAAAAAGATTACAGGTCATCTCAATAAGCTGATAAATATAGATGTAAGAAATCGGTTACCACCAACCTAAAAAATAGTAAAAATAATTGGTAACTTAAGACAGTCAATTCTATTAATCACTTCAAAAAAACTTTTTTGTTATGCCTATTCATTATTTTTTATATTTTATCTTTTATTCATTTCCTTTTCATTATTTCATATTTACCTTAGATTTAGTGGGTTCTTAAAATTTGTTTTTTAATCCATTCACAATCTAATATAAATTTAGATAATTTCTAATTTCTGAATACAATGAATAATCCAACTATAAAATTCACATATAATATTTTTGGTTAAGGTATTCTTTATTTGCTCTTGGATAACTCTGTAGATGTGCAACTGCTGACCTGTATGGTAAGCTTATGTCCCCATTTTATGAAACTGTCAAATTATGATCCCAAGTGGTTGACATAGTTGACATAGTTGGCATTTTCTAAAGAAAAGAATAAGAGATTCAAAATTTTCAAAATATGTCCACTGCTTCCAGTTGTTTGTTGTTGATGTTTGTTACGATTTGGAGATAGTACACTTCGTTGCTCAGTGCTCAGGGGACCATAGATGGTGCTGGGGATTGAATCAGGGTAGTCTACATGCTAGGAAGCCATCTTCACCACTGTACTCTGGCCAATGCAAGTACTTCTGATGTAGTATGAAATATGAGGGGATTTTTATGGCCTTATTCTTAATTAAAATACATTTTCTGGTACTTTAATTGATTTACAGATATGTTCAATTTTAATTGACTAGTCATATGATTAAATTTAAAGAGCTTTATAATTTCCTAAGATAAATGTGTTTTTAAATAAGATATATAATCTGCAAATTTTTTCCAACTGCTTTATTGTTTTATTATAGCAGGGAAAGTTATAGTTTATTTTTATTTGAGCAGGGAAGGTTATAGTTCTGTTACAATTTCACTCATGATATGAAACTTAACTTTTTCTCTTGAAGTGCTACAGTTTTATTATAAAGATTAAGAAGCATTTATTTACTGCATATATATTTAACTCTTACATTAAGTTCTATGATCTCTTTCAAGAATTTCTGTGTATGTATGATATAGGAGAATTATTTTCTTCATATGGATGAATCATTTCACACTCTTTCTTGAATAAATAAAGCTTACTCTGCTGAATAGCCTTAATATCTTTAAAATTTACTTGGCATCATATATAAGCATACTTAGCTCTATAAAGTAACCAACTACACATAATTTTTTTTTAGGATTTGGGGCCATACCCAGTGGTGTTCAGGGTTACTGCTGATTCTATGCACAGGAATAATTGGGGACCAGACCAAGTTGACCTCTTGCAAAACATGCACCTGCCCTGTCATTGTACTATGTCTCCTATCCCCATATACTTTTATCTATTGTGTCTATTGATGCTGTTTTAATCAGGATTGCTATTATTACTATATTCTGTTTTTGTTAGTGGAAAATAGTCTGTCTTATCAGAAGAAAGGATCACTGCCCAGGTCCATTCATGTTGCCACTTTATTTTTTTCTATTTAAAAATACAAAATAGTAGGCCAGGGTAATAGTACAGCAGGTAGGACATTTGCCTGGCACACATTTTGTGGGCTTGATTTCTGGAACCATACCTAGCTCCTCTATATCTACCAGGAATGATCACTGAGCACAGAGTCATGAGTAATCCCTGAGCACTGTGGGTGAGACCCTAAAACAAAAAACAATAAAAAATAAACTTAAGGCATGCGCCTGTTTCTTCTACAATTAGAATAATTTGACATATAGCTCTTATTTTTAAAACATTTACTAATATACAATGTTTCACAATATGTAAATTTTATTTATTCATTCAAATTATATGATGGAATATTGCTTGAATTGTGTATACAACTTAAACACACATATATTCACAAAAGACAAACACTTACACTTACAAAGAAATATCTGTTGTGTTTCCTAACATTCATTTTTTGCTCAAATTTAATTATTAGTTTATTTCCTTGTTGAATTATTTATAGGTATTGGTTTTGTGGCCTCAGGAGTTCTATAGAGTATTTGATATAATTTTATTAATTTGGGCTGTGCACTTTCTCTGGCTTCAGTGTGTACTTGTCACAAGCATAACTTAAGTTATACTTAAGTTATATCTATATGGAGAAACTATATAGATAGTTTCTCTTTATTTGATAGCTCTTCTCCTTACAATTCCATATTCAAACATAATTTTGTAACTTTGAGAAATTTAAACAGAACATCTCTACTTGCATATTCTTTTTAAATAGTTTCACCAATCTTGCATTCAATGAGCAGGTATTCAGGTGAAGTTGACCCAGCAACTACTTAAATCGTCCCTCAGAATTGAACATACATCCACCAACCGACACCAATCTTAAATCTTTTAAATGATTTATTCCTTAAATGACTAAAAAATTGAAGCCACTTACATTATTATTATTATATATCTGTCATATGCAATAAAAGTTTTCAGAGTAAATTCTTACCTATTGTATATCTGAAGTTTTGATCCAAAGGCAGTACTAAAAATGATTTAGTTATTATTTAATCTCATGCGTTGAGTTATAAATTCTGGGTTGCATGAATAACAGTATAATAAATACTTGATTCTTATTGATCTTGTGGGATAATTGCAGCCTGGATTAAACTGGAATAGTTGTACTTTATAATTTTAATAGAGTTTGTTTTTACAAAAAAAGCTTCATACACATATTCTTATCAGACAATGCTCATGCATTCTCACATATGTAAGTATATCATATGCTTACAATGACAAGACCCAAGGCCAATCAGTATTTTGTTCCTTTAATACTATTCACTAGGTTTTAGAAAGATAAGGTAGGTCAACTATTATTAGACACTTTAAAATACTTTAAAGACATTAGTCTTAAGGAGCACTATAAAAGTGTCCACTTAGAAAGATAAGAGGCAGCTCGTTACAGTGAAACACTGAGAATTGTGCAGAGCCAGGCATTCTTCTGTTAGTGACTATGAAAAGTAATGATTATATAATTATAATACCAAGATCACTGCATCAAAAACCTTTATTTTATGTCAGTGTTTTCACTCTTTCTCTGTTCATTTCTGTTTGCCTCAGAAGAGAACAGTTATTCTTTGTCAGGTTGAGGGCATTCAAGTGAACCAAAAGGTCAATCTAATTAAAAAGGGAAAGAACTTCAAATCACAAAGGGAAAAAAGATCCAGCTAAATGCCAAGGAATTTATATTACTGAATGCATGAGGTAAACAGTCAAACAATGAGATGAATGTACAAAGGTGTCAAAGAAGGGTGTGTGGGGGAGGTAGTCTGTGACCTTTGAATTATTATTTTTGTAAATTAAATGATATTTATTCCTTTAAAGAAAAACATTGCACATTAGAAACATTTAAAATGCAATTAACTTTATCATAGTTTTAATGGGCATTATTTTCCTCCAATGAGTTATTAAAATATTTATATTCATAGATGATCAGCAAAGAAACTAGATTAAATGTTAGCATCCTTTCTAATTTACTCTTCCCAATATTATATAGTTGATAATATATATTTTTATTCTTTGTAAATACTACCCACAATTTCGACCTACCCCAAAAATGCAGTCTGCAAAAAACATTGCTGATTTTCCTTTAATATTTTGTTTTTGTTTGGGGGGAAAGAAGGGGAGGCCACACCTCTCAGAGTTCAGAACTCCTCGGTCTCAGTCAGGGATCACTTCTAGTGGAATTTGCAGGACTATATGTAATAATGGAGATTGAACAAGGATCAGTCATATGCAAAGCAAACACGCCCACCTGCCTGCTTTACTATCACTCTGGTCCACAAACTGTCAAATGTCCTTCAGATTCTGCAGTGTTAAGTTTTGAAAGGTAAGTAGAGAAAATAGTTATAACTTGACTTATTTCGCTTTACTTTTTTTCTCATGCCATTTTTCATAATTTCTAAAAACAATGTGAAAAGCTAGAGTTTAAGTTACGTGCCTTCCATGTGGCAGATCTGGTTTAATTCCTGATACTATCTGGTCTCCAAGGCATTGTTGGGAGCAGTTTTGGTTTTTCCCAAGCACCATTTGGATTGTGCATCTACACAAAGTCCTTTGCAGTTTCACTCTGACTAAAGACCTAACATAAATATTTTCCAAAAGATTAGCTTTCACAGAATTTTTTTCAATGACTGCAAATTAAGATCAAAGGATCGCGATTATTCGACTAGTTATTTATTATTCACATTTTATTATTAGCATGGTATGTTTTCATCTTTGATAATATATTATAAATAGAGACTGCATAATTTTCAAGAACAGAACCATAACTATAAAGTGACCTTACGTATAAGATAATATAATCATGAAAAAATATGATGAATTGATAATGTGATAGTAATGTTCTCACATATGAAAAGCTTCCATTTAAAGGAAATTACTGATATTCACTTGTCTGCTTAATCCTCTGGAGAGTTTTTAGAGCTGTGATTTGCTGTGAAAGTACTGAGATTTAGATTTCTATTCTCAAGAGGGTCGCCAGTGTAGTCTCGAAAACAAACAAAAATTAATAAGGAATCAGAATCCAGGTGGGCCTGATTTATAATAAAGTAATATGATTTATTTTTACAATGCATGATCTCTATTTAGGTAGAAATTTTTTAAGTAAATCTTAGCAACAGCTAAGGATTCACTATGACCTGAGAAATAGAGAATTATGACTTGTGTCCTAGATAATTAAAAAGCTTGATCACTTGAAACATAATGGCACTCTTATCTCCTCATCAATATCGGGTCTTATGATCCTCTTGAGAAGAGATTCTTGCTAAACATAACTTGATTCCATGAGTAAAATGCATATACAAATAAAGCTATGAATTCATGATGTTAAGGTCAGAACATAGTTTCATTGTCTCAATCACTTCCCTTGATCACTTGAATCCCGTTATTCATCGACTTGCTTGAGCGGGTGCCACTAACATTTCCATTGGACTCTATCACGTGTCAATGTGGCCCAATGGCATCTGGTTGATTCAGGAATATGAAGAGCCTCAAACCATTGATTGTCTCAATAGATTATAATTTCGCTAAAGATTCTGACATGAAGCACAAATACAAGGATAAAGATATTTTTTCTTGAATTTCATCTTTCACTAACTCTATTTCCAATATTATATTCATTAAGAAGCCAGGATATATTTTTCGTGAATTAAATATTAATTCTCTTCCTCCTTTTTAGTCCTTTACCAACTGTTTATTAAATTTACACTTCAGTCAGTTGTATCCTAATACATTAATGCGCCTTGTGCTTTTTCATTCCTATACCTTCTTAAATATTTAATTCAGGACCAGCACAAAAAACCTTATTGATTGCAAAGGTCAATAGAGTTGGAGTCTAAGGAAGGAAAAGCTTATTGCAAATGTTGTCTGGCATGGAGTTAGTTCTGACTCCATTAAGCTCCAGGTAGTTGACTCTGGGATGCTGGCTGGATCATAGAGAAGATTAGCAAACATGGCATTCAAGAACAATCCCTTGCTGCTAAAGTATGATCCTCATGAGCATTGGTATAAAAGGCACACAGAACACCTCTCACAATGGTTTGACTCGGTCTGCTTGTATACAAAATGGTTAAAATTTTCAATTGACCCAAGAACCTAGTGTCAAGGTTCAAATTTCACTTCTTCGAAACTTGTTTTAAATTATTTTATAGCACCTTGAGAGATCAAAACATAATAAAAAAAGATAATTTATGCTTTAAAATCTAATTTCTTTTTTTCTTTTTTTTTTCTTTTTTGGGTCACACCCAGCAATGCTCAGGGGTTACTCCTGGCTCAGCACTCAGGAATTCCTCCTGGTAGGGCTCTGGGGACCATATGGGATGCTGCGGATCGAATCTGGGTCAACCGTGTGCAAGGCAAATGCCCTAACAGCTATGCTATCACTCCAGGCCCTAGAATCTAATTTCTAAAGTGAAAAATAACACCAACTATACAGACAGGGACTAGAAAAACAATTATAATTGATTCTTGATAACTGTAGGTTAAGTCAGGAGAATGTCATTAATGTGAACCAGACTCGCGTATAATAATATTTGAAATAATATCTCTGATATCATATAAAATTGGCACTAGGAGTATAGACCCTAAGTCTGAGGCAGTCCTAAAAGCACATTTTCAATGTATTTTTCTAGTGTTCTATTTCTTCATATGTACTTATTTTCTGATATGCATAATCATCCTTCATATGAATTAGTAACTTTAATAAGATTAGCCTGGATTTTTTCCCATATCTGATTTTGGTATAATCCTGTTTTTAAAAACAATTATTTTCTAGTATTACTTTTTTAATATGAAATCATTTTAATTTGTCCATCCATTATACTGATGATCTTCCTGACACCTTAGAACCAATCTTGTTGCTTTATTTATTGTGTATAAATATATGCTTTATAAGACTCATCACTTGATCACTTGATCACTTGACATCCCATTATTTTTCTATTTGTTTGAGTGGGCGGCAAATGTTTCCATTTGACCCTATCACATGCCAGTGTAGCCCAATGGCATATGCTTGCTCTGGGAATACGAAGAGCCTCAAACGATTCGTTCAGGGTCTTGATGAAGAAGCCAGACCATCTTGTAGATGGGCAGCCATATGATCTTTTGACATCCCCTGAGCATCTCAGGTTTTAAGTCGTTCATCATGTTGAGTTCTCCACCTCGGTACACATAACTGCTGCATTCAGAGATGTTTGTTCCGTTGAGAGTGCATGGAATATCTGGAACTAGTTCATTTTTCATGATCATTGTTTTGTTGAAATTCAGCTTTTGACCTCTTTCCACATTCTGGGTCAAAGTCAGTCAGCAATTGTGTCATTTGGCTAATATTTGGTGTTATTAGAATGATATCATCAGCAAAGCGGAGGTGGTGTAGTTGCCAACTATCTATCTCCACTCCCATTACTTCCCATTCTAATTGTTGCTTGATGTTCTCCACAGTAGCTCTGAAGAGTTTTGGTGAAATGGTACCACCCTGCCGCACCTCTCTTTTGACATCAATGATCACTTCCTTGTAGAATGGTGAGATCCTGGTGGTGAATCCCTCTTGGATGACAGGCTTAGCTAGTTTGGGAGCTTCGCTGTTTTAAGTACTCACAACTTAATCTACTTACATTCTAAGCCAAGGTTAATTCTAATGAGATCTCTCTTCTATGTAAACACTGATTGAGGGTGTGGCAGTCATAGAAGTCACCTTGACTCTGTATAACTTGACTTACTATACATCTACTAAGACTTCTATGTTATCTAGATTGGACACAGCTCTTCTCTATACCCACTGCACTGAACATGGGACAGTTAGACTTTGCCAGAGACTGTCACTATGGCTACGTTGAGACTATCTTTAGGATTATAGGAAGGATCATACTAGTTTTTCCTCATGCAGGTGAGTGTAACCCTTTCAGTCTACGGAGAACAAGGTGCAGATAATAAATAAGAAGAACATTGTGGGTACCCTCTAGATTACATGAAGCCCATTAAATTAAGATGTATTACTTTATACCAACTCTCTCTCCCTCTTTAATGTTTTACATAAAAGATAATCTCGGAAGAAGGGATTAGTCCTTGGTGTAATATTTTGTTTATGCCTGTAATAGGGTGTGGCACCACCCTTCTACACTCTGTTTAGGGTTCTTTGTTGACAGGACCAGTCCCATCAAAATTTAGGATAACTTTGGTGTATATAAGGGGACTGACTTGAGGCACTCTACCCTTTTACTTCTTCTTCTTTTGGGTAGGTTACCTCTCGGGTTAGATTCTCTCTCTTTGGTGGGAAACTTGGGCTCTCTTGTATGGTCTAAGTTCTGACCAGAGCTAGAGTTCTTTCATTATATTGGATTGCAGTGGTAGAGCTTTTGTACTATTAAAATCCTTTTTGGAAATGCACTGGACTCGTGAGTTTTCATCTTTTCTCCGGCAGCCTCAGAGGTAGAAGAGAACTTCTATTCTGGTACTGTTGGAGACTCCAGTGGCTCCCGAAAAATCTTGATGTATTGGGTATGAATGCTCTGTTTGGCTAGGGCTTCGATGACCACTTCGGTGTCAACAGAATCAAAGGCTTTCTTTAAATCAGTGAACATTACACAGAGCAACATCTGGAACATACTACAAATCTCAGTGAGCTTGGTTACCTTGGATATGGTCGATTGTGCTGAATCCTTTTCAGAAACCAGCTTGCTTACATGGTTGTCCTTCATCTAATGTTCTCCCAATCCTGTTCAGGATGACTGGAGTGAACAGCTTGTAGACGACGGACAACAGGCAGATGGGGCAATAGTTGCCAATGTCATAAATGTCTCCCTTCTTGAACAGTAGAACTGTCCTGCTGGTTTTCCATTGGGAGGGCACCTTGCATTCAGACAGGTAGCATGTGAAGAGCCGAGCTAGTGTATTGTTGAGTATCGATGGCAGATTCTTCAGGTGTTTGGGTCTGACTTTGTCTGGGCCTGGTGCTGTTCACTTCTTTACCGACAAAATGGCATGTCGATTTCAGAAGGGAGAATGTTGGGAATGACATATCCATCCTGCGGAATTTGGTATGTGGGCAGGTGGACATAGCTTTCAAAGAAATCTGAGTAGAAGTCATGGATAATCTTCTCCATTGCCTTTAGAGAAGATGTGTTAGATCGTTCAAGACATTGGAGGGCAGTCATCTTGGTCTTTCAGTTGGTGAAGAACAGACAGTTGTTGAAAATGCTTTTCTTGGTTTCAGCTGCATCAGCCAGTATTGCTGCTCTTCTCTTTGAGGTCTCCATTGCATCACTTCTCTGCACTGCTTTGAGAGCATGGAATTCAGCATATGGTTGCCTGAGGTTTGTGCCTTGCCACTTTGGCAAATGAGTTTGAGAGTTTTTGAAGACAGGCATCCTTTTGTGGCTTTCTCTCTCTCAGCATTCTTTGCACAAACATAAGTGTGCTGAAAAGTCGGTTGTGTTCTTCATCGATGTCCTCAGTGTTGGCATCTTCCCATGTTGCACCAAAGGTGCCAAAGAGTTCCCAGTTGGTCATCATTCTGGGAGCTCTCTTCTTAAACTTTGCACCCTTTTCTCCATATTCTGTGAAGTAGAATGTTTCACGAAGGAGATGGTGGAATTTTGGGATGACAGAGACATCAGTCAGGCAAAACTGTCGATTGAATATGATGTGGTCAATTTCATTGCGGAACTATCCACCAGGAGATTCCCATGTCCTACATTTGGATTCAGCCTTCTGGAACTATGAGTTACCATGATTGGTCTTTGTCGACATGATGAAGCCCAGATAGTCTCTGTTCGTTCCATTCTAGGCCATGGGTCCTGATATTGTGTTCTTCAGCCGATCTTCTTGATCCTATCTCGTCATTAAAACCACCTACGATGATCTTGTATTTGATTCTGTGGAGACTGAAGTGGTTATCAAAGCTCTAGCCAAACAGGGCGTTCAAACCCAATACATCAAGATCCTTCGTGAGCTGTATTATGGATTCATCACCAGTATCTCACCATTCTACAAGTAAGTGATCATCGATGTCAAAAGAGGGGTTCAGCAGGGTGATCCCATTTCACCAAAACTTTTCAGCACCACCGCGAGAACATTAGGCGACAATTAGAATGGGAAGGAAAGGGAATGAAGATAGACGGTCAGCAACTAAACCACCTCTGCTTCACTGATGACATCATTCTAATAACACCAAACATTAGCCAAGCGGCACAAATGCTGGCTGACTTCGACCGAGAATGTGGAAAGATAGGTCTACAGCTGAATCACAACAAAACTATGTTCATGAAAAATGAACTAGTTCCAGAGGCCCCATTCACTCTCAATGGAACAAATGTCTCTGAATACAGCAGTCATGTGTACCTAGGGTGGAGAAGTCAACATGATGAACAACCTAAAACCTGGGTTTCACAGGAGGAAGAGAGCGGCATGGAATGCCTTCAAAAAGCATCGAAGAAATAACTAAAAAGACAAAGAACCTCCGGCTCTGGGCACATCTTTTCAACTCTACCATTCTCCCTGCATTAACATATGCCTCAGAGACCTGGACCCTACAAAAACAAGATAAGAATGCTATTTGGGTCTCCAAAAGTGGAATCGAAAGGGCCATGCTTGGAATATTAAGCCTCACTCCAGTGAAAGAAGGAATATGGAGCTCTGACCTTTGTCACTGTTCCACAGTCAGGGACGCTGTCTTGTTTGCCAAGTCACCAAAAATCAGATGGACTGGACATGTAATGCTGTTTGGAAACGACTGCTGGACTAGATCCCTTACCGACTGTATCCCATAGAATGTCAAAAGATCAAGTGGCCGCCCACCTACAAGATGGTCAGACTCTTCGTCAAGACCCTGAAAAAAATGGTTTGAAGCTCTTCGTATTCCTGAAGCAACCAGATGCCATTGGGCTACACTGGCACGTGATCGGGTCAAATGGAAATGTTACTGGCTCCCACTCAAGCAAGTCGATGAGTAAGGGGATGTCAAGTGGTCAAGTGATGATCTTGTAGAAGGTGTGATCTTCTTTATAGAACTCCTCCGGTTCCATGTAGAATTTCTTAATTTCTTCTTTCTTGTATGTGGATGTTGGTGTATAGACAATGAAGATAGAAACTGCCAGCAGTGGGCCACATCTCTTTAAGTGTAATCTGGTTTGTTAGGCATTCAAATGAATCATTGTTCATGGCCAGGTTTGTGTTGACAAGGACACTGACGCCACCAATGCCTCTTTCATTGCATGTTCCTAGAAACATTTCTTCTCCTGTTTCAAAAATTGTGTGATGCAATTGACATCTCAGTCAGTCTACTGATGTCATACTTGATCTTTTGTGCATGTACCATCAGGTCCCTCAATATATGCTTTCAATTCCAGCATATGTGCATTGAAGTACAGACAGTCATTTTAGTCCTTCTTCATTTTGGCAGCCTAGTTTGGTCCTGAGATTTTTTATCTGCCTCTCCTTGCTCATCATTCTTAGTGCTGCCATATTTAGGGTTTTTTTCACGGTCAGGGGAATAAACATTGTTTTTACTGGTTTAGGCGTATCAAATACATGTTGGAAAGCTTGCTAGGCTCTGCCGTGCGTGTAGTATACTCTCAGTAGCTTGCTGGGCTCTCTGAGAGGGATGGGTAGAATATTCTTGGTAATTTACAGATGAATCTCGCAACAGGGAAAGCTAGTAGCAGCTCTGCCTGGTGTATCTGTGTCTGTGGTTCCAGCATTCCTGGGCTTGAAATACTTTCCTCTGTAGGGTGGGTCTCTGTAAGGTGGGTCTCTGACAAGCTGGGCTTGAGATTGGCTTAGTCTCTTAAGTGGAGCTCTGAGGATCTGTGGACTCAGGATGATGAAAACACTCCTAGCACAGTGTGGGGGTTCCTCCAGGTTCTTCTGAGGCTCTATTGAAATGGCAGGCTTGGGCCAGAATTTGCTCTCCATCCCTGACGCCTCTTGGTCAATGGAATACAGGGAGTGCAACGGGGAGAGTTAGTAGCAGCTCTGCCTCGTGTATCTTGTCACACAGTGATTTTTCATTCAAGAAAATCACTTCTAAACTAAAAGTGGCATAATGTACCAAATGTGTCCTATTTTTTCAAATTTATGTTTAACATACAGGATGGGAATATTTAATCCTAAGTGTGAATATGTGGTAAAAATACTCCCTTATATTTACTGAAAACTACAAAGTAGTTTACATTTTTTAAAGTTTTAATTATATTTTAAAATAAATCTGTACTTGCTTAAACAAAGAATGACATTCCTTTTTATTTATACAATATTTATTTTAGCAGAAGAAATCCTTTTACCTATTTGTATTGAAATTCCATGATTTACTACAGTTCCCCTGTCATTGTTTTATACTCACAATGCTTCAAGTATGACAACCCCCAAAACAGAGAGTCAATAGTCCTCCACCTCTCTCCCATGTACTTATTAATCAAAATGAAAAGGGAAATTGAATAATAAAATAAAGTACATGATTAGTAATTCAGAGACCCAGGGGCAGTTAGAGGGAAATCTAAGTAATTTGACAACATATCTAACTACTAAAAATTAATGATTTAGTAAAAAACTATAGTAAATGACTTTCCTAAGTGGATACAAATACACAGCAGCATTGGAAACAGGTTTTATGATCAATTTCCTTCCTACTACATTTTTTGGACAAGTTTTCCACCAAATATTTTAATATTTTTCAATAGTTTATTGTACAATCTGTATAATTTTTTATACAAGCTCTGAATTCTATTATATAAAAGTTATCTTAACAGGTACATGTTTCCTTAATTATTTTAGTTGGTAAAGTGAAACAATGTATTTTATTATATTAAATGAAACCAAGATATCTCTATTAAAATATAAATATTCTAAAATGTATTCAATTGGAATTTTCTAGAGCTCTATCTAAGGATAAGTATCAAAAAGGAAAATATAATTCAAATTGGCATAAAAACAGAACTATCACATAGAAGTGAATACTAGTGTTTGTGTTGTAATAGGAATAGTATAAGATGATATGCATAGTCTTATAAATATTCTAGTACCTTATTTAAGAACTTTTATATATTTGAATATTACCCATAGTCATATATCCCCAGTGACCGGGACAAATGGAAACATTGCTGGTGTCCGCTCAAGCAAATCGATGAATAACGGGATGTCAAGTGATCAAGTGATCAAATGATGACCCCATCCATCACATTTATAAAGATTTGTTTGTGTAGAAAATGTATCTTTCTAGATTACATATAGGAAAAATATTTATCAGAGAACTGATACCATGTTTTAAATAGATTATGCCCAAATTCAGTCTCTATCACTGGACAATAAGATAACAGATTTCATTTAAAAAAACACGGCTGAAGCAACCCATGGAACATGAATAGGAAGGATAAAAGATTTTCTGCTTTAGGATCATTTCTGGTTGTTCTTAGTGGCTAATCCTGGTATACAGAGGGTCTGTCCCAATGGTGCTTGGGAATCCATTGGGTGCTGAAATTTGAACCTGGGCTCCCTGCATGCAAAGCATGTACATTAGAGTCCTATAAAAGATCTTTATGATCTGGAAGGATACCATTTTATGAGGTCATTTACTATTTCCAAAGTGAGTTTAGATGCAGAAAATGTATTAATTCTTATCTAAGCAGCTTTCATCCTTCCTACAGCTCTAAGTGACAGTTTGCAGAATAAGGAAATGGGTTGGGGTGTTCTTCATTCAGTACCTTGTATATACCATTCCCTTTCCTTCTTGCCTGTAGGGTTTATTGTGAGCCATCGACTTTGAATATTATGTGTTTCCTTTGTAGTTAAATTTTTGTTTCCCTATAGCTAATTGAAGTAATTTGTCTCTCTGGTTGTTGCCATTTTGATTACAAGTGATCTTGCTGTGGTTCTGAGTTTAGTTTGACACTCTATGGACTTCCTGAATCTATGTGCTAGTCTTTCTCAACTGTTGTCTCTTCTACTAGCTCTTTTCTCCCTTTCACATTTTCATTCCTTTCTGCTGTTCCTGATTTATGTATTTACATTTACTTCTATTTCTAACAACTTTCTATTATCTCTTCTTTTTTAATGAGCTCTCCTGTTTTGACTCTAAACATACTGATTCAGATTTCAGCAATCAAAAGTTTGCTGCTGTAACATGTTACTGCATTCTGTTGATCTTTCAATTCTGTTGATCTTTCAATTCAATTTTCATGTTGTGAACCAATTTATTTTTTGAACTGAGTAAATTTATTATCGATTGTTTTCTTCTTTTTAAGTTATGATTGAGAAAACTTGTTCTCTTATCTTCAGGATGTATCAAAAGCTTTGTAAGCTTGAGGACTTACCTGATTTATCCTTAAAGCTGTTGAATTCCTTTATCTTCTCATTATTCCTAATGCTTTCTGGTTTCTATGGGTGGGATTTCAAATTCTAGATAGTTGAGAAGTTATGTAACAGGCTGTTTATTATATTAATGCCTCTACTGATTCTTGGCCACCTATGTCTTGTGAGGAATTTTGGGCATGTAGGATCTGGGGTGTGATAAAGAGGTAAGTTACAAATTATACTGGGCAGAGTTCATTGATGGATGTTGGGTTTACAGTGAGACTATGGGTTTGCAGAAGAAGACTATGGGTTTACAGCAGAAGGTGTGTGAGTTGGTTGTGACAAGTAGCTCCAAGATTTGTCTGGTGGATTTGGGCCTATGGAGACAGCAGAAACAAGTTTGGAGACTCTCTAGACCCAATTGAAAGGAAACTCGCATTCAATTCCAAAAAGGCTCCAGGAATATTAACAAGGAGGAAAAACTTATCTGAAGAACTGACATTTAGTATTTTTGTTTCTTTATGAACCATACTCTGTGGTGCTCAGGCTTTTCCTGGGGCTGTTTCAGTAATCACTTCTGGCAGGTCTCTGGAAGCCTATAGGGTGCTGGGGATGGAACTGGGTTAGGGCCATACAAGCCTGTACCTGCTGAACTACTTTTCCAGTCCCTGACACTGAATATGTTTCAAAGAAACATAGCTTACATTTCCCCTATCCTACCTGACTTAAAAAAAGTTCACACTTCTCAAAGAATTCAAAGTGTATTTCTCACTTCTTAAGATCTAATTTTTTCCTTAGTATAGCTCCACATTTACCTGTCTACTACAGATGTTACAAGGCAAGAGTATTTTACATTTTAAAAGACTGACATTTTAGAAGCAGAGGGACTGAAACACAGTAAAATTGAGGCAATTTCTATGGTTGACAATTTGCCAATACAGCAAGAGAAAATCTTTTGTATGTGATGCTGTATACTATTAAACTAAATCATAGAATTTATATCAGTAGTTCTCCAGTTTCTATATCGCCACATCTAATGCATCATTTTCACATTTGACATAAATCGATCTAAACTTAAAAAAATATATAGAAATAACCTTAATAGATGATAAAAAGAATGATGCTATATACCTTGATCATCTATTTTGTTGGTTTTTAATAAACTTGTTATCAATGCTTATTGTTCTTATAATAAATTATATAAATTATAACAACCAATCTTAAAATTTACTTGTTCTTCCTATACAGAATCTCTGAATTTTCTTTAAGGGCTTATTGAGAGATTGTATTCTATGTGTTCAAAAATTATAAAACATAAATGAAACTGGAATTTCTAGATAAAAGATAAAATCAAATGATTCATATATGCAATTACAAATGTGTACACCCATTAACAAGTCCATTTCATTTTATTCTTATACTGAAAACTCTTTTTTTGTCAAGAATGTTTCGCCATTTACATGTTATTAATATATCAGTCATGTTGTATACAATAGATACCTTACAATTTTAAGTATTAATTATACCTGTAATAAAGTTGGAAAAACAATACATAAAAATTAAAAAGAATGTCTTACCCCAACACAAAACCTCATTGAAAGTTTGATATATTCTTAAAAATCTTTAATTGAAAATAAATTTGCTACATTAGTTTCCTGAAGATAAAAATATTGATTTTTCTCTCTACGTTTTTGAGCAGAATTAACATTATTTATTTCTTTCAGAAGTCCACTTTAAAGAATAAGTCCACTTTAAAACTTTAGGATGTTCATCTGTACAGGACTGATTGATGGTGGTAGAAGAACATAGTCTTGGCTGAACCCATAACAAGAATTATAAATGTAACAAAAGCTAGTTCGACTTCTACTTTAGCCAATGTTTACCAAAACTATTATATTTCATCCCATTTTTATAAGCATGTTATGAGAGTGCTATTATTATCTTCATAAATCAATGCCCTTCCCATAATATATAAAAGACAGACTCATTTTCTTTATTTTATTAAAAACTGTAAGACTTTTATATAATAGTTAATTATGTGCTATACTTTATTGACAGTAGCATTTAACAATCACTCAAAATATTCAATAACTTTGAAAAACGTTTCTAAAAAAGCATTTATAAAAATATAGAGACACACAAAGTATCTAATTAAAAATACATTATATTTCTAGGTATATTGAGAAAGCTGTTAATGAAGAAGATAAAGCTCTGAGACAAAAGACAAGCCTTCAAATTTGAGACAGTTAAAGTATACCAAAGTCATCAACAACTTGAAATGGAAATAGTCTCTTCAACAAAAAGTGCAGGTAAAACTGGGTAGTAACTTGCAAATGCATAAAATTAGACCACTATATCACACTAGCAAAAGTCAAGTCAAAATGGATTATAATAGAAAATGTAATAGTCAAGGTAATAGATAGAAAAATAAAAGGCAAGAAAATAATGTATAGACAAAGTAAAAAAATTAGACACCAAACTTAAAATATATTTATGACAACACAGAAAAAAAATACCTCAAGATACAGACTTCCATGGCATCTTTGGTGATTTTTTCTCCATTATCCATGAAAAAAATCAGACTGCACTAAACTATAAAGTTTTGTACTTAAGGAGATACCACCAATAAAACAAAAATAGATTATGATAAAAGAAAAAAATATTAGATTACCATACAAAAATGATATGTAAAGAATTTATAAAATTCAACTGCAGACAACAAATCATATCAAAAATGGGAAGAAGTGACAATCACTTCTTCATAGAAGATATACTAAATATCAACAAGCACATGAAGAATTGTTCTTAGTGACTTGCTAATAGAGAACAAAATAAATTAACAATCATATTTTGCATGATTCCTGGGAATAATCTATATCCAAAACATCAGAAATAACAAGTGCTGGTAGGACTGCAGAGACAAAAGATACCTTAATTACTGTAGTGAGAATGTGATCTGGTTTATTATCTTTAGGTAACAATATGAAGAGTTCTCAAAAATTAAAATTAGAACTAGCATAATATTCACAAATTTACAGAAATATTAATTTTAATAGAAGTATGAGTTTCTTTGCTCATTGAAGTACTGTTTACAATAGACAAAGCAGTTTAGTACCCAATTAAAGAGTAGGGATGTGCTGAATATATTAAATATTTAAATAATAAAATATATAAAAATAGTTATATTCATATACACATAATAGAAATTTCTCATATTAATTATGAAATCCTGTTCTTTGCTACCATATGGTAAAATAGGAGGACTTCTCTGCTATGTGAAATAATTCAGAATGAGAAAGAAAAATATTAGATGCTTTCACTAATACTTACTTAAAGAAAGTACTTACAGAAAGAAAAAAATACCCAGTTAACACAGACACAGACTCTGATTGCAGAATTTAGATGACTAAGAGAGTTGTGGGTAGTTCAAATAATCCAAATGACTGTAGTGGAGGAATACCGCTGTGGTAGACATGGATAGTAATATTGTATCCCTAAAAATATGAACACTACAATATAATTAAGATATTAGTACTCTAAATAATTTTTATTAAATTAATATATTTAAAGTATGCTTATAAAATATCACATAATATTATACTCACATTGTGTCATGATTATCAAATCTACTTTATAAAATATAAACAATAAAATTTTTCACAATAAAATGAAAAAAATATATATTTTTTATTTTATATTTAGTGTGTAGATAATCTGCTCATTAGAGTTCGCTACAGCAAAGCCTATTTCAAGCCCAGGTGAGTTTGAACCAGAGACACAGATACACGGGGCAGAACTGCTACTGGCTCTCCTTGTGCTAGGCTGACCATGAGGCATTGGAGAGGGAAGGCAGTTTATAGCCTGGCCCTTCATCCCAATCGAGCCTCACAAGAAACTAAAGGACCATGAGGGCACCCATTTTCAACATCTGCACACCACAGCTTGTCAGAGCTACACCAAAGAGAAAAGACGATCTCTCCTCGTTCGTTAATAAATGCACAAACTGAGAGCATACCTAGTACCTAGAGTATCCTACCTGCATAGCAGAGCCTGGCAAACTACATGTGTTGTGTTAAATATGCCAAAAACTGGTAACAATTATATATCTCATTCCCATAACTTGAAGGAATGGTTTGAGGCTCTTATGTTCCTGGAGTGAGCAGATACCCTTGGGCTACACTAGCACTTGGCAGGGATGTATGGAATTGTTACTGGTGCATACTTGAGGAAATTGATGAACAATGGTAAGACAAGTGACACAAGTGTAGACAATAAGGAATTCACACCATAAATGTTAATGGATAGATGAGTTGTTATTCTAGTCATATGCAAAGGATTAGCAATAGAAATATTATATTGTTAGTGAATAAAGTACCTTTTAATGTTTCTCGTATTTAATACAAATATATAACATAAATAATACACATTATTTATTGTATTTTTATAATGAAATAGAATTAATGCAATCAACTTCCTAGGCTATATATTAAAGAAGATAATAGAGTAATATAAGCTTTTTTAGAATAATGGAACCTATAAAATATTTAAAATGACTTGTTTTAGTGATAAACCAGTTTCTTAAAAGTAAGTAATATATATAAATTAATTAAAAAAGAATATTTTTTTAAAATGCCTTCATAATTATATTAAAAAAAAGAAAAGAGGTGGAAAGGCACTAAACCCTGAATTTTCAATTGTTTTTTATCATTATATATTCAAGACATTTTTATAACAGATGATTAACATAATTGGCAAGTTCAATTTCTGTTTGCAAACAAACAGCTTGCATTCTGAATTAGAGAGTTTGGTAGAGAAATAACAGTTTTGACTGTGAAAACGTGCTAATGAAAGCTGCTACTTCATGTTCAATGCATAGAAATTGCATAACTACTGCATTGAATTGATATTTTTATACCAGAGTACTTCATAAAGATACCAACAAATGCAAGCCATAACTTAGCAATTCTTAAATATCATGCACTAAATAAAGGAAACAGCTGAATAACAGAAAAATAACAAATTATAATAGAAGGAACATAAAAATATATATCTTTATGATACAAATTTCAGGTACAAAAATATTTTCCTCATTTAATAATATAATTACATTATAATATAATGGCCATCTTAAAAAATGTCCTACACTAGATGAAAAAATATATATAGCCAGGAGTCAAATTTAGAATATTATATACTGCTTCTAGAAAAAACTGCTGACAAAATTAGCTACTACAACACTTTTAAAATGTTAATATCAATTTCATATAGATATGTATTCATTATATGTAAAGATACATAACTATCTCAAGGATAATGTTAACTTTAGTTTTATATATAGTATCAATGTCAGTATTCTCAATTTTATGGGTTATAACCAAAATGGTTAACATCATAGTCTTACTACTCTAAAGTGATTTAATTATCAACTCAAAATTAATTTATGATGTAAAATACACATCCTTAATCAACATATGATTTACAGATGCAGTTAGTACACAAGTTAATTATAGTAATGGAACTAATACAAAGTAGAGATATAATTAGGCAATCCAGATCCAGTTCAAAATAAATACAAAAGTTTTGACACAAACTTGTTCTTATGAAAATATCAGCTGTATCAAGGAAAAATATGGTAAGACTTCTCCTTATTTCCCTTAGTGAGTTTTTCAGTTACTATAATATAAGTTCCTGAAGCAACCAGATGCCATTGGGCTACACTGGCACGTGATAGGATCAAATGGAAATATTACGGCGCCGCTCGAGCAAATTGATGAATAACGGGATGTCAAGTAATCAAATATCACTGTATCACTGTATCACTGTTTACCCATTCGTCATCGATTTGCTCGAGCAGGCACCAGTAATCTCTCCATATGTCCTGTCTCATGCAAGTAGAGCCCAAGGGCACCTGCTTGCTCCAGGAGCATAAAGAGCCTCAAACCATTCCATCAGGTCATGGGAATGAGGTCTATAATTGTTACTGGTATTTGGCATATCAAATACGACAAGGGTAGCTTGCCAGGCTCTGCTGTGTGGGTAGCATACTCTTGTAGTCATCTCTAAATCCAGCATTTATTGATGAACTGTGTGGCTGCAGTTCTGACGAGGGGGAAGTTCAGATGTGAAAAGTGGAGGCCCTCATGGAGTGGGGGGTTCTGCCTTGTTGCGAGGCTCTGCTGATCAAGTGATCGAGTGATAATTTAAATAGCAAAGTTTAAGGAGCAATTTTTATTTATATCACTGAATATATATTTCTAGTTCAGGGTATCATAAATAAAGAATTAATTTTCTTCCAACCAATAGTATTGCTAGGAAAAATAATGAAGTCTAATAAAAATAATCTAATAAGAGGTGAAAGACATAGGGCTAAAGTACCACAGAGCAATTAGTTGATAATCTACTTTCCACCTCTCTCTTCAGCATTGATTATTTGTACAAAGCAGCAGGTAGAGGAACAAGCTCAAATACTTGCTGAAAGCTGCATCTGTTAAGAATCTTGAAAAATTATGTTGCTTCTCTCTTGTTTTTATTGATTTTATTTTACTACTGTGAGATATACAAGTACAAAGATGTTCATGATTGGGTTTTAGTCATTCAGTTTTGCAGCACCAATCCTTCCATCAGTGCACATTTCCACCACCAATGTCCACAGATTCCCTACCAACTCCCCCAGCCTGTGTCTGTGTCATACTTTTCCTCTTCCTTC
Source organism: Cryptotis parvus (assembly GCA_021461705.1). Lineage (NCBI taxonomy): Eukaryota > Metazoa > Chordata > Mammalia > Eulipotyphla > Soricidae > Cryptotis > Cryptotis parvus. The sequence continues at coordinate 249,677 of JAJIBD010021631.1, forward strand.
TCTCTCTCTCTCTCTAAAATCTCTCTCAATCTCTCTCTCTTACATTGTGGCTTGCCATGCATACATTTAGAGGTTATCATGTACATCCCTTTGTCTTCATTCAATGCTCAGTTCTAGCCTGGCATTACCACTTCCAACACTGGAATACAGTTATATCCCACAAATGAATGCAGTCATTCTATATCTGTCCTTTTTCTTCTGACTAATTTCACAAAGCATGATTATCTCCATGTCCACTCATTTGTAGGCAATTTTCATGATTTCATTTTTCCTTACAGCTGCAAGTATTTTATTTTGTAGATGTACCAAAGTTTCTTTATCCAGTCTTCTGTTCTCAGGCACTCAGTTTGTTTCCAGATTCTGGCTATTGTGAATAGTGCTGCGATGAACATAGAGGTGCAGATGATGTTTCTGCTGTGTGTTTGAGCTCTTATTTGACCCAGCAATACTTCTCTCTTTTAGAGAAGTAATAAAGTCTAGACAATTAGAAATAACTGTTTTAAAAAAATGTAATGAAATTAATGCAAGTATAGTAATCTATATCCAATAATAATATTAATCAAGTAAAACTTCATTAAAAATATTAACAACTTATTTTAAAAAGGAGGTAATTTACTGCTTAAAACAGATACTATGTAAATATTAAATTACTCTTTCACAGAAGAGTGGTTATTCCAGAGTATTAAAATGTAAATAAATAAATAACAAAGGAAAATAGAAAAAATGTAAGTATACAACATAATATTTTAAATATATACATAATTAGAATGCCTGGGAAATTGCATAGAGATAAAGTGATTTTAAAACAATACAAGGACACAGTATTATATGAGATGAGGTGTTTATTATTATTATTATAAGATGTATATTGAGTACTTGTATAGCTACTAAAATATACATGGTTAGAACAGTATTATCAAGACCTTTTATACTGTAGATGTGAATAGACAAATATTTTCAGCTTTAATAGAAGAGATATGACAGAAAACATGTCAACGGGGTAGCAACAGTCTTGACCACTTGTTGCAGATTGACTGGATCCCCTGTTGCATTTGGAGTTAATGACCACTGGATGAACTAGCATGGCTTGTTGGTGATCAGTGTTTGTTTAATTCAAGTAAAGTCAGATCATTATAGAGGCATCATAAAGAGTTAGGTGTAGGGAGTTAAAGATAGGTGGTAAACAATGAAAAGTTGTAAAGTGCTTCCTTCCAGGGTCAATCTTCTAGAAGATCCACCTAAGACTATTTCCATCTAGGGTGTCAGCATTTTAGATTCTTTCTAGGATATCTGCCCAAGGGCTGGATTCCATCTACAGAGGTTTATCACTTTTTATATTTTCTTTTACCATTAGCCTGTAAAAATTCATATTAAATTTGTTTCTTAATAATATTAATATGCATTTTGTATAAACACAATAAGGGATATAGACTTTTATCTACACCCTTAGATAAGCTTAACACGATTGCTCTGGATTCATGGCAAAGGGTGATTTTTCCTACAGACATCTTGCCATATATCCCAGGCTACTGTACTGTACAGTACTGTACTGTACTGGTTAGTATTTCCTAACTTCAATAGAGTCCTTAGTCACTTCTTTATGAGTCTTTTCAGAGTCTGTTCCATGACCATAAACTTAGTACACTAGTTCATGTGCTCAGTTTGTCCCATGTCAAGGCCAGGGAAGTCTACTCAAGACTTGCCATGGATCCTTCTTTTGGGTTATAAGGAACTAAGGTCAATCTGAGGTCAAATGAGATTTAAGTTAGGAAACTATGACAGATGCATAGGAGTAAATATTTCTGAGTCAGTTAACTCTTAAATTATAAAATCATAGCATTAAATGTCTTCTTGTATCCATACAACTAAAGAACATAGCTGTAGATAGAAATATGCAAAGAACATAAAGAAAAAAGAAAAGCAATATTTCACTTAGAATTTAGAATACAAAGCCATCAGAAGGTTTAACTTTGCAAATTGTTGTATTTGATTAGAAGGTAATGTGACTAACAGGTAAGGAAAGAAGACACAGGGGAGGTTAAATGGAGAGGACTGGGTGTGTCCTGATGGGATAGGGTGTTCCAGGAGCACTGGAATTGGTGTGATTCAATTAAGCCATGCTTAACAACCCAACATTAAGCCTGAAAGGTCTAGGACAGTAATCTAACAACTACTCAGTGGGAGTTCTTATAAAAATCAGGGACCTGTGGCTCAGATATATACAGATATTTAGCCTCTCCATCACAGAGGGTCCAAAGCTCCTAGCCTTTGCCCTTCTGTTACTTTCAGATCTCTTCTTACTTACCCTGCATTTCTGTCCTTATTTGGTATTTTACTGTCTGAGTAAATGAAATCTAGAGCCAGTATCTTGACCACATTTGCTACGTGGCATTCTCTAGACAAATTATTCTATATGCCACTTTAGGAAGAGCGTCTGGTATCTGTCCTTACTCTTGTGACTTACTTCACTTAACATTGAATCCTCCAATTTCATAGAATTTGCAGCAAAGTATACTATGGTTTCCATACAAATTTTATCAGTGATCTTTTAAGTCCTCAATTTACTCTATGTAAATCTCCAAGAGACCATTTTTGAATAACTCAGTTATAACCTCTGTAATTCCTTGGGTGTGCCCACTTTTAGGACATTTTAAGCTTTAGAATACTGTTAAAGCAATATTTCATTGCCTTTATTGATGTAAGTATAAGGTGCCCAATAACAAAATGTGAAGTCAAAATGGCTACTCTGTAAAAATATACCAGTAATTTTTATACAAAGGGCTCGATGGCCCAATTGTTTAATTGAGAGATTGAATAATCCTCATTAATCTTCTTCTAAGAACATATTTCTCTACCATATATCAGCAGACTACATATAACAAACAATACGAAATTAATTGTTGAGTGTCTGCTTAGGACAGGCTCAAGCAGAAGTAGGGAAAATTTGAAACAATTGATGTCTGTAGTTGCAATTATGGTGGGTTTGATTACTGAACATTTATAAGAGTTTAATATGAACATCTTTGCTGAAAAATCGTGTAGAAATTCACCCCATTTAATAAGTTCATAAGTGAAACAACACAGATTGCTCAACTCGCACATAAAAACCCAGTAAAAGATAACTTTAGCAATACCATTCCGAGATACACTTTCTAATAAGCTTATAATTAGTTACTGCTAGGGGAGCAGGTATGGGGATGGGGCTTGGTGGGAAACAAGTGGTTCTGGTGATGGTAAGGGCACATTTGTGGTAGTACTGGTGTTGGAATATCAAATGACTGAAACAATTGTACAGTAAACAACTTCTATTAATTATGATGTTTAATTAAAATTTTTAAAAACTTTATCACAATTCAAGTCAACTAATAGTGAAATACAATTTCCAGACTTCAAATTCAAAGCAGTTGGTTTTGTTCTCCAAAATTTGTTATTTTTATTTTATTAAATTAATATTTTATTATACCAACGTGAGATATACAATTAAAAAGATGTTCATTTTTGAGTTTCACTCATACAGTGTTCCAGCCCCCAACCCTCCACCAGTGCCTATTTCCCATCTCCAATGTCCCCACTTCCCTCCCCGTCCCTAGCCTGCCTCTATGGCAGGTTCTTTATTTCTTCTCTCTCTCAGCTCTCTCTCTCTCTCTTCCTTTTCTTACACATTGTGGATAGATAGCAATATATACATTTAGAGGTTATCATGTGTTCCTTTTTGCCTATATTCGATGCTCAGTTCTCAGCTGGTATCATTTTCGATGATTATTAGCACGCTGTTCCCTTCTCTGTCTTACTCAACCTTTGTCTCCCACACATTTGTGGTATACCAGCCTGCATACCATGGGGATTGGGCTGTGTCTAGCTGTAGAGTTTGGGCCTTGAGGATGACTGTGGTTATGTTGTGAGAGGTTTTCAGGCCTCTGAGAGTCTGGGGGTGGGGAAGGTGAGTTCCAAAACCTGTCCCCTTCCAGGACGCCCCACCAACATAGCACAGGGTGGGAGGCAGAAATTCTGCCATGTGCTTGAGTACAGTGCTGGAACACTGTATGACTGAAACCAAACATGAACAACTTGTAATTGTGTATCTCACGGTGGTATAATAAAAAAAAATTAAAAAAGGTGTCATAAACCATAATATTTTAAGTAAATTGCATCAAAACAGCCACTATGTATATGTGTATCACTGTATCACTGTCTTCCCGTTCATCATCGATTGGCTCGAGCGGGCACCAGTAATATCTCCATATGTCCTGTCTCAAGCAAGTAGAGCCCAAAGCCACCTGCTTGCTCCAGGAACATAAAGAGCCTCAAACCATTCCATCAGGTCATGGGAATGAGGTCTATAATTGTTAGTGGTATTTGGCATATCAGATACTGACACAGGTAGCTTGCCAGGCTTTCCGTGAGGGTAGCATACTCTTGTAGTCATCTCTAAATCCAGCATTTATTGATGAACCATGAGGCCGCAAGAGGCCATGCGAGCCGGGCTGTGATAGGCTGGTCTGCTGGGTGGAGTTCTGAGGAGGGGAAATACGGATGTGGAAAATGTAGGCCCTCATGGAGTGGGGGGGTCGTCTGGCTTGTTGTGAGGCTCTGCTGGGTGGCAGACCAGGGCTAGAACCTGCCATCCCTCCCGGCCACCTCATGAGCGGCTGGGCACAGGGAGAGCCAGTAGCAGCTCTGCCCCATGTCTGTGAGTCTCTGGATCAGCATTCCTGGGCTGATTTAAAAAAGACTGCTGCAGAGCCTGGAGAAAACCCTGAGCATTGCCGGGTGTGACCCCCAAAAAGCAAAAAAAAAAAAAAAAAAAGACTGCTGCAGGGTGGATCTCGATGAGCTGGGCTGTGATAGGCTGGTCTGCTGGGTGGAGTTCTGATGAGGGGGAGGTCAGATGTGGAAAATGGAGGCTCTCATGGAGTTGGAGGGTCATCTGACTTGTTGCGAGGCTCTGCTGGGGTGTGGGCCAGGGCTAAAAACTGCCATCCCTCCCGAGGGCCTCGTGAGCAGCTGGGCACAGGGAGAGCCAGTTACAGCTCTGCCCCATGTCTGTGTGTCTCTGGATCAGCATACCTATACATTATCAATTAAAGTTTGATCAAAATTTTCTTTTATTTCCCTTATGATAAAGAATGTAGCTGAGGTTATATATAATATATATGGTACCATGCAATCAGACACTATTTTTAATAGTCAGAAAGTCAAATATCCAGGCTCACATTCAGATATGAAGGAAAGATACACAACTTCATGGATAAGCAACAACTCAGGAACTTCATGGACTCAAAACCAACTTTAAAAGAAGGACTGAAGGGTCTACTCTAATGCGACCAAACCCATAAGCACAACAAACACAAAAAGAAAGATGGCACAAAATCCGATGACAATAATCTCTCTCAATGTCAATGGTCTAAATGCACCAATTAAGAGACACAGAGTGACAAAATGGATTAAAAAATTGAACCCAACATTCTGCTGTCTACAAGAAACGCATCTGAATAAGCAGAACAAACACAGACTCAGAGTCAAAGGTTGGAAGACCATTCTCCATGCAAACAACTCCTCCAAAAAGGCTGGTGTGGCCATATTAGTATCAGATAATATAGACTTCAGGCTAAAAAGGTTAGAAGGGACAACGAAGGCCACTTCTTATTAATTAAGGGTATGTACACCAGGAAGAAATTACACTACTAAACATATATGCACCCAATGAGGGGTCAGCAAAATACATAAAACAACTGCTAAGAGACCTCAAAGAAGACATTGACAGTAGCACAATAATAGTTGGAGACTTCAACACTGCTCTATCAACGATGGACAGATCAACAAGACTGAAACTCACCAAGGAAATATTGGACCTGAAGGAAGAAATGGAAGAAAGAGAGCTAGTAGATATATACAGGGCTTTTCATGCCAAAAAAGCTGAATACACATTTTTCTCTAGTGCACATGGAACATTCTCCAAGATAGACCACATGCTGAGCCACAAAGCATACCTCAATAAAATTAAAAAGATAGAAATTGTGTCAACTATCTTTTCAGACCATGATGCACTGAAAATGGAAGTTAACCGTGCGCAAAAAACAGGGAGTCAAACCAAACACCTGGAAACTGAACAGCTCACTGCTGAACAACAAATGGGTCATAGAAGAAATCAAACAGGAAATCCAAAGATTTCTGGAAATAAATGAAAATGAAGATACCAATTATAAGAACTTGTGGGACACGGCAAAAGCCGTGTTAAGAGGGAAGTTTATAGCCCTGCAAGCATTCATCAGGAAACAAGAAAGGGCCCACATAAATAACCTGACTACACAGCTAAAGACATTAGAAAAAGACCAACAAAAGGAGCCCAACCCAGGCAGAAAAAAAGGAAATAATAAAACTTAGAGAGGAAATCAATGAGTTGGAAACCAAAAAAACAATCCAAAAGATTAATGAAACCAAGAGCTGGTTTTTTGAAAAAATAAACAAGATTGACAAACCATTGGCAAGACTTGTAAGGACAGGGAAAGAGAGAACCCAAATAAACAGAATCAGAAATAAAAAGGGTGACATCACAACAGAAACCACAGAAATCCAAAAGATCATCAGAGATTACTTTGAGAGCCTGTATGCCGTGAAACATGAGAATCTAGAAGAAATGGATCAATTCCTGAAGTCCTATAACCTCCCACGGCTGAAACAAGAAGACCTCCAATACCTGAATAAGCCTATCACCATTGAGGAAATAGAAACAGTAATTAAAAGACTTCCCAAACACAAAAGCCCAGGTCCAGACGGATTCCCTAGTGAACTCTACCAAACCTTTAAGGAGGACCTACTGCCAGTCCTTTTCAAGCTCTTCCAGGAAATAGAAGAAACAGAAACACTCCCAAACAGCTTCTACGAGGCACATATCACCCTGATACCCAAAGCAGGGAGAGACAACACAAAGAAAGAAAACTACAGACCAATATCCCTGATGAACACGGATGCTAAGATCTTCAACAAAATACTAGCAAACAGAATCCAAAGACTCATCAAGAAGATTATACATCATGACCAAGTTGGATTCATCCCGGGAATGCAAGGATGGTTCAACATTCGCAAGTCAATCAACATAATACATCATATCAATAAAAGAAAAAATAAAAAACCATATGATCCTTTCAATAGACGCAGAAAAAGCATTTGACAAGATCCAGCACCCATTCATGATTAAAACGCTCCAGAAAATGGGAATTGAAGGGACTTTCCTCAAGATCGTTACAGCCATCTACCAAAAGCCCACAGCAAGCATCATTCTAAATGGGGAAAAGTTGAAAGCCTTCCCCCTGAGATCAGGGGACAAGACAAGGTTGCCCCCTCTCACCTCTTTTATTCAATATAGTACTGGAAGTACTTGCCATAGCAATCAGAGAAGAAAAGGACATCAAGGGCATCCAGATAGGCAAGGAAGAAGTCAAGCTATCATTATTTGCAGATGACATGATATTATACCTAGAGAACCCTAAACTCTCTACCAAAAACCTCCTAGAAACAATAGACGCATATAGTAGAGTGGCAGGATACAAAATCAACACCCAAAAGTCAGTGGCTTTCCTATATACAAATAGCGAAACAGAAGAAAGGGATATTAAGGAAACAATTCCATTCACAATTGTGCCACAGAAAATCAAATACCTAGGAATCAACTTACCCAAGTATGTAAAGGACCTGTACAAAGAAAACTACAAGACACTGCTCCAAGAGATAAAAGAGGACACAAGGAAATGGAAACACATTCCCTGTTCATGGATGGGGAGAATCAACATTGTCAAAATGGTAATACTCCCTAGAGCTCTGTACAGATTCAATGCAGTCCCTATAAGGATACCGATGACATTCTTCAAAGAAATTGACCAAACGCTCCTGAAATTTGTATGGAGCAATAAACCCCCAAGGATAGCCAAAGCAATCCTCGGGAAAAAGAAGATGGGAGGCATCACCTTTCCCAACTTCAAACTGTACTACAAGGCAGTAGTAATTAAAACAGCATGGTATTGGAATAAAAACAGACCTGTGGACCTATGGAATAGAATAGAGTATCCTCACACCCAACCTCAAACACATGATCATTTAATCTTTGATAAAGGTGCAATGAGTCTAAAATGGAGTAAGGAAAGCCTCTTCAACAAGTGGTGTTGGGAAAACTGGGCAGCAACGTGTAAAAAATGAATTTGGACCTGTGTCTAACACCATGCACAAAAATCAGATCAAAATGGACTAAAGATCTCAATATCAGACTTGAATCCATAAAGTACATTGAAGAAAATATAGGAAAAACCCTCCACGACATTGAAGCTAAAGGCATCTTCAAAGGTGAAACATCACTAACAAAGCAACTAGAAGAAAAGATAAACATATGGGACTACATGAAACTGAAAAGCTTCTGCACCTCAAAAGAAACAGTGACTAAGATACAAAAGCAGTCCACAGAATGGGAAAGAATATTCACCCAATACCCATCTGATAAGGGGTTAATATCCAGGATATATCAGGCACTGGTAGAACTTTACAAGAAGAAAACAAACAACCCCATCAAAAAATGGGGAGAAGAAATGAACAGAAACTTCAGCAAGGAAGAAATTCGAATGGCCAAAAAACATATGAAAAAATGCTCATCATCACTAATCATCAGAGAGATGCAAATCAAAACAACAATGAGATACCACTTTACACCACAGAGACTGGCACATATTCAAAAGAGCAAGAACAACAAGTGCTGGCGTGGATGTGGGGAAAAGGGGACACTCATCCATTGTTGGTGGGAATGCCGGCTGGTACAGCCTTTCTGGAAAACAATATGGACTTTCCTCCAAAGACTAGAAATTGAACTCCCATTTGACCCAGCCATACCACTCCTGGGAATCTACTCTGGGAAACCAAAAATACGCAGCGGAAACACCATCCCTACTTTTATGTTCATAGCAGCATTATTCACAATAGCCAGAATCTGGAAGCAACCAGAGTGCCCGAAAATCGATGACTGGATAAAGAAGCTTTGGTACATCTACACAATGGAATACTATGCAGCTGTTAGGAAAAATGAAGTTATAAAATTTGCCTATAAATGGATGGACATGGAGAAGATTATGTTGAGTGAAATTAGCCAGAAGGAGAGAGACAGATACAGAATGACTGCATTTATTTGCATGGCATAAATATATATGTACATATTATGATACCAATATCCAAGGTCAAGTGAAACATATATCAGGAGGTCTTGTCAAAGGTGGAGATTATCACAAACGTGTGGGAGTCAGAGTTTAGGTAAGACAGAAAATGGAACAGGGGGCTAACAATAGTCGAGGGTACTAATGCCAACCTAGAACTGAGCATTAAATAGAGGCAAAAGGATACAAATGACAACCTTTTAATGTATGTTCTGTAATCCATAGTCTGGAAGGGAAGGAAAAGAGAAAGAGAGAGAAAGGGAAAGAAATAAAGAACCTGCCATGGAGCAGGGCTGGGGAAGGGGGGGGGGAACCGGGGATGTTGGTGGTGGGAGATGGGCACTGGTGGAGGGACGGGTGCTGAAACACTGTATGACCAAAACCCAAACATGAACTTTTTAATTGTATATCTTTTTATTTGTATATCTCACGGTGGTATAATAAAATACTTAAAAAAAAAAACTGAAAAATGAAATAAAATTATAAAAAGCACCCCCAAAAAAAAAAAAAAAAAAAAAAAGAAAGTCAAATATTTTCTGCTCTAATGGTGCAGTGAATTAATTGCCATTGAGTATATCTCAATATAAATTTTGCAATGCCTTGGCTATGTTCCTTCACAAAACTTTTATTAATTTAAAATGCATTAAGTAGCAAGAAATGTACTATAAATTCTCTGAAATCTCAGAGAATTTTTATTTTATGCAATCTATATTTGATCACCTTGATTTATATAAATTATTGGTGTCTACTAATTGATGACTAATCATCTAAATAAGATAAGATGTTTTCTAGTTCTATTGTTATTTTGATTAAAATTTATGTTTTGAAAGAAAACAAATAATACTGGCAGTATGAGTTTTGAAGTTCACTGCTTTTAGTCCTTAGGATATCTTTTATTTTTTATTTTACTGACAATTTACTTTACTTCAAAGAATGAAAGAAATATACAGGTAAATATGGGAAAACATGAAATTAACATAGTGCTCACTTAAGAATTTTAATCTAGCTTTAATGTTTTTACTAGTTTCAAATTGCTCTGTAAATCATTTTTGCACTAAGAAGCAGTTTTAGTTTTTATGAAAGACTATTTTATTTTTTATGTAACTTTCATTTATTTGTTTTTAGTGCAGATAAACTAGTCTTTGTTACAGCTTAATCATAAACCTAGGTACAGGTTTTTTTAATGTTAGCTCTTAAGAGATCTTCATGCATTTTCCCATACATAATTGTTATTAGATTCATGCTCATATAAATCTGAACTATCATTTGAAATAACTACCCTTGGAAGAACTTAAAAATTTGATATGTTTGGTTTCATAATTTTTACTTTTGGATTTAATAATTTTATTTTATGTTTTCCTTACAATAACTTAAAATATAGAATTAAGAAATATATAATTTTAAATTGCTTTCACTGCTCATTATATAATAAATTAATGAACCAAAAATTTTTGGTGAAAATAATATTATTTATTTTCATTATTTTAACATTAAATATAGCAAACAATATTTGCTGAATATAGTAATGTATATTCAGCCTTTTTATTTCCTTTTTAATTTCCTTGTTTTCTATGAGAATCTCAAATTCAGCATTTTTATATATTAATTCTTAATTCCCTTCAAATATCTTTGTATTCAGTTATCTGTGTAACCATTGTTAGTTTCCCTCATGGAGACTAACCAAATTTTACCAACTAAAAACCTGAAATTCTCTTTTAGTGGCACTTAATTATAATTCTTGCAATTCTGACTATTGAAATAACAGATCTATACTTCAGATCTTAATTTTTTAATCAGTTTCCTTCTTTTTTTACTGCTGTGTCATTACTTTAAAAAGAATAATCTTTTCCCAACACAATTCTAAAAACTGAAACACTATGTTACTTATACTAGCGTTACAATGAATCTTAAAGCAAACAATTATCCAAGTTTAACTACTTTTACATTTCACATCGCATTGTGGTTATGTAAGGACTAAAATACAACATTGGATGATATTCTAATTTCCATGCATTCTTCATTTATTTCCTGGAATGAACATTGGAGGTTCATTCCAATGAATGAGTTCCGCTTATATAAATGATTATATAAAAATATAAGCATATTTTTCTTTGCTAAAAGTATACTCCTTTTGGATATTATATATTATGTATATCATTTCCACAGGGTAAGATACTCTCTAAATCACACATAGCAATGAATTAGTACTGAACACTTCAAGGCGACTTGCAGCACCAAAAGGAAACACAAAATGTGAACCCTAAGAATTAGTTAATATGAACTCATTAATGTGTCAAGAGTTCAAAATCTAGACACTGCAATTATTACCTACAACCATACAAACACATGACTCTTAACTCACAAGTAGATGAAGAATGGATAGCAAAATCCCATATGGGTGTTTTATGCATTGATTTTAATGGAAAGGAACAACTGACATCTTAACCTCCATTGCAACAAAGGTATTAAAGCATTATCTCTCTGCTGACTCTTCCCTCTCTTTCATATCCTCCACATTCTTCCTTACCTCTAATTCTCAGTATAGTTTTAGATAAAATTGTCACTTGTCACTTGTCTTCCCATTGTTTATTGATTTGCTCAAGTGGATGCCAGTAATATCTCCATTTGTTATTAATGAGGTCCATTACTGTTACTGTTTACTCAAAATTTATTTGATTACAAAAAAAGAAAAGTGATAATCAAGTACTTAGTGCCCTTCTTCCAAAATACACCTTTAAGCTAGCAAAGAGAAATTATTTCCCAAGTGAACTTGATACATATACTGTTCTCCTGGATCATAACCACACCCCCCAGATATTATTACTCATTTTAGGAAACATTGTTCTTAAGTTCAAAAGGTAGAATGTGAATTTGGTAACCCAATCCAAATATCCATTCAGTCATCATTCATAGATCAGCTTAATTATTATCAATTAAGATAAACCTAATTTCTTTCCAACATGTCAGCACTTTCTGGGGGATAAGGCATTAATATATTATTATTATATAAAACTGAAATAAAAAAATGAAAAATAAAAAATAAAAACTGAAAAATTATTTCTTAAATATTTGACTTTCTAGAATAGATATAATGTAAATCACAAATATAGGGACTATGTCTGTTTCATTCACTGTATCCACAACACAAAATGAGTCACTTTGTGTATGGTAAATATATAATTTATATATAGAGAGAGGACATCTATCTACCTACCTACCTAGCTACCTAACTACCTATCATCCATCCATCATCCATCCATCCATTCATCATCCATCCATCCATCCATCCATCATCCATCCATCCATCCATCCATCTGTCCGTCCGTCCATCCATCCATCCATCCATCCATCCATCCATCCATCCATCCATCCATCCATCCATCCATCCATCCACCCACCCACCCATCCATATCAGGATTGGAGAATTTTGACAAGAGTAATATTATATAACAGTCATTATAATAAAACTATGCAATAATTTTGTTATTTTAGGGGGTCACACCCAGCGATACTCAGGTGTTACTCCTGACTCTGCACTCAGAAATTACTCCTGACAGTGCTTGGGGGACCATATAGGATGTCAAGGATAAAACCTGGGTTTTGTGCATGCTAGGCAAATGCCCTACCCTCTGGGCTATCACTCCAGCCCCAAAATAATTTTCATATAAAATCCAAATGTTTATTTTAACCAAACTATATAGCATTACAAAAAGAAATTCTGGGAATTTAAATTTCTTGCCCCAGCACACAGGTCATTACCTGCTTCCCTTTGTCAGAATGATTGTTGAGTCATCCTCAGGACAGTGCACTATTTTCTAGAAACTAGATAGACAATGAAAACTAGTTGGATGATTGAAACTATGTAATCATTCTATAAAATTAATAACATATTTCATTTTATTTAAAAAAAGAAATTCTGAGTACTGCATTGAAGTATAATAGGCATATTATTTATAACATCATATAGCAAGCTTTCATTTAAAATGAAACCATTAAATATGGCTTACCTTCAGTAACTTTTCAAAAATTGTTAGAAATTTAAAATATTAAAAATGAAACATTGGAAAAATACAATAAAGTAAAATGAAAGAAATAAGAAAATGTTGGATAATTAGGTGACCCATCTTCTCCTGACTTACTTAACCTCTGTTTACTGAATAATACATTTCATAGAACCAATTTTATTAGGATAAAATCAGGATAACTACCATTTTCTTTATTTCTTTTACATTGTTTCAATGGTAAAAGTGTATAATATATGTTTTATATTAGAAAAGCAATGGCTGAAGTTTTTATTTAAAATGAGCTTTAGATAGACTTATCAATAAATTTATTACAATGTATAACACAAATCTGTAAATTAGACATCTTAATTGAACTTTTATGGCACATTAAACACTACTCAATAAAAATATATATAAACATTAAAAATCAGTGACACCCTCTACATTCTTAGTAGTTTAACTCCTGTGGATATATTTCTGGATGGTCCTAAGGCTCCTGGAATACAAACTAGGCCTCCTGCATGCATTCTTCAGGTTGAAATTAGGGGGTGGGGGGAAATGCTGTCCTATTGGGAACACAACATAGTAGCATGTATTAATGCTCTTTGGTATTTTTTTTGCCTGCAGTTGACATCAAGTTAATCCCTAGCACCACATATAACACCCATATACTGCCAGGAGTATACCCTGAGTATCATTAGGTATGGCCCAAATATTAAAAAAAAAATATAAAGTGTCGTATTTATGTGTCCCATACTGTGTAAATTCCCTTACTATTTCTTCTTCTGATTTACAAAGTATTTAAATCAGAATTTTCTGTGAAAATACACAAAGAGATGTAAGTGATAAACTCTAAATATCTGCAGGATTAGCCACAATGTGTAAAAGAAGAGGGAGAAAGATGCAGAGACAGAGAGAGAAAGAGAGGAAACGGGGCTACCTGCTATTGAGGCAGCCTGGGGGTGGGCTAGAGGGGGTGGGGTACATTGGTGGTGGAAATGGGGCACTGGTGGAGAGATGGGTGCTGGAATACTGTATTACCAAGAACCAATTATGAATACCTTTGTAATTGTATGTCTCACGATGGTATAATAAAAAAAAATTAAAAAAGAATATTCTGTGAAATATTTGAAAGGAAGAACAAATAAATACACATAATAACTACAAATTACTAGGAGGCAAGTGCATAAGAAATGATCTCTAAAGTATTAAACTTCGGGGTCAGAACGCTAGCATAGTGGGTAGGGCATTTGCCTTGCATGCGACTCACCAGGGTTCAATCCCTGGGTACGATCCCCGGCAACCCATATGGTCCCTGGAGCACCGCCATGAGTAATTCCTGAGCAAAAGCCAGGGGTAACCCCTGAGCATCGCCTGGTGTGACCAAAAAAGAAAAAAATAATAAAATAAAACATTCAACTTCTGACCTGGAATAAAACAAGTTATATAAAATATGGAAATACTATCTATGAAAGAAATTAAGTTTGGAATGCTAGATTTTTAATTTTTTAACCTATTTCATTTACTGGGTTCCAAATAAACAAAATAATCTGAAGCAACCTGAATGCCCGAGAACAGAAGACTGAATAAAGAAACTATATGGTACATCTACACTATGGAATACTGTGCCACAGTTGGGAAAACGAAGTCATGAAATTTGTCTACAAATGCATGGATATAGAGATCATCATGTTTAGTGAAATCAGTCAGAAGGAAAAGGACAGATATAGAAAAGCTGCATTCATCTGTGGGATATAGCTAGATACCAGTGTTTTACTAATTCTTGAAAATGGCAATGCCAGACTAGAACTGAGCATTGAATTTAGGCAAAGGTATTTATTTATATGATAATCCCTAAATGTGTATATGGCAAGCCACAATGTGTGAGAGAAAGGGGAAGGGAGAGAGAGAGAGAGAGAGAGAGAGAGAGAGAGAGAGAGAGAGAGAGAGAAAGAGAGAGAGAAGAAGAAGCAAAGTGCCTGCTATAGAGGGCAGGCTGGGGGACAGGGAGGGAAACTGGGGACATCTCCACAGAAGAAAAGGAAAGACCAAAGGTTATTTCTCATTGCTAAATTACTATGCTAATAACCAGAGAACATTTTTAGGAGGCTTATTCTTGATCACTTGATCACTTGAATCCCGTTATTCATTGATTTGCTCGAGTGGGCCCCAGTAACATTTTCATTGGACCCTAACACGTGCCAATGTAGCCCAATGGCATTTGGTTGATTCAGGAATATGAAGAGCCTCAAACTGTTCCTTCAGGGTCTTGACAAGGAAGTCTGACTATCTTGTAGGTGGGAGGCCACATGATCTTTTGATATCCCGTGGGATCCAGTAACGGGTCTAGTCCAGAGGTCATCTC
The DNA here is from genome assembly GCA_021461705.1 of Cryptotis parvus. Classification (NCBI taxonomy): domain Eukaryota; kingdom Metazoa; phylum Chordata; class Mammalia; order Eulipotyphla; family Soricidae; genus Cryptotis; species Cryptotis parvus. The sequence continues at coordinate 265,237 of JAJIBD010021631.1, forward strand.
CAAATCGCATTACATGTCCAGCCCATCTGATTTCCGATGCCTTGGCAAACAAGACAGCATCCCTGATTCTGAAATAGCGACGGAGGTCAGAACTCCGGATTCCTTCTCTCACTTGAGTGAGGCGTGATATTCCAAGCAGAGCTCTTTCGATTCCTCTCTGGGAGACCCGAATAGTATTCTCATCCTGTTTTCGTAGGGCCCAGGTCTCTGAGGCGTATGTTAAGGATTATTCTTGGTCACTATAAAACAAGTAGTTTTCATTTTCCTTTTCAAAATCTTAAAGATTTCTATAGAGGTTTTAACTGTATTCTGTCAGATATGCAATCTAGATTGTTTCAACACATTATTCACCAAATTATATCTTCTACATTTGCTCAAGAGTCTACTCTTGAGCAACTTCTGGGAATTTATATTCAAAGTATCAAGGCTACCACACATGTTCCAAGGGAGGATGGAAATTATTCAAGTGCTAGAGCCCAAATCACTGGCCAATAAAGGGTCATGTTCCCTTAATATCTTTCCCCCAATACACTTTTAAATAAATTTCAGACAAATTATTGAAACATATTAAATAAGAAAATTAAAATTTTATGGGCCCAATAATTAACTAAGAAGGCAAAGGGCTTGTCTTGCATCCCAAATGCCAGCTCAATCCCCAGTGCTCATTATGGTACCTCAAAACCTGCCAGTAGAGTTCCCTTAGCAGAGTCAGGAATAAACCTTTATCATGGTCAGGTGTGATTCCAAAAGCAAATTAAAATTTGAATCACACATTATATTAACTGTCATAATCAAAATAGAATTGAATTACTTTTATCTTGATTTCAATTAATTTTAGTAAATATCTGATGCCTTACCAAACTATTGCCAAGAAACTTAGCTTTATAGGAGAAAAAATAGAGAGGGTATCATAAATAATTGATGAAGGATGTAATCAAGAGCCATAATTACTATTGCTATTATGTATCCCCCAAAAGTTAAAAGATGGTTACTACATTTTAGTATCTGTCCCTAAAGCCCCAAATCTAATTATAATCATAAAAATCTACACTAAGACATTTTAATATGCCAAAAAGTTCAAAAGCATTAAGTAATTATATAAAGCAAAAAAGACAAAATAATAATAATAATAATAATAAATTTAAGGAGACCAAGAAGACATGATGACTAAGCACTTTGTGAAATCCTGTACTGATCCTGGATAAGAAACAGAATTTAGTGAAAAAGTTTATGAAATACAAATCATGTTTGTACCAATGTTAATTTCTTAGTTTTAAATGAATGTTACCAAAATTTGTGGGTATTAACATAGCGATGACTGGATATACAACACAGGAAAATTCTCTACTATTTTTTCAGCTCTTCACTAAATATCTAAAATCATTTCAAAATAAAAATAAGTCATATATCAATCTTTGCTACTAATTGTAACCTGAAGCTTAGCTGACATCTTTGAATTTCTGTCATATTCATTTCTTATTGTTTACATTTTTCCAGAATATAACTATATTTGACAAACTTTTCTTTGTGTTACTTTATAAGAGTTCTGACTTTTAGAATTGACTGGCAAAGTTCAAAAAAACTTATTCCCTGATCATTTCTTTATTCTACTGATGTCACTCATGTACAAGATCTCTGACCTACATTCTTCTAACTAAATTTCTACTATGTTGACTGTCATTCAAAGAAACATAAATATCATCTTCTGGGAATGATATATGAGTGGTACAGACAGAAATGCCATCTTTCAAATAATCAACTTTGTCTCAAATTCAGTCTAAAACATGTGAAAATAATATAAAATTCAGGTTAGAACTACAAATTTATTTCATTGATCCAGCCATGATTATAACCCAGATATTCACTGTTAGTTACATATATAAAAGTAGACAAATACAGCAGAAATAAAATACTAAAAGTTGCTGTCCGATTTTCAAATAAGTTATAGTATGAGATTGCATATAAGTACAACTTTAATATTTGATGCATATACGCATCAAAACAGACATTGTTTTATTATAATTTTATCAACAGATATTTTAAAATTTCATAGATAAATCATCACTGTTACTTGATTTAGGATCGCAAAAAGGACTACAATAGGTACTTTAATATAAATAAAGTTTCCTCAGTGTTCTTGCTTATCGCTGATAAGCAGCTATCTAAATACTTCCTACCTTTCATATAATTCCATTTTAAAATGTTCACTCACAGAATCAATTTTTTGTTTCCCCAAAAAATTATCAAGAAAGTAAACAGACATTTATTCTGCTTATGTATTCTGAATACATAAGCCTGTATTCTTACTTACCATTGTTTTTTTTTTGCCATATGACTATGTGCTTATTGACCCACATTGCCAACATGAAAACCTTTGCCTCAATTTTACCCAAATAGAAATATAATATGAAAAGACTAAAAAAAAACTTCAAGGAAAAACTGGAACAAAATAGTGTTTTAGGGCCAGAGCGATAGCACAGTGGGTAGGGTGTTTGCTTTGCAAGCAGCCGACCCGGTTCAATCCCCGGTATCCCATATGGTCCCCTGAGCACCTCCAGGAGTAATTCCTGAGCAAAGGGCCAGGAGTAACCCCTGAGCATTGCCAAGTATGACCCAAAAAGCAAAAAAAAAAAAAAATAGTGTTTTAGCAGCTGGAAAGATAGTACAAGGATTAGGGTGCTTCCTTTGAATGTGCCAGGTCCAGGTTAGATCCTCTTCATCGTATGTATTTCCCTGATCAGCATCAGGAGTGATCCCTGAGCCCCAAAGCCAGAGTAAGTCCTGAACACAGCTAGGTTGGTCACCCATTCCCTCATCAAAAAATAAATAAATAAAATAGTATAATAATGAATTGGCAAGACGACCATTCTGAAAATACTTTTCAGAATATAAATTTTCTAGGAAACTTTCCCATGTTTTTAAGTCATGAAAATATGTGGGATAGCATTTTGAATATTACTAGTTTGGAAACTAAATAGGCTATAATAGAAAGATATCCAGTAGGTGGGACTTTTGCCTTGCATATGGCCAACCTGGGTTTGACTACTTGCATCCCATAAGGTCCCCTGAGTACCTTCAGGAGTAATTCCTAAGTGCAGAGCCAGGAGTAACACCTGTTCATCACCTAGTGTGATCCAAAAAGAAAAAAATGAAAGAAAGAAAGGTGTCAGGTTGTTTGATGGTGAGTATAGAACAGTGACAGTGTGCTCATAAAACAAATATTTGAACCCTGGCAAACACCAGCAGATTGTCAGTCTTCCAAAATCAGCATTTAGGTATCTTTTATCCATCACTTTCTATCTTCACATTTGTCTTTTACTTACTTGCCTACCTGTCTGCAATTAAATACAAATAAAACTGTACCTTCAGTTCCTATTCTCTGAGAGACACATTTATTTCATGGAGTGTGCTAACCTCTCTGAAATACTGTAACTTATGAATAGTTCTAACAAATGGGCTCCACTTATCACACACACGAGTGAGGATTAGTGGAGTAAAGCTGAGCTCTCTTTCTGCTTTATCCTCTCTTTACAGTGTTCAAAAATAAGTTAGAACTTGTTGGAAGACAGGTTTAGCTATTCTGGGAGTTTTGTTGCTTTGCCCACTCCCAGCTTAATCTTATTTAAGCCAAGGTTCATTCTAATGAGACCTCTCTTCTATGTAAACACTGCTAGAGTGTGAGGCAATTAAAGAAGTCACCTTGATTGAATAACTTCTGACTTATACATCTACTAAGACTTCTATGTTTTCTAGATTGGGCACAGCTCCTCTTTATACCCACTGCACCCAGCGTGGGACAGTTAGAATTTACCAGGAGACTACCACCCTGGCTACGTTGAGACTATAGGAAGACTATAGGAAGGATCATACTAGTTTGCTCTAAGCAGGCGAGTGTGACCCTTTCAGTACACAAGAACAGGATACTCAGAATCACCCTGGTGCAGATAATATTAAGAAGGACCTTGTGGGTACCATCTAGATTACATGAAGCTCATGAAGTTAAGATGTATTACTTTATACCAGCCCCCTCTCTCCAGTGTTTTACATAAAAGGTAATCTTGGTAGACAGGATTAGACCTTGGCATAACCTTTGTTTATACCTGCAATAGGGTGTGGCACTACAATCTGTTTAGAGTTCTTTGTTGACATGACCCTCCTGATTGGATTACTTTGGTGTATATAAGGGGCTGACTTGAGGCCCCTTCACTTTTGCCTTTTGGTTCCTCCCTCAGCCTTCAGCTTTTGGCTCCTGCAGCTTTTGGCTTTTGGCTTTTGGCCTTTTGCTCTTTGGCCTTTTGCTCCTCTTCTGGGTAGGACTCAGCTCGGGTGAGATCCTCTCTCTTTGGTGGGAGACTTAGGCTCTTTTGTATGGTCTAAGTTCAGACCAGAGCTAGAGTTTGTTCATTATATTGGATTGCTGTGAAAGAGCTTTTGTACTATTAAAAGCCCTTTTGGAACTGTACCAGACTCGTGAGTTTTCATCTGCTCCTCCAGCGTCCTTGGAGGTAGAAGAGAACTTCTGTCCTGACACTGTCAGGGACCCTGGCGGCGTTCCCGACAAGAACTGATGAGGATTTGAGGATTAAATTATTGCATGAAATCTTAGGAAAATAGTTGAAACTACTGTGGACTTTATGCCTATGAAAAAATGTAGGTAAACACCTCCTTTTCCCAACAATATTAGGGAGCAGGATGGAATCCCCTTATGTCCCAAGGGGACAGGGGGCCAGCAGTTAGACAAAGACTTATGAATCCAGCCAAGTTCCAAAAGGCTTGGCTGGATTCATAAGTCTTTACAGAAGTTCTGGCAGTACAATTCAAAGACAGAAAAACCCCAACATTCGGTTCTTAGCTAGGTCCACACCCAGTGCTTGTGTTGGAATCCTCAAGCCAAGATGGCTACTGGTCCCTGAACTATGTGCACCAACCAGAGGTCAGGCAAAAAGGCATACAAACAGGCAGAGAGTGGAGCTGGCAGAGAGTGCGAAAGGAAGAATGCTTCTTCTTTTATATCTCTCACCCTTGAACCAGCCCACAACAATGGGTCTCAGTCAGGGTCAATTGTATCACATTCATTTTCTTGAACCTATGGAGCTCACCTGGGGTAGCCCATTCAAATGCTAATTTGCCCTCTACAAGATCTCACCTTCATCTTTCCTTCAGGCACTTAGTAGAGATGGGGAAGGGCATCTGAGATGAAATGTATATCAGGATAAATCAAAAGGCCAATATCTGGACCACGAATATTCTACAGCCAGGTATATATTTCTCCAAACCTCTCCAAGATCTTTATCTTACTTTAGGGTTGTTCTGGGCACTAATCTTTAAAATTATTGAGAGCCATGCTCACTTGCCAGGAGGCAAACAGCATTTCTCTCTGATTTAATTATGGCTATATTATTTTAAAAAAATTCAATGTAGCCGGGCAAGCTCTGTTAGAGCTATTCAGTGCCACAGGGGGATCTGTGAAAGAGGAAATACTTTGAACAGCTAACATACATGGTAAGCTACTCTGCCACATAGAGAGTCACAGATCCAAACTGTTTTCCTACCCTCTATCTCCAAAGTGACCTGCAGAAGATAACTCCAGGCAGGATGCAAGGCTCTGGCAGCCAAGACTAGGGTGTGTACTCCAACAAAAAATAAATTGTGTTCAACTTCTTAAACAATATGAGTGTTACTGTAGAATATTATAGCCAGTGTTATCTAATACAGTTAGGTTCCAAACTTTCATACAATGGAAAAGCGCAAAATTCACTCAATGTTTGTAGTAGTTACAGTGTTCAACATTTCAATAGGCTATTCTAAATACAGCGCCTATCAAGAACTTTTTATAAAATGACCCATTCCACTTTACATTGTGAGCAAGTACATCTGTATTACTTATTCAATGTGATAATCATGGGAATTAAAAGTATTGCATATCTGTTTTTTAATATATCTGATATATCTGTATTTTTTGCTATTTTTATATCTACATGAAAGTTTCTCAGTTTATACCAGTTAAATCATAATGTCTCAGCACGAGCTGAGAATTTTTCCGTTATATGATTTTAGCTCTAAATAATGATTAGTAGTCACTGATTGAATAAGGTATAATCTCTGATTTAGGGTAAATATATTTTTGTCATAGGTAAAATTTTAAGAACAAAATTTTGCTATATGTGGTTATAAACTAATATATAGTTTATGTCAAAACTTTATTAAATTAAAAACTATATTAAGTCAAAACATAAAGAAAAGATTTTATTTGTGGATCTCAACTAATTAACTTTCAAAAATAAAACTGTCTCAAATGGGTAAACATGTAAATCAGTACTAAAGAAGCCAACAGATCTGGAGTCAAAGAAATCATGTTGTGATATGCTTCTTTTGCTTACAGTAATGCTTCTAGCAAATTCCTCAATATTTTTGATGCCATTTTCCTTTTCTAAAAAGTTAAGATAATATCCCTCTTATAGTTTTGCTCTAGGATAACATGACATAATTTTCATAAGGCAATAATCACACTTTCAAAGTTCTCAGAAAATTAATTTTTACACAACATTCAGGGTCCAAAATGTATAATATACAGAATATATTATATACTAATTTGTCCATTGGAATTTCAAAAATTGTAGGATTATGCATTTTCCTGATTCATAATACAAAATCTGTTCAGTACATTCACTATAACAGTACCCCCTTTCTCTTTATCTTAAGTCTATTAATCCCTACCAATAGTGTCTCCATGCTCCTTTTGTTATTATATCAAGAGATCTGTTTAAAAACATAACCAATGTGTAAAACATATCATCAGGAAAGCAGAACTTTAATGCCACTACTAATATTTTGTATTAGATCCTCTTGGGAGGATCGTGGTCTTTAGCAAAGGGACAGATTAGCAAGGTACTAGATTCACCTCTTCCTCACAAGCAAAACAAGAAAAATCAACTTTCTAATCTGTGTGTGTACACACACACATATGTATGTGTATATATACATATATATGTATATATATACATATATATGTATATATATATGTATATATATACAACAACAGTTTCCTTTCAAAATTGCAAACTGGGGCCGGAGCAATAGCCCACCGGGTAGGGTGTTTGCTTTGCACGCTGCCGGCCTGTGGCTGCCTGGGTTCGATCCCCAGCATCCCACATGGTCCCCCCGAGCACCGCCAGGAGTAATTCCTGAGTGCAGAGCCAGGAGAACCCCCTGAGCATTGCTGGGTATGACCCAAAAAAATAGCCAAAAAAAAATTGCAAACTAATTGAAGATCTTCCTCTCAAGGAAATATAAGACAACATTAAGAAGGGGAGAGAACCCTGGAACCAGTCCTGTTAGCAATGAATCAGGGCACTGGAACCCAAGATCATGAGGAACATGAAGGAACTGGAATCTCTCCTGAGCCTTATGGGCTACTTCACTTCAGTTAACTGCACCAGACCTGAACTAGAGAGGGCAATGTCTGCATCCAAACGTAGAAACTGAAGAAACTTTCCTTCAGCAAACAATAGAAATCTGGAAATCAGAGATCACAGAAGGGCAGAAGGGAACACAGATTTAAACAAAGAACTTTAAATTGTGGACTATAGCCTCGTGATGAGAATAACGTGAAGGTGTGATCTTTCTGACAACACATACTGCAAGACATCTTGAGCTTTCTGTGTTTATTGGTCAGGCTCATACTGACATAAATCAAAAAGAGAGCAGGGCAGAGGACAAGTCTCTCAGCCCATCATCAGGAATTTTTGTGACTTCCAGTCAGCACTTGCAATCAGGGTCACATCAGTCCTATGTAAATTCTGATATTTGGGTTTCTAAACAAAGATTCTCGATACAGTTTGTGGGTGCAACTAGGAATGTCAGTTCCCTTATAAAGCTTTCCCAAGTACCTGCAACCCTGGGAAGCATAGATGCTTCCCAGGACCTCCTGTGCAGGTCCTCTCAGCCTCTGATGTTAGGAAACATAAGCAACAGTGCATTTCTCTAGGGAATGATGCATCTCCAGGACTGGCTGGGCGAGAGCTGAATGCCCTCTTGCAAATTACCTTAAACTAGGCTCAGCAGGCTTCTGGACAGCTCTCTTGCTATTAATACCACAGCTACCTGCAGCCCATACCAGTGACCTGAGTTTATAGCTATCCTGTTGTAAAGTAAAACCGGCTTTGGAGCCAGGCTGCTGCTGAGAGGTCCTTTGCCAATTGAAGCTTATAAGAAAACTCCTCCAGAAAATATGTCTTAAGCTGATAGTTTTTGGATGCCTCTCTCAAGAAACCATGCCCTTGAAGCTCTATAGCAACCATTACTTTGCTTTCCTTTCCATGCCATATTTTACAGGCTGGGTTCTTGGGCCACTAACTCCAAAGTGGTTCACACTCCTGTCATCCTGATGGGCAATGAAATGTTTTTCTGTACAGCCACAGAGAGCCTAGCAACGAAATCCCTGGGCCTATTTCCTACCCCCCACATTTCTAACACAAGACTCTTACATAAGGACTGAAAAGAGAAGTTGATTTGTTTAAGCCATAAAACAAACACAGAGCAGCAAACTCTAATTAAGAGACAGAGGAATTCACACCACTTGATAAAACAAGTCCTGAAAAAAAATTCTAATTCAACATAAAATTCTAAACTGCCTGATGAGCAGTTGAAAGCAGCCATCTTAAAGATCACTGTAATTAGAAAAATAATGGATAAACAAAGTGAAAGCTACAATAAGTACCAAGAAATTATAAGAAAGTTCTAAAGAGAAACTATGGCACAAAAAGAATATAACAATTGCATGAGAAATAAAATATAGGGTCTTTGTATATTTCATGAAGAAGAAAACTAAATTGGTGAGCTAGAAAATACGTTGGTGCAAAGCGCCAAATATATACATATTTATTTATGTATAAATATAATGTATATATGATATTTGTATACACATTATATATTATATAACAAACACAATGAAGATAATGTAAGAATTGTGTAATATATAGGGTTAAATCAAGTGGAATAATATTCATATTCTAAGGTTTCCATAGGAAGAAAGGACAGCATATGATATTACCTTTTCTCTGTGTGTGTGTGTGTGTGTGTGTGTAATTGAATCCCCATGGATTAAAAACTTATAAGGATGGTGTTGGATATCATATATGTAGCTTATCTGAGAAAATAATTTTCAGTAATTTCAACAAATTTGGTTAGGAAGCATATCCAAGATTCAAGCAGCCCAAAAAGTTACAAGCAAACAAATAAGAAAAGGCAAACACTAAAACAATCAGAAAAATTTTTCAGCAGAAACCATGTAAGCCAAAATGTTTAAAGTGCTGAAAGGAAAAATATCTAACTAAGTATATGGAAGGATGCTATCACTCAGAATTAAAAAAAAAGTATAAAAGAGCTTTCTAATGTGTAAAGGGAAATTATAAAATATACTAAATCATAAAATATACTAAACAGATGCCTATGAAATAACAAGAAAACACTTGCAGCAAGAAGAACTTGAACATTATGTAGGGATGAGAGATGGAGAAGGAAAAGAATAAGGACTGTTGGAATTCATTACAGATAAGTTTTACAGAAAATTTTAAAATATTATGAAAATAAATGAAATATGTTATAGCACTTGGAATTTATATTAAACTCTGTGGCAACCTTTAAGCAACAATAGAAGAAACAAGTAGGTAAAAATGATGTTCAAAGTTTACATAAAAGGATTTACTAAAGCACTAGACCAAAAGACAGAGGCAAATAGCAAAAAATAATAACTAAATAAATAACTAAATAAATAAAATACCAAGAATGAAAATAACAAAGTGGTAATAAATTGAGTGAATTGATAATTTCCCCAAATGTTAATGCTCTGAATTCACCAAATAACAGGAACAGCGTCTAATAGCACATCCCCTGCTAGCTCCAGAAGACCTATTGCTCTTCAAAGAAAAATCCAAAACTAATTTAGGGCAGTACAGGCTGTAGTCAGTTATGCCCAAACAGCCAGAGATATTTTACTATGAACTTTACTCTGAGCTCAAAAATGAATTATGACATTGATATTCCCTTGTGATTTGAATTACTCCTTTTCTGTATCACTTCTCCGTATGTATTATTTGGAACACTTATATTTTTATATTTTTGTAAACAAAAAAGGGAGATAGTTGGATGATAGGCCTAACTAGTTTGGGGGGTTGCTGTTTTATCCATTCACAGCTTAATCTCTTTACATGTTCTTAAACCAGGGTTCATACTAATTAGATCTCTCTTCTATGTAAATATTGATGGAGGGTGTGGCAGTTACAGAAATCCCCTTGACTCTGAATGAGTAACTTCTGACTTATTATTATACATCTACTAAGACTTCTATGTTATCTAGATTGGGAACAGTTCCTCTTTATACCCACTGGACCCAGGGTAGGACAGTTAGAATTTACCAGGAAACTACCACCCTCGCTAGGTTGAGACTATTGTTTATGGATCATACTAGTTTGCCCTCAAGCAGGCAAGTATGACCCTTTCAGTATACAGAGAACAAGGTACTCAGAATCACCCTGGTGCAGATAATAAGTAAGAGGACCTTGTGAGTACCATCTAGATTACATGAAGCCCATGAATTTGAGATGTATTACTTTACACCAGCCCCCTCTCTCTTCAGTGTTTTACATAAGAGATAATCTTGGAAGAAGGGATTAGTCCTTGCCTTAATCCGTTGTTTATACCTATAATAGGGTGTGGCACCATCCTTCTACACTCTTCTACTATCTAGATGCTGTTTAGGGTTCTTTGTTGACAGGACCCTCCCTAAAGTTAGGATTACTTTTGTCTATATAAAGGGACTGACTTGAGGTACTGCTCTCTTTTGAGTAGGACTCCTCTCTGATGGGATCCATTTTGGTGGGAGACTTGGGCTCTTGTCTAAGTTCTGACCAGAGTAGAGGTCTTCCATTATATTGGATTGCAGTGGTAGAGCTTTTGTACTATTAAAAGCCTTTTTTGGAACTGTGCCAGACTCATGAGTTTTCATCCTTCCCCAGTGGCCCTGGAAGTAGAAGAGAACTTCTGTCCTGATACTGTTGGGGACTCTAGAGGATCCCCACATTTAGGCACAAATAAAATACTCCTACAAGAAAACAGCAACCTAAATATTTTAAATAAATTTATAGAAAGCCATAATTATATCAGATAGTCTTACAATTAAAGTGAAAGGTAGGACTGAGGAGATAAAATACCTGTCTACCATTTGTGCAACCTGATTGAGTCAACTACTCCTAGCTTTGTTAGTTTCTTTTTGCCTAATCACTAAAATTTATCAAAATCATAAAAATTACCTGAAACTACCTAAATCTCTGGTAGTTTGCAAATGTATAGTTGGTTGATTAAAATCTACAGGATCTACAAAGAACCTTGTAAACTTCAACATATGAACACTTCTGAAGATACATACTTTTTGAAATAGCACACATGCAAAACCCGTAGTAATTAAAGAATTAGAAACATTTAAGGAAATACTATGTCAAACATTTGATAGTAAATTATTTTTTCCTAGTAAATAATGAAGTCCATCTCATTATTTAAATAAACTTAATATGCCTGTAATAAAACACGATAAAATAATAACAGCATATTTAAGACAAAGTCTCAGTGGCTTCAAGAGTACCATTACTGACTGAATGAATTGGTAATGTTAATAATTTTATTTTTTTTAATGTACACTCTAACATTTTACAAAATCATGGAGGAAGCATTAGTTGTGAAATCGTATTTAGGGTTATTGCATTTACATTCATTTAAGTTTTTCCATAGGAAACTTTTCTGTAAAATACTTGAATAGTAGCTTTATGAGGAAATCAAGTGATTTAAAGAGCCTAATGAGGAAAAGAATCAATGGCCCAGAAGAACTGAAATTAGACTTAAGAATTAATTGATTTTAAAAATCAGATTTAAAGGGAATATTAAATGCAATTCCTCTAGAATCATTAAGCTTATAGTAATAAAATGAGTGAGTATTGCTTTTCAAGTGGAATGTTTTTATTATATAAGTTTCAAGAGGCTGATTTTGAAGAAAGTTTTTCCGAGACATCAATAATGTTACCCTTCATTAGTAAAATAACATGAAGCCAATGAAGAGAAGCTCTTTCACTAGAGAAAATTCATGATTTGAAATAATCACTACTTTCATTTGAAAATATTCATAGTGTCATGTGTTATAGGGACTAATATATCCAATTATAATTAAAAAATGACTAATTTAGCCTATCCACCCCCTCTAACTTGTCTTTGCTTTGACATATAAATTAGGTTTTTATATTTGCATTAGAATCAGACACTTATAATCTAAAGATTGATTTTAAAAGATTGCAAGTATAAAGGTGTTCTGCAAATACTTTCAAATAATTTCCTACTGAAAATGTAATCTTGCCATTGTGCTCTGAAATCAGAGAACAGCTGTGATTAATGTTGCTAAGAAATTAGTCATCCTACAGCAACCACTTTATTGTATCATAAATGAACTGATGTGTTTAGGTAATAATTTGTTTTCATAATTAGAGAAAATATTGAAATAAGTTACTGCACAGAGGATTTTAAGAAACATTTACTGAATTTTTATATTATTCAAAAACTAAAATCACATGATAAAATAAAATAAGAAAAAAATGAAGAAATTAATAAAAAACTAAGAATTGTGTTAAACACAGATTCTAAAAGAAAGTGTGTATTTAGATAAGTCAAATCCTATGAAGATATCTCTCTTCTCCCCTTTTATATATGTAATTTATTGGCTTTAAAATAGACTAGCTGAGTATATGGTTGATTATCTAACCAAAATTGCCGATATCATGCAGTGAAATTAACATGAGAATAGTTCATTAAAATGAAATCACTTAGAGTTAAAATATGCAGTTAACATTGTATTTTAGATTTTATAGAGTTATATAAATCTTGACACATACAGAGTATAATTTAATGTTATTGTTCTTTGAAAACCCTATCTGAGCTTCCCATATATACACTATTTATATGAACACAATCCACCTATTATATTATCATTGTAATTGTAAAGCAAAGAACTTCCCTCCTCTTCTCACCAATCTCTTAACTTTTCAGGAACCAAATAAGGGATAAGTTATCTGGAGAGATGCTATAGTGCATAAGGCATTTGCTTGCAACCAGATGACCCAGGTTGAATCTCCAGTACCTTATATGATTTCTAAATCCCACTAGAAAGAAGTTATTCCTGAGAAGTCAGGAGTAAGGCCTGAGCATGAACAGGTACGTGTTCCTGTGTATGGCCTATTTATGGCCCTGCAACAAAATAAAAATCAGAAAAGGAATAACAAGAAATATGTAAATATATTTATGTAGTAGTTAGTAGAGCTCTTACTAACATGTTTCTGATGGAAAACCAATTTTTAAAATGGAGTATTGTTATGCTATAAACTATTTTTTCTAGAGATTTAAACATAACTTTATTATAATGCTGTTTTTGGAGAAATTATGATCATCAATCACAAAATTAAAAAAAGTAAATTTTGGACCAAAGAGATATTAAGGTGTTATCCTTGCTTTTCTCTGAGCTGAATTTGCTCTTCTACACCCGTATAGTACCCTGATCCTACCAGTAATATGGAGTGAAGAGATAGGAGTGAGCTCTGTCAGACATGATATACCCAGATGTGACAACAAAGCAAACAAAATAAAAATCATATTCACTGAATCAGGCTCTTTAAAATGCAAAATCTATCACTGTCCTACAGTTTTCATTGGTAATAGTGTATAATAGATGTTTTCAGCATATTTCAGCTATAGGAAGGAGATGCATAAGAATTGAAGAGGCATGCTAGATCATATTCTTGAGTAGAGTTTACAGAAAGGAATATGTTTCTGTGTCTATATCTGGTTGACACTGAGTCTAATTATTTTGTTGTTTTAATTCTAAGATATCTTTATAGTATCTCTACTATACTACTCCCAATGTAACTTGTCCATTCAATAACCTTCCCTGAAACTGGAGACTTTCACTGCTCCTGTTTTACCACATGTTCATCTTTACTTGTTATGTTGTTTTACTCTTTAACACACAAAATTAAACTGTCTCCCATCTTTGCCTAAGAATATTCGCCCTCAAATAAAATTTTATAATTATTTATAATATGTTTTCTTGTATCTGTGTCTCATACAAGATCAAAACATCACGTGGCCGCCCACCTAAAAGATGGTCAGACTTCTTTGTTAAGGCCCTGAAAGAACGTTTGAGGCTCTTCATATTCCTGAAGCAAACAGATGCCATTGGGCTACAGTGGCACATGACAGGGTCAAATGGAAATGTTACTGGCGCCCGCTCGAGGAAATCAATGAACAACGGGATGTCTAGTGATCTAGTGATATTTTCTTGTATTGCAGCACCTGTATGTCAAATCATTCATACCTCTCAGTAACTAAATAAATTTGAATTCCTCAATTTCTTTTTGTATATTAAGAACTCAGTATTTCTGCTCGATTTTGTCTGGCAATTTGTTTTAATTGACATAACAAAGAGTGAACAATGTTAATTACTATCTTACACTTCTGCTTTACAATGATGTTACTCCAATTCTTATTTTCCTTATTGGTTTCCTACATCACTAGATATACAGATGTACCATGGTATAGATTAGGTATTGAGAATGACTGAGACACATGGGGGTAGAACAGCTACAGGCTCTCCTTGTGCTCAGCTGATCATGAGGTACCCAAGAGGGAAGGTGTGTTTTAGCCCTGGTCCACCATTCCAATAGAACCTTGCAAAAAACCAGAGGAAACCCCACAACATGAGGGCTGCCATTTTCAACATCCGGACTCCACAGCTTGTCAGAGGTCCACCCAAGAGAAAAGCCAATCGTCTGCTTTCTGGCCGTGCAGTTCATCAGTAAATGCACGAGATGAGAGTCTACTACAGAGAGTATACCCCCGCACAGAGTATAACCCCCTGCACAGAGTATACCCCCTGCACATGGGCAATCTACCCATTTCTTATTTGATATGCCAAAAAACAGTAACAATTATAGACCTCATTCACGTGACCTTAAGGAATGGTCTGAGGCTCTTCTTTTTCCTGGAGGAGCAGATGCTGTTGGGCTACGCTAGCACATGACAGGACTTATGGAGATCTTACTGGTGTCCACTCAAGCAAGTCAATGAACAACAGAAAGACAAGTGATACAAGTGATTGATTATGATAACTGTATTTTATAGTTCACAGGCACTACTTTTAATAACAATTCCTTTAATTGTCAAAATTGAAAACATGATATTTTATTCTTCCTGGTAGAACTATAAGTATGACAGATGAGTGGCTTAAATAATTGGTGACAATACTAGATATTTTAGTTATAAGAAAAAGTATGCTAGGCATTTTAAAGTACTTTTTACTTAACTCCTATGAAGTTTACTATAAAAGCTAGCTTGCTAAAATTAATGTTTAATTCTCATAAAATTTACCATGCTACACAAGCAGAATGCTGAAATTAGGGTGGAATTATAGATCTCTGTTATTCCAAAACAAAGCATTCCAAAAATAAAACATTTACTTTAATTTATTTTTTTTAATCCGGCCCAGGTATGCTGAACCAGAGACTCTCAGACATGGGGAAGAGCTGCTATTTGCTCTCCCTGTGCCCAGCTGCTCGTGAGGTGCCCAGGGAGGCATGGCGGGTTCTAGCCCTGGCCTGCCACCCCAGCAGAACCTCACAACAAGCCAGACCACCCTCCCTACTCCATGGGACCCACCATTTTCCACATCCGGACTTCCCTCTCTCACAACTCCACCCAGCAGACCAGACTATCACAGCCCGGTTCGCGCGGCGCTAGTGGCCGCGCAGTTCATCAATAAATGTTTTATTTAGAGGTTACTACAACAGTATGCCTCCTGCATGGCAAGCCTGACAAGCAGCTCGTGTAGTAATGATATGCCAATTACCAGTAACATTTATATTTGGTCATTCCCATGACCTAATATAATGGTTTGAGGCTCTTTATATTCCTGAAGCAAGCGGATGCCTTTGGGTTCTACTAGCATGAGACAGGACATATGGATATATTACTGGTGCCCGCTCTAGCAAATAGATGATTAACGGGTAGATAGTGACAGTGATAGTGACTTTTATTTATATAATTATAAGACCAAAACTATGAAAATTTTAGAGCAAAGTCTCCTGTGTTCCAACACGAACTGATAAGTTAATGCTACAAACCAATGTCCTTTTATTAGAAAAATCACTATCACTATCTTCCCGTTCTTACCTGGGCCAAATTGAAAAAAAAAAAAACTGCTCCAATGTGGGTGTCAATGATCCGGGCTGTGACAGACTGGTCTGCTGGGAGGAGTTGTGATGAGAAAGAAGTCTGGATGTGGAAAACGGCGGCCCCCATGGAGTAGGGGGTCGTCTGGCTTCTTGTGAGGCTCTGCTGGGGTGGCATTCCAGGGCTAGAACCCGCCATGCTTCCCGGGCATCTCATAAGCGGCTGGGCACAGGGGGAGGAAAAAAAATAAAGGAGAAGAAAAGAATGTGATTGTTTTATTTTTGTTTTAAATTTAATAAGGTGCTTGTTAGAGTAAGAGTTTGATTCTCTATGTGAGAGAATTTGAGGACAGATTAAAGAACAAGGTAAAAATATGGGTTTAATTCAAAACATGCTAGATGATACTTATAGTTCTTTTTTAAAAAGATGACAGAGGCATTTTACTTTGATTCTATGGTTACAAAGTTAACAATTTAGTATATTATCAATAAGAAAATATAAAATTCACCTTTAAAAATAAGATAAGCATCTAATTTTTTCATATTTGAGACACATTAACATTAAGTTAAGAAAAACAGTCACTTAAAAGAATAGATGCCCATCTAGGATATGTTTTTAGAGCAAATTTATATTTGCCACAGAGGAGAATTTACTTTGTAAATAACATAATTTATCATAGGATGACAAAATATGAGTGTATGAGTATAAGTATGAGTATGAGATTCAAAGTGCCCTACGATCCCCTTCAAATACAGTCCAAACTAATTCATCTGAAACAGATAAGAGTATTTTAAAATTTTAAAAATTAAAATAATTGAGCAGGCAGAGACTTGGAACAATGGGAAGAGCTGGCATCTGGCTTTCCCCTAGCTCAGCTGACATGAGGCTCCCCAAGTCGCAGGGCCACGCGGTACCTCAAACTATGGAGCCAATCATATCCTAGAATATACTACAATCCACAATGTGTAAGAAAAGGAAGCGAGAAGAAGGAGAGAGTAAGGAGAGACAGAACCCATCATGGAGGCAGGCTGGGGGAGGGGGAATAAGATGGGGACATTGGTGATGGGAGATGGGCACAGGTGAAGGGATGGGTGTTGGAACTCTGTAGAACCAAAACAAAAACATGAGCATCTTATAATTGTATATCTAAAGGTAGTGTAATAAAATAATTAAAATATTAAACAAATAAATAAATATTAAAAAATAAATGTACTATTTAAAAAAGCAAAAAAATTAAAATGATTTAATAAGAACTGCTTCTTACTATAGTGCCTGCACTTTAGAAAATAGAGAATGATTTGGTCATTGATGTCATGACTAAAATACTTGGTTTATATAATGATTCCTTTCTGGGAAAGTAAGTTTTTATTCTATAGAGGACACCCATCACTGGTAATGTTTTAAACATCAGTTGCCCAATACAAAACAAAAAGCAACTGTTTTTATTTTCCTCTGAAAAAGAAAATTCAAAATAATTGGCAGCAATGAGAAAAGTCATATAGGTTCCACTTTTAATTTAAAAAATTAGTGTATACAATTCCTAATTAGAGTGTATGGGGAAAAATTCTTAGTTACCAAAGTAAAAAAACATTAAAATAGAGAACACCCTATTGCTAGTACAATATTTTCAAGATAAGGTGCAGCATAAAGAGGTAAAAATAATCTATATAAAAAGAAACAATAAAAAATCTGCCCAAGATTACAATTTTAATCATCACCTCTTCCAAAGACATGCAAAATTATACTTTGTTTGATATTCACTAACATGTGAATTTTGCAGAAATTAACATGAAATACTTAAAAATTAAAATTATTTTTTAGAAATATCAATAATATGAATTTTAAGCAATTGTATATTTAATAGCCAAGAATATTCTAGAATATACTAGCTTTGGTTTCTAGTGTTTGGTCTTTGGGTCACATTCTTTACTGCTTAACACTGCCTTAAGCCTTCAGTGCTTAATTAAGGCTCTGCTCAGGGATCATTCCTTGTGTTCCTTGAAGAACCATATGAGATGCCATTTTTTAAAACAGAGTTAGCCATGTGCCGAACAAGCTAATAAGCTATGTGTTTCCTATTCCCTCTCACTCTTTCTGTGTCTGTGTGTGTGTCTGCCTCTTTCTCACTCTCTCTCTCTTTCTCTCTCTGACTCTCTCTCTGGCCCAAACATGCTGCTTTAAACATAAAATGTGGCACTTACCTCCAAATTTAAACTATAATTAAAATTATTATTAAATCCATATTTTATTTCCCAGCAAGTACTAGGACTAAGAATGAACCAGAGAGGTATGGCTCTATTTTCATGATTAATGTACAGAATATCTTAGGACTCAAAGAAGTTGTTGAGAGTAAGATCACTGATGAGATTCTTATCTGAAGAAATTTCATTCCCATGCTTCTCCTAGGTAAGAATTTTAAATAACTGTGTAAAACAGTACAGAACAATAAATTTACATCAAAATCTGTGCCATTTTCATTGTAAATTACAAAAATAATATATTACACAGACATGGGGCAGAGCTGCTACTGGCTCTCCCTGTGCCCAGCCACTCACGAGGTGCCCAGGAGGGATGGCGGGTTCTAGCCCTGGCCCGCCACCCCAGCAGAGCTTCGCAACAAGCCAGATGACCCCCTACTCCATGAGGGCCTCCACTTTCCACATCCAGACTTCTCCCTCGTCAGAACTCCACCCAGTAGACCAGCCTATCACAGCCCAGCTGGCGCAGCCACAAGTGGCCTCGTGATTCATCAATAAATGCTGGATTTAGAGATGGCTACAAGAGTATACTACCCGCATGGCAGAGCCTGGCAAGCTACCAGTGTCATATTTGATATGCCAAATACCAGTAACAATTGTAGACCTCATTTCCATGACCTGATAGAATGGTTTGAGGCTCTTTATGTTCCTGGAGCAAGCAGGTGACCTTGGGCTCTACTTGCATGAGACAGGACATATGGAGATATTACTGGTGCCCGCTCAAGCAAATCGATGATGAATGGGAAGACAGTGATATAGTGATACAGTGATTCTAAAATATCTATTTTACATATGTAGTCTGAACTATCAAGCCTTTAATAATTTTGCCTTACAACATGTATTTGCATTTGGAGATTGCAGTCACACCTGTCAGTGTTCAAGATCTACTACTTGCTCACTGCTCAGGGACCACTCACAGTGGTGTGTGGGGGGATCATATGTGGTCCTGTGGGTCAAATGGGATCATTAAAATTCTAGGCAAATACAGAGATAGAGACTCTAATAAGCCGAATCCAAATAAGAGGGGAACATCATAACAGAAACTACAGAAATCCATAGAATCATCAGGGATTACTTTGAAAACTGTTATGCCATGAAACAAGAGAACCTTGAAGAAATGCGTACATTCTGAGATTATTAAATCCTCCCAAGACTGAAATAAGAAGACTTGTAATACCTGAATAGAACTATCATAGAGAGAATTGAAACGAATATCAAAAATCTTTCCAAAATAAAGCCCAGGCCCAGAATGACTCAATAGTGATTTTTTTCAAACCATTAAAAATTACTGTGGTTCTCTTCAGACTTTTTCATGAAACTGAAGAAATAGAAACACTCCCAAAAGTTTCTGTGAGGCAAATCACCCTAATACCCAAAGCAGACAGAGACACCATAAAAAAAGTTATAGACCAATATTCCTGATGAACACAGATGCAAAGATCCTCAACAAAATACCAGCAAATAGAATCCAACAACTCATCAAAAAATAATAATACACCATGACAAAGTAGGACTAAATTCAGGGATGCAAGGATTGTTTAACATTCTTAAGTCAATCAACATAATACATTGTATCAATAGAATATAAAAAACATATGATCATATCAATGGATGAAGAAAAACTTTGCCAAGATCTAGTACCCATTCATGATAAAAAAAAATAGTCTCAACAAAATGGGAGTTGAACCTTCCTCAAAATAGTTTAAATCATCTATAACAAGTCCACAGCTAGAACTATACTCAGTGGAAAAAACCTAGAAGCTTTTCCAAAAAAACTTATAGATGTGTATAGTAAAATAACAGGTTACCAAATTAATATGCAAAAGTCCATATGTTTCCTTTATACAAATAATGAAAGAAAAGATAGATATATTTTTTAAATTCCCATTAATAATCGTTCCTCAGAAATCAAGTACCTAGGAATCAGTTTAACTGAAGAGGTGAAGGACCTATGCAAAGAAAATTACAACTACTATTTCAATAAATAAGAAGACATGAGAAAATGGAAACTTAGCCCCGCTATTGGATTGGGATAATTACATTATCAAAATGGTAATACTCCCTAATTCATTAAGCATATTTAATGTACTACCTATAAGGATACCCATGTCATATTTTAAAGAACTAGATCAAACACTTCTGAAGTTCATAGGGAGCAAAAAATGCCCACGAATTGCTAAAGCAATTCTTGGAAAAAAAGATTGTAGACATCATCTTCCCCAACTTCCAACTACTACAAAACAGCATAGTATTGGAATAAAGACAGACAAACAGACCAACAGAACATAGTCAAATATCCTGACACCAGCCCTCAAATATACGATCACCAATCTTTGATAAAGGAGCAAGAAACCTGAAGTGTAACAAGAAAAGTCTCTTCAATAGTTGGTGCTGGGGTAACGGAACAGATACTTGCAAGAAAAAAAACTCAGACATCTCTTTAATGCCAGGCGAAAAACTCAGATCAAAATGGATTAAAGAATTCAATATCAGGCCTGAATCCAAAGGCACATAGAGGAAATCATGGGCAAACCCTCTCTGACATTGAAGCTAAAGCATCTTTAAAAATGAAACACCTGGGGCTGGAGCGATAGCCCAGCGGGTAGGGCATTTGCCTTGCACGCGGCTGGCCCATGCTGGCCCGGTTCGATCCCGGGCATCCCATATGGTTCCCCGAGCACCGCCAGGAGTGATTCCTGAGTGCAGAGCCAAGAGAAACCTCTGAGCATTGCCGGGTGTGACCTGAAAAAAAGCACCAAAAAAAAGAAACACCACTGACCAAGCAAGTGGAAGCAAAGAAAAACAAATGAGACTACATTAAACTAAATAGCTCAACGCATCAAAAGAAACAGTGACCAAGCTACAAATACAGCCCATATATTGGAAAAATTATTTAATCAATAACCATCTAACTTGTGGTCAATATATAATATATGTAAAACACTTGTATAACTTTACAAAAAAACACATCCAACCTCATCAAAAACTTGGGAGAAGAAATGAACAGAAAACTTGGTAATAGGAAATATACTGGTGGAGGAATGGGTGTTGGAATATTGTATAACTGAAACCTGATCATGAGCAACCATGAACTGTATCTCACAGAGATTCAAATAAAAAAAATATTAAAGTCAAGTGTGTTACATCCTCTACTGTTTATTCAACTTCAAAATATATTTATCTATGACTTTTTTTCTGATACATACATGAGAGGTATGTCGTGTGAAAGGCCTCTTCCATAACACATATTTCATTATGATCTCAAGAATGTTAATTTTATATTTTATTAGATTCTTAATTTTATTAAATTCTTAAACCTTACCTTCTAAAACATTAGAGTTGTGTTTTAAATGATCAGATGATATTTGTTTCTCTCAAAACTATTTAAAGTATGAGTATTAAAATGGTCTTATGATTGGGGTATTAATACTATTTATAAAATTTTTCAATTCATTGCATAGCATTGTTTTATCTATATTGCTGCCCTCATAACTTCTGTTAGGAATTCAGAAAGAGGTAATAAACAAAAGATAGTTTTATATACATCCGGAGCATTAGCACATAAGTTGGAGATATCATTTACTAAAAATTGCACTGGGATGCTGGGAACTATTTTCTTCATAATGGCATATCTAAACTCTTAGTAAAATATGTAAGATGTTATAAGTAAAATATCTTTTTTTTAATGTGTCTTACTTAACTTTATTTATTTTTTTTTCGATAATATCTTGAGTACCTTTTATTATTTTTTTAAGTATTTTATTATACGACTGTGAGATATACAAATAAAAAAGATATACAATTAAAAAGTTCATGTTTGGGTTTTGGTCATACAGTGTTCCAGCACCCGTCCCTCCACCAGTGCCCATCTCCCACCACCAACGTCCCCGGTTCCCTCCCCCTTCCCCAGCCCACCTCCATGGCAGGTTCTTTATTTCTTTCCCTTTCTCTCTCTTTCTCTTTTCCTTCCCTTCCAGACTATGGATTACAGAACATACATTAAAAGGTTGTCATGTGTATCCTTTTGCCTCTATTTAATGCTCAGTTCTAGGTTGGCATTAGTACCCTCGACAATTATTAGCACCCTGTTCCATTTTCTGTCTTACCTAAACTCTGACTCCCACACGTTTGTGATAATTTCCACCTTTGACAAGACCTCCTGATATATGCTTCACTTGACCTTGGATATTGGTATCATAATAAGTACATATATATTTATGCCATGCAAATAAATGCAGTCATTCTGTATCTGTCTCTCTCCTTCTGGCTAATTTCGCTCAACATAATCTTCTCCATGTCCATCCATTTATAGGCAAATTTTATAACTTCATTTTTCCTAACAGCTGCATAGTATTCCATTGTGTAGATGTACCAAAGCTTCTTTATCCAGTCATCGATTTTCGGGCACTCTGGTTGCTTCCAGATTCTGGCTATTGTGAATAATGCTGCTATGAACATAAAAGTAGGGATGGTGTTTCCGCTGCGTATTTTTGGTTTCCCAGAGTAGATTCCCAGGGAGTGGTATGGCTGGGTCAAATGGGAGTTCAATTTCTAGTCTTTGGAGGAAAGTCCATATTGTTTTCCAGAAAGGCTGTACCAGCCGGCATTCCCACCAACAATAGATGAGTGTCCCCTTTTCCCCACATCCACGCCAGCACTTGTTGTTCTTGCTCTTTTGAATATGTGCCAGTCTCTGTGGTGTAAAGTGGTATCTCATTGTTGTTTTGATTTGCATCTCTCTGATGACCAGTGATAATGAGCATTTTTTCATATGTTTTTTGGCCATTCGAATTTTTCCTTGCTGAAGTTTCTGTTCATTTCTTCTCCCCATTTTTTGATGGGGTTGTTTGTTTTCTTCTTGTAAAGTTCTACCAGTGCCTGATATATCCTGGATATTAACCCCTTATCAGATGGGTATTGGGTGAATATTCTTTCCCATTCTGTGGACTGCTTTTGTATCTTAGTCACTGTTTCTTTTGAGGTGCAGAAGCTTTTATAAGTAAAATATCTTAGTGAAAAGATCTGAACATATAATTATATTAGCAGTTAACTAAGAGGCTGTATTACTTAGATTGTAATACCAAATATTTAGGATTTTGACTAGTAAATTATTTGAAAAGATAGTCAATACAATACTTGTTGAAAGAAGAAAAAATATGCCTCCATATTAAGCTTTATTTATGTATATACAATATTTAATTGGAGAATATCTTCCTAGAATGCTCACTTGTATAACAGGAAATAAATGCATACACAGTAGAGGAAACAATTTGACCTAATGAATAACAGACACATATCTTTCTTGAAATGACAACTTTATATAGGAATGAGAAGTCACATAGTATATATTCCATATAAAATTTTTAAATCTGATTTATGCTTTTACTTATAGATATTTGCCCTTTGTTTTATCAATAAAATAAAAATAAAATGAGAACCAATTTTCTGTAGCTAGATCATTTAATATATTGTCAGTATGTATAGGTGAAGTTTTAATATATACACAAAGGAGATATAATCATTTTTTCTTGTAGGACCTCAGATAGATTATAACTCAACTTTGAAAAACTTATGAGAGAATTCATTTCCACTGAAGGTCACATCTTTAAATTCCATGATTACCAAGAGAAAACTCCTGATGACTTGACAGCTTAAATCCTTGATTTTTATTGTTACCTTATTTCTATTGATTTTTCTCTGCAAAGACCTTCAGTTCTGCTTTCTACTTTTACCCTAATGATAATATTCACACACCCGTTTTTGCCTGCTTCCAAGAATAATAAGCACTTGTCAAGGAAGATTTTGGGAAAATAATTGTGAAAATAGTGTCTCAAATATAACAATATCCATAATACTTATGTATTTAAATATACTGACATAGAACTGGTATCCCACTTTTTGATCTAGACAGTAAAGTTACAATAAGAAATACTAGTAGTATGATAACCATATTTTGACCTTAAATTAAAGTCAGATAGTAGAATTACAATTTTTATCCTGGAAATATTATTTTTTTAACTCAGACTTATTGTATGAAATGTTTTTTCTTGTTAATATATGCTTGGAGTCTAAGAACATAAATTCTTATCATGCTTGAATTCTTATCAAATAAATTTTATTTAATGGGTCTATAATATCTGATATTTTGTCAAGTTATTTAGATTAAAATCATTGATATTAACTTAAAAATAATATACCCCTAAAGTCTATAAAATGTTCTCCTTTCCTTCTGACATTTTGATTTTTTTAATCATTAACTAACTTTCTACCAATAAACTTAAATGGTCAGTTGAGGCAAATAGTACTGCAAAGGCGGTAGGTATTAAGGATGACATTCATTTTGCCTTCTGAGACTATTGAGTGGTCCTGCTAAATTGTAGCTCTATCTGCTTCCTAGTCCACTGCTTTTATGACATAGCAATTTCCTGCCTCATTTCATGAACAACAAAATGTTTCAGAGAAGGATATTCAGAGAAGCTCTCAGCATGCACGCACTTTCCAGGAAGCATCTCAATGACGGCAGCACACTTGATTTGAAATACTTTGGGCCTTCTCCAAGATACTTTTTTTTCAGAACAACAGTCCTCTTGGTTTAAAAACAACTTACATGAAACGCAAGTACAGTGATATTCTGTCTCAGATGCACACAGGCTAGTAACTTGGCCGATATGGTCCAGAATAATCATTTGAACCATCAAGCCAGTTGTTTATTCTTGGTAGTATTGCTGCCTGTTAACACACCACCTTCTCCCAAAATTCTTTGAAAGATATGTTCTTGATTGGAAACCCAAGATGTCCACAGGAAGGGCTTAATTCAATGTGTGATGTAGCATTTCAGCAAAATGTTTACAATTTTAACACCAACTAGAACAAACATGACTACCATGCCAGGTTTAAAAATACATCTCAAAATGTTTGCCTAAGGATAATACTACCAACAATTTTGTAGATATCATGGAAAGGCAAACATAGTGACTTGTCAACTGGACAAGTTTTTGTCAGAATGCATACAGAGCTGCAAACAGCAGGGTTCCATTACACTGTCATTTTTATGACGACATTCTATCACTTCAACTAAGGTATATTGAACTTGACTTCAGCGTGTTGTCACCATTTTAACCAATATTTGGTAAAAATGCTACCAGGTTTGGGTTCAATTGAAATTTCGCTCATAATTTCTTCCTATTTTTTCTGTCTGTGTAGTAGCTTAGTGGAATTCATTTTGTTAACATAATGTTAGTTGTTTCCTACCTACCATACAAACCAAAAAGGAAACTTATGAGTCTCTCTATTTTTTGGAGATGTCATTTCAATTTCACAGAAAAGCAGCAACAATCAAGACAGCACCATCAGTCTGAAATTTATTAGTAATTATATGATATCCAAAATCCATAGTTGTTGATAAAAATCTGTGCCCTGGACTATAAATGCCAGTACATAATACTTAATTGGGTTTTGAATGTCAAGTAGGGTGTATCAATGGTGCTAGCATACTCAGATCTTAGTCTTCTGGTTACTCTGAAGATTATATCTAATATTCTAAGAAAATATACTATTTTAATTTAGGGCAAATAAGTATGGGAGGGCAGAGATCCTACAGTGGGCAATGTATTTGTTTTATACAAAGCTGAGTCAGGTTTGGTATCTAGTACAATATAGGGTTAGTTACGAGAACCACTGGTGTGACTATTTACACAAAAAATAAAGGAAAAGAGAATTTTATTTTCATTTTTACAAGTGCTTGTTTTATTTTATCTTTAAACCTATGTATGTATTTATTGAACTAAAAAGTGCTAGAAGGGGCCAGAGCGATAGTCCAGCAGGTAGGGTGTTTGCCTTGCATGCTGCCGGCCTGTGCCCACCTGGGTTCAATCCCCCGCATCCCATATGGTCCCCCAAGCACTACCAGGAGTAATTCCTGAGTGCAGAGCTAGGAGAAACCCTGAGTATTGCCAGGTGTGACTCAAAAAGCAAAATAATAATAATAATAATAATAAAATTACCTTTAAAAAGTGCTAGAAAACCAATGACATGTTTTAACAATTTTTTACACATAATTTTTAACTTTAAGTAGATATTGTCTTTATATTGGAGATAGTTTGTGAGAAACATAATTTTCTCTACATAATCAAAAAGAATAAAATTCAAGAATGATATCTGTTTTTGACATATATTTAAATAAGACTTCAAAATGACTTGTGTATGATCAAGTAAGATTGACTGGCTAAAGTATAACTTAGCATCCTATGAGAGCTTTCAAGCTTGAACTGTTTCCCTTCTGAATGTCTTGCAATAATTGTGATGAACGGCAAACTAAAGCAAAAGTTCAAAAATAGAACTTAAATTTAATTAGTCTATGAAAAGTCTAAGTGCTGATATCATATTTCATTACCATAGTCCAATCCTAATTTATAGTATATTTATGGGAATGCATCCTTTACTCATGTATAAACTAATATGCAAGATTTTACGAGACAATCAACATGTCTTCAGAGTAGCAATTTTTATATAAATAAATAAACAACCGCAAGAAAGAATTTACTAGCATGCTCGTAAAACAAAGTTACTTGGCAGAGTCTAGAGGACAAAGTTCAAGAGCTTTAAAATGGGCATATATCTCCACATGTTCTGAGTCTGTTATCTTCCACTACTTAAAATATTCAGGCAATATCAAACTGTTCCTAGTTCTCATGCGATAGGCCCTCCTGCAGTTCCACACTTCCGGTTATTTTTCTCTACCTTTAGATTCTTGCTCACTCGATTAATTCTTAGGTGTAAAGTATAACTCAGCTAAAACAAATTTGGAATAAACCTCCCAAGATATTTCTGAACTGAATTATTCTAACTAAACATCATGCTAGCCACAGAAACTGGGCATACTTCTAATATGTAATATTAGAATATAAATATATATTTAGTTATAACTTTGCTCCTTCTTTTGGGTAGGACTCCTCTCAGGTGAGATCTCTCTTTGGTGGGAGACTTAGGCTCTTTCGATCGTCTAAGTTCAGACCAGAGTTAGAGTTATTTTATTATATTGGATTGCTGTGGAAGAGCTTTTGTACTATTAAAAACCTTGTGGAACTGCACCGGTCTTGTGAGTTTTCATCCGTTCCCCTGGTGGACTCGGAGGTAGAAGAGAACTTCTGTCCTGACACTGTCGGGGACCCCAGCGGCATCCCTGACAGCTGGGTATGACCCCCCCCCACCAAAAAAAAAGGAGATTACAACAGTTAGGGTTCCCTGTCAACAGTTAGGATTACTTTGGTGTATATAAGGGAACTGACTTGAGGCACTCACCCTTTTTTTGGGTAGGTTTCCACTTTGGTAGGACTCTCTCGGTGAGAACCTCTCTCTCCTGCTGGAAGACTTGGGTTCTTGTGTATACTCTAAGTTCTAACCAGTGCTAGAGTTCTTTCATTATATTGGATTGTGGTGGTAGAGCTTTTGTACTATTAAAAGCCTTTTTGGAACTGCACCAAACTCGTGATCTGTTCCACTGGCAGTCTCGGAGGTAGAAGAAAACTTCTGTCCTGATACTGTTGGGGACCTCAGTGGCTCCCTGACATCTGGCGTCCATGGGTGGGCCTGATGAACATCATCTGGCCTGAACATCATCGAACAGAGATTATCTACATCTGAACAGAAAAGAACTTGGATGCTACAGATTCCTTCTACATACATAATCTGGACTCTCACCACAGTGCTCATTAAAAAAGGGAGAGAGCTATGCATCGATTTCCACAGAGTCTGAGCAGATGACAGCCCACCACAGGGGTATGCTGAACCAGAGACTCTCAGACATGGGGCAGAGCTGCTCCTTGCTCTCCCTGTGACCAGCCGCTCATGAGGCGCCTGGGAGACATGGCGGGTTCTAGCCCTGGCCTACCACCCAGCAGAGCCTCACAACAAGCCAGACGACCCCCCCACCCCGACTCCATGGAGGCTGCCATCTTCCACATCCGGACTTCCCTCTCATCACAACTCCACCCAGCAGACCAGACTATCACAGCCCGGATCATCCAATCCCACTTTGCAGCAGTTTTTTTTTTTCAATCTGTCCCAGGTGTGCTGAACCAGAGACTCTCAGACATGGGGCAGAGCTGCTACTTGCTCTCCCTGTGCCCAGCCGCTCATGAGGCGCCTGGGAGACATGGCGGGTTCTACCCTTGGCCTGCCACCCCAGCAGAGCCTCACAACAAGCCAGACGCCCACCCCCGACTCCATGGGGGCCGCCATCTTCCACATCTGGACTTCCCTCTCGTCACAACTCCACCCAGCAGACCAGACTATCACAGCCCGGCTTGCACGGCCGCTAGCGGCCGCGTGGTTCATCAATAAATGCTTTATTCAGAGGTGACTACAAGAGTAAGCCACCTGCACGGCAAGCCTGGCAAGCTGCTCGTGTCGTATTTGATATGCCAAATACCAGTAACATTTATATTAGGTCATTCCCATGACCTAATATAATGGTTTGAGGCTCTTTATGTTCCTGGAGCAAGCGGATGCCTTTGGGTTCTACTAGCATGATACAGGACATATGGAGATATTACTGGTGCCTGCTCTATCAAATAGATGATTAACGGGAAGATAGTGATAGTGATTTATAGAATATTTTAAAGATTTGTGTTAATAATTAGTTGAAAAAGTAAATTTATTCTGGGAACATATACTATTTATACCAGCACTTAAATAAATATGAAATATATGTATGTATGCATGTATATGTATATGTATGTATATATATACATATACATATACACAGCTGCTTTAAATTTTTTGTTCATATATATATATATGAACAAAAATATAAAGCAAAAAATATAAAGCAAAAAATATAAAGCAGCTGTGTTCATCAGAGATACTTGGTATAAGAGATTGCACTTAATCAATTTTATACTAGCATTTACAGAGAATTAGATGTTTATATAATGGGAAGGGACATAAACATTTAAAATTAGAGAGGTCAAGACAACTTTGTCAGGGCTGGAAATATAGCAGAGTTTGTCGATGCTTTCTTTCTTTGCATGCTTTTGAGCTGCAATCAACCCAGAAACAAACCAAACAACATCAAAAGCCCAGGAATTTTAGTTATCTCTGCAGTCTCAGTTACCTGCAGGAAAGAAGTGGAGACCGTTCAACATACTCCTGCATAATTATTGAATTACTCTATATTGATGCTCATGATCAAACCTGCAATAATTGAAATAAATAGAAAAGCTTGAAAGTTAATAGAAAAGCTAAAACAAGAAAACTGTTGTGTTTTTTGTGTGTTAAAAATATCTGGGATATTTTAAAAATGGCTCAAAATCGTTCCCAATATCCTCTTCCACCCTTTCTCCTATCCTTCCTTCCTTTCTCCCTTCCTTCTTCCATTTCACACTTCCTTCCTGCCTTCCCTTTATCTTTCTTCCATCCTTCCTTTCCTTTATCTTTTCTTTCTTTTCCTGTCTTTTTCCTATCTTTTCTTTCTTTCTTTCTTTCTTTCTTTCTTTCTTTCTTTCTTTCTTTCTTTCTTTCTTTCTTTCTTTCTTTCTTTCTTTCTTTCTTTCTTTCTTTCTTTCTTTCTTTCTTTCTTTCTTTCTTTCTTTCTTTCTTTCTTTCTTTCTTTCTTTCTTTCTTTCTTTCTTTCTTTCTTTCTTTCTTTCTTTCTTTCTTTCTTTCTTTCTTTCTTTCTTTCTTTCTTTCTCTGTCTTTCTTATTTTCTTTCTGTGAACCACATCCAGATATGCTCAAGCTCAATCCTGACTCTGTGCTCAGAGATTAAACCTGCATTAGAGGCTGAGGTCTTATCCAGGCTTGCCACCTTAAGGTAATAATAATGTTAGAGCTATATTCTCACTCTATCCCCTCAGTTCCTCATTTTCTTATATGCCAAAGCTCTTGAACTGCTAAGCAACAATCATTCAATGGCAAACCCTACCACCTTGGCTGTAAGCATTTTGACAGACCCTTCAATCCATATTTACCAGATAATATGACATTACAAATAATAGCAAGTAAAAGTACATAAGTCTCTACTATTATGACATAAATATCCTTAAAGTATTTCTAGACAAATAGATATACTGACCCTCATTAGCTCCCAATTGTATAGAGCATTAACTTGTGGTTCTGCAGTAACTAAATTATCTTCTTAAATCTGAAAAGGCAAAGAAGTATAGTGAATATGAAACTCAAAATATCTCTAAGTGTGTAAAGAAGCTGTCTTCAGAGAAGCAATCGCTTTAAGTAGAGAGCTATACTTAACATGAGACAAACTTAATTATCTCCTTCCTACATATATATTTACTGGTACTCTTCTAAGTGGTTATAATCAACTTGAAATCAAATATTGTTGATAAGTTTTATACTATTCAAAGCACAGAACAGTCAACAAGATATTGAAGGGTACAAATTAATATAGCCTTGATATCACTTATATCACTTGTCTTCCCCTTGTTCATTGATTTGCTCGAGCAGGCCCTGTAACATCCCCATATCCTGTCACACGCTAGTGTAGCCCAAGGGCATCTGCTCATCCAGAAACATGAGGAGCCTCAATCCATTCCTTCAGGTCATGGGAATGAGGTCTATAATTGTTACTGGTTTTTGGCATAACAAATGACAAAGCTCTGTCACATCAAATATGACAGAGCTTAGGTAGTTTCAAGCTCTGTCAATGTGAGAGGGATACTCTTGTAGTAGCCTCTCATCTTGTGTATTTATTTATGAACCAGGGAGAATGGCTTTTCTCTTGGGTGTAGCTCTGACCGAACTGTGGAGTCCAGATGTTGAAAATGGTGATCCACATGGTGTGAGGATTCCTCTGGCTTCTTGCGAGACTCTGCTGGGATGGTGGGCCAGGGCTAGAATCCTCCTTCCCTCCTCGGTGCCTCTTGATCAGCTGGGCACAGGGAGAGCCAGTAGCAGCTCTGCCCCATGTATCTAAGTCTCTTTATCATGAATACCTGGGCTTGAAATACTGCTGTAGGATGGGACTCTGAATACTTTTTCTTTTTCTCATAAAACTGAATAAAAAGGATAGACTGTAAGTAGACATATTGTGCCACTGTAGTATATGTCATGCATTAAAAATAGGATATAGATCAAACTAAGTAATTTATATTAATTTATCATGTTTCTCTTGCATGAAACAAAACCTCCAGATGTGCATAAACTCCTCTGTACAGTTAGACAGGTAACTATTAATAATCTGGAATTTCACTCTATTCCTTATTAAGGGTAAATAAAAATTCAAGAGAAGACAGCCTTAGTTTCTTTTTGTGTTATCTGAGAGTAAGATGCTTGCTGGTAAAAATACAATGCAAAGATAATTTAAAAATTAAAGAGCTCATTGGTGAAGAATTAATAAATTATTAATAAACAGCTCTTACTATACAAACTTCAAGTATATCCTGATGATATCCAAGGTGAGCATTATCAAATATTTGTTTTTAAAATTAGTAAAAATATTCCATTGTGTAAATAATATCAAAATAATTAAGTAAATTAAAACACTTCAGTTGCTTACTATAACTGCAGTTACCAAATAGTAAGAATACTGACACATGCTCTTGCAAAAACACAGCCTAGTCATGATAATTTATCTTTGAGTAAAGACGATTTTCACAGGGGCTTCAACCTCTAGTTATGGTTTTTATCATATTTCTCCTACTTTAAAAGAAGAATATTACAAACTTCTGGATAAGTGACAACACCAATTCATATCCAGCTACCAATCAAATACCTGCAGAATATCACACTGGCTCTAATTTCATTTTTTAAATACCTCATACAGATATTAGACATTTCCCAGTACATAGTTATAACTGGTTAAAATAAAAAGTTGCAAATTGGGGCAATTAACCAGCAGAAATCTGAAACCCCAAAGGATATTTACTTCTAAAAGACAGTAGCCAACACACACATTTACCTCTACTTCTATCTGAAACTGATAAAATATAGCTCAGGTTTAAAGAGCAAACTCAAAGGGTAAAGAGATAAAAACAATCAATAAAAGTTGTCCACTTTTATCCTTTAGGAAAGACCAAAAACAAGCATGTGAAAAATGACTGCCTTTTCCAAAGTAGAACACAGGACTTTTAACATTGTTTAAAGAGTACGTGGGCACAGGCTGTTAAAAAGAGAAAAATTCTTGCAGAAACCAAGAGTTGATTTCAAAGCATATGAACTAGGAGCTACCCAAACTAATTATGAGTTATCTAATAAAATCATATTTTAAGCAATAATTATAAAACAAGTAGATTATCCCCATAAAATTCCATATTGTTTCTTTGCCACATAGTACATGGATTCCATTTTGTACCAGAGATTCAATAAATCTGTGAACCTACTGGTAAAATCCAATCCAATCACTGTTTTTGCAAATTGCTTATTCAATACAGTCTATGTATTCTTTACATAATGTGCATAGTTGTTTTTATGTAGAGTTGAGTAGCTGTATGAGACTGTATGTTCCATGAGTCCCATAATAAATATAATCTGAACATTTGCAGGAAAAAACTTGCAAACTAATAGTTCTATTAATGGACTAGAGGGAACATAATTGAAATTTACCCAGAAGAGGGACAAAAGCAGCAAAGGATAAGCTGAAAACAGAAAGAGAAAAATTCTAAAGACTTTAAAATCCCTCCTTTTATCCTCTGTTGAAAATACCAAATCCAGACTAATATGCTCTTATAGAGGCAGAAGATAGTAAATACTTTACAAGAAGCATTTTGTGTATTTTTAACAATGCAAGTAAATTATTCTAACAATTTCAGAGTGAAATATTAACCAGTTGTGAACCAAATAATAATAAAGCACAAACCTCTAGAAAACACCCTTTATTCCTGCTACCTGTTTGGTCAGAGTGTGGGTCATGAGCACATCCCTCATGCTCCTTTACCTGTCCATGACGGAAATGAAGTCTCTCAGCAGACACAGAGATCCACAAATAATGTAGTTTGCTTCTACCCAAGCTGGTATGAAGCAGGGGCTGAAGCCACAAATCTTGAAGGATTCACTATTGGCAAAGGCTTTTGAGAGGTGGCTTTCAGTTTACTCTCTGGAACCAGGGAACTGGACACATCTTATCCCCTCCCCACCCTTGGAATGCAAGCAAGTTGGTTTTTACTTCAGCATCTGTATTAGTTCTGAATCTGTATCACTTGTATCACTCATATTGCTTGTCTTCTCATTGTTCATCAATTTGCTCAAGCAGGCACCAGTAACTCTCCATATGTCGTTGTAGCCGGGTGCTAGTGTAGCCTGGGTGCTAGTGTAGCCCAAGGGAATTTGCTTGCTCCAGGAACTGGAAGAGCTTCAAACGATTCCTTCAGGTCATGGGAATGAGGTCTATAATTGTTACTGGGTTTTGGCATATCAAATATGACACGGGTAGCTTGCCAGGCTCTGCCTCTCTGTATATGTATTCAGATAAATCCCTTCAGGGTTCAGTTGTGAGAACAGAGTGGTTGTTGAGAATGTTGGGCTGTTTTGGAAACAGGATATACAGTTTCTGTATAAACTTTTAATATTCTGGCTGGCTGTGATTTCTGTCCTGGAATGCTCCCACACAAGACCAGCTTCAAGAGTAAATGCCCCACTTACCTCTCTACCTATAGTGGTCAGCTCCCTCATTTTCTCCTTACCATCTGAGTTTGGAGGCCAGTTTCAAACTTCTCCAAGAAGATGCAACTAGTAAACCTCACAGTCAAATGCCATGAACTTTTAGTGGGAAAACTTATAAGTTCTCTTCAAACAGGTAGTCAGGTATCTATTATTAACATCACTGTGTGCAAAACAGTTGACTGATCTTTTAATTGGTAATATTTGGGGCAATCTCAGACGTGAAATAAAAACTTATGACAATGTCATTGGATGGCAGAGCCTGGCAAGCTACCTGTGTCGTATTTGATATGCCAAATACCAGTAACTATTATAGACCTCATTCCCATGACCTGATGAAATGGTCTGAGGCTCTATATGTTCCTGGAGCAAGCAGGTGCCCTTGGGCTCTACTTGCATGAGACAGGTCATATGGAGATGTTACTGGTGCCCGCTTGTCGGGAACGCCGCCTGGGTCCCCCGACAGTGTCAGGACAGAGGTTCTCTTCTACCTCCGAGGACGCCGGGAGAACAGATGAAAACTCACGAGTCCGGTGCAGTTCCCAAAAAAGGCTTTTAATAGTACAAAAGCTCTTCCACAGCACTCCAATATAATGAACAAACTTTAGCTCTGGTCCGAACTTAGACCATACAAAAGAGCCTAAGTCTCCCACCAAAGAGAGAGGATCTCACCCGAGCTGAGTCCTACCCAGAAGAAGGAGCAAAAGGCCAAAGAGCAAAAAGCCAAAAGCAAAAGGCCCAAAAGGCAAAAGATAAAAAAGGTGAAGGGGCCTCAAGTCAGTCCCTTATATACACCAAAGTAATCCAATCGGGAGGGTCATGTCAACAAAGAACTCTAAACAGAGTGTAGTGCCACACCCTATTGCAGGTATAAACAAAGGTTATGCCAAGGTCTAATCCTTTCTACCAAGATTACCTCTTATGTAAAACACTGGAGAGAGGGGGCTGATATAAGTAATACATCTTAATTTCATGAGTTTCATGTAATCTAGATGGTACCCACAAGGTCCTTCTTATTATTATCTGCACCAGGGTGATTCTGAGTATCTTGTTCTCTTGTACTGAAAGGGTCACACTAGCCTGCTTAGAGCAAACTAGTATGATCCTTCCTATGGTCTTCCTATAGTCTCAGCGTAGCCAGGGTGGTAGTCTCCTGGTAAATTCTAACTGTCCCACGTTGGGTGCAGTGGGTATAAAGAGGAGCTGTGCCCAATCTAGAAAACATAGAAGTCTTAGTAGATGTATAAGTCAGAAGATATTCAATCAAGGTGACTTCTGTAACTGCCACACACTCTATTGGTGTTTACATAGAAGAGAGGTCTCATTAGAACTAACCTTGGCTTAAGTAGATTAAGCCGGGAGTGAGCAAAACAACAAAACTCCCAGAATAGCTAAACCTGTCCTCCAACACCCGCTCAAGCAAATCAATGATGAATGGGAAGACAGACATTGGATCAGCAGTTATGAAAAACACTAAATTGCCACTGAGGCAATTCCACTGTGACTAGGGCAAAGAGTATGGGTCATTTGGCCATGACAGCAGTCAAGGACAAAAATCATAAAAGCCCCTGTTTTCTTACAAGCTGCTTTATGTGGAGAAATTCACCCACACACTCTCTCTTAACTTTCTCCAAGAGCATCACCTTGTTGAGAAATGATTTTCAGATGATTACAATTTGGAATCAACAGTACAGGCTTAAAAACTCTAAGTTTCTGGCTTCAGATATGATTAATGGTGTGGGGGTTGGACACCAGGCGTGCTCTGGGCTTATACCTGGCTCTGCATTCAGAGACCACTTCTGGCAGGCCTCAGGAGACCATATGGGATCCTGGGGATCAAATCCTGGTTGGAGCCAGTGCAAGTCGAACAACAGATTCACTGTACGATGACCTCTGACTCTGTTCATAGAGAATTCTGATATCATTTTGGTTGTAGTCTGGTTTCAACTTTATTAGAAATATAAGGAAGATATTAAGAATGTTGTTGTTGGTTTGATTTAGAACCCAGTGCTGCTCAAGGCTTACTTCTGTATCTAAATTCAGATATCACTCCTGATAAGCATCAGGTTCTATATATAATGCAGATGGGTCAAAGCTCTGAAGGTCATCCGCAAGGCAAGCACCTTACCTACCATACTCTTTCTAGCAACAAGGACATTAGATATTTTAAAGAGCTCTCCTAGTGATTTAAATAAGAAATCAAAAAATTTCTGCTCTTAAGAAAAGCCTCAAACAATAGAATTTCAGGTCTAGAAAGTTGGATCAGGAACTAAGGTGCCATGTGGCATAATCCTTTTCAATCCTTTCCAGATCAATACATGACTCTTTAAGAATCACCAGTGCAGCTCTCATGGCCCCTGAGCTCACAGGCTACCCTGCCTCGTTATTCCTGGGACACAAAGCCTGAGCAAATATGACTTCAGGCTTCTACATTTATTTCTTCTCAGTTGGCCATAGACAGGACCCCCAAGCAACCTGAATACCATGTCAGAGGCCAATCCTCCAGAAAGAAAAATCAGAAATTTTCATTGTGCGTTCCCTAATTCAAATGCCTATTCACCAGGATTTTGATATGACCCAGCCATACATGTGTACTTAGAATACCAGGTAATAATTTGATTGCAAAATTTTATTTAGAAAAGGCCTCTATGCCAGGCAAATTTGTTTTTTGCAATACTAGAGTTTCAGCTGTTCGTAAGATGAAAGATGTGCTGTTATTGACTCCTAGTTATAGCAACACCAACTTTGACAGGGTTGCCTTTCAACTTTGGAGCTCGAGTGAATTTCTGATAGTTTGTAGGGTGTTGCAGGACACCTAAAAGCCTAGGCCTCTGCATCCGCCCTGGATTGCCTCCTGCAGGTCACTTCATAGATAGGGGGGGGTAGTCTGAATGTGGCAATCTTATCTGACTATGTATTCTGTACTGGCTGGTATAAATATTCTCTCATGCTACCACAAGCATCGTGGGACTAGCTAGATCTTACCAGCATATTTGCCTGGCCACATTGGATCGCTAAGTAATTAGACCAGAGAGAAATGCTGTTTGCCTCCACACCAGCAAGCATGGCTCCCTGATAACTCAAAGGCAACTAAAATACAAAACTACCGTGAAGTAGACGAGACTCTTGTGAAGGCTTGGAGAAATATTTAAATGGCATTAGTATTATTTGTTGGTACTAAAAAGAAACATGCCATCTCAGAAACCCTCTTCTCTACCCTATAAAGGCAATTCCAGGCAGATCTTAGCTCAAGATATTAGGTGAGGTGCTGGGAGAAATTACCTGAGGGCATTTGATCCTTCCTGCCAGGGAAGTTACATTTAGCTTATAGCTTCTCCCAGCTCTGCTAGGAGGCTTTTAATTAGCTCTGGGCTCTTGGAGACAACCAGATGGTCTCCTGAAGTTGCTACATTTTATAGAGCTATTTTCCTGTTTTCATCTCTAGATAGCCCAGCCCAGAATAGGCTGGGCTGGGGAGTTTGGGGGGATTCCTAGCTATAAGATAAGCTGCAAAAGAAAGGAGCTCTTATTTTTCCCCTTTGCCATTTCAGCCTCCCTTGGTGTTTTGCTTCTCCGTCCTCTCCATTCTCTGTTGGGCCTCAACACGTGGTGGCAGCCATCTTGGCCTACACCTGGCTGGGGCCTAGCTGGGAACCCAGAGTCCAGAGGTTTTCCCTACTATTGGATTGTATATTGGAACCTGTGATAGTAAAGCCATTTTAAAACTGCATCGGACTCCTGAGTCTTCATCCATTCCCGCCGGCTTCAGAGGTAGAAGGGAACTTCGCTTTCCAACACTGTCGGGAACCCTGGTGGCGCTCCCCGACAGTAGGGTTCATGAGAGATTATTCATGACAGTGAGATGGTTTATGAAACCTCCAGAGGGCTCTTCCTTTGAGATTGGTAACTTCTCAAGAAAGTACCTTCATTGCCATATCTAGTTCCTAAAACAGGTGTTCCTGTGTTTGAGGCTTTTGATTTGAGAATGTTCCCGGATTACTTTCCTGCAGATGGCCTCTCTTGATCTGTGCTGCAACACAATCTTTGGCTTCAATATATTTCTTTACCTCCATGCTTCAAGCATTCTTGCTGCTTCTTTTTCTTCAATAAACTAGATTCCTGCAGGAGTTCTTTAGCAATTGAAACTTATCTGATAGTGACTCCTAAAATAACCAACAAGAAAATCAAAGGATTTAGTGATTTTATTTTAATCAGAAAGAAGAAGCTGCAGTAGCATAAGAAAGACAAAAACAGAATGCAAGACACAACATAAAACTCAAATGTTTAAGAAGATAAACAGCATTTATTCCATCCAAAATAACAATCTTGAAGTCATCTGAAGATAAAAGGAGACGATGGCAGAGGAAATCTACTAAGAGCAGGGAAAAGAGACAAAGAGATGGAAATAGTGAAGACAAGATCCACATTTTTGAGGGGTGTTTACACCCAACAGTGACCCAACAGTGCTCAAGGCTTTCTCTTAGCTCTATGTTTAAGGATAACTCCTGGTGAGGCTGGAGGGTTGGGGTGGTGTCAGGGATCCAAATCAGATTGGTCGTAGCCCAGGTGAGTGTCCTACCTGCTACTCTACTTCTCTGGCCAGAAGAAGTCACGTTTTTTTTATATCACGTATGAGAAACCATCATTAACCGTATTGTGAGTCACAAAATCTCAACCTATACTAATAAAACAGAAACCCATACAAAATTAAATACAGTATAGGAACAAAACCCCACATTTGTAAACATTTTTCTAATATAATATATAGACTAGCAGAGAAAACCGAGTGGGAGTAAATTAACCAAAAAGAATGATTAATGAGAGTCCCTTGAAAGAAAAAAAAAAAGCATGACTCCATATTAAGAAACTCATTCAATAAGTATCAACACAAGGAATTAAAAATAGCATTGTTGACAGGAAATTTCCATAGCTAGTGGGTTCTTGCTCTGTGATGTGCAAAAAATTATGCATAGAGCTAGGGCTTATGAAAAACAGGATTATTTTTTTATAAAAAAGGCAAGGGAAACAAACATTTCAGAAGGAGAGAACCAGGTCATCTCCTGAGGTGGCAAGATAGGTTACCAAAATTGTTCTCCTGTGGTGGGCTTATCTAACCCTGTCTTGGGGGTTTCTAGGTAGTGACATAGGATTTGATTTGGGACTGTCCTTATTAGGCAACTGGGGGTAACAAAAAAATACCTTCAAATAAGAAAATCCTGTATTTGATTTTTTGCCTCTGTGAAGGGCTAGTAGAGAGAAGTTCAGAATTTGGAGAA
Organism: Cryptotis parvus; assembly: GCA_021461705.1. Taxonomy (NCBI): domain Eukaryota; kingdom Metazoa; phylum Chordata; class Mammalia; order Eulipotyphla; family Soricidae; genus Cryptotis; species Cryptotis parvus. Next base: position 304,643 of record JAJIBD010021631.1, read on the forward strand.
GTCTGCCGCCATGTTTTACCTGTGCCTTCGCCTGGCTAAATGCAACCCCAAGGGCAGAGGCAGCTATGGGAAAGGTCTCAAGGTACTGATTCTTGAAAAATGATAGGGGACAAATAAGTGTATTAAAAGAATGACACAGAGCAAAGCCGACAAGCTACAGACCAGACCCACAGCTATGCAACTCGACCCACATGGAGTGGCCCATGGAGCCATGGGAGGACAGTAAAAGGCTTGGCATCTGGCCAAGAGCAACATAGTTCCTAGGCCCAGCAGACATGTGGGGAGGCTGTGCCAGCTGGACTTGGAGCGGAGATCAGAGCCCCCCATCCCTTCTATCTCCTTGCCCCAGTGGGCATGGCTACGAGCAGGCAGCCACCACAACCAGCAAAGCTCCAGATCCACAGCTGTACAGACCAGATCCACAACTGTGCAGGCACACATCTGCTCTGCGGCCACATGATACTTAGATAATAATCAAGTTTAGAATCAGGTCCTTCCCAGGATCTTGCACATATATAAACTGTAATGATCACTGTAGGTGTAACACTGTAGGGGTGGATACAGATAACTGTAGGGGTGGCTGATGAGAATGGGGAATGGTAATGTCAGACTAGAACTCACAATTGAATGTACACATAGAGACGTACATGATGAACTGTAAATATCTGTAGGGAAAGCCACAACATGTAAGAGAAGAGAGAGAGAGAGAAATACAGAGACATGGAGAGAGAGAGAGAAGAGAGAAAGAGAAACAGCCTGTTAGAGAGGCAGTCTGGGGGTGGGTAAAGGGAGTGTTATGAGAATGGGTCACTGGTGGAGGGATGGGTTCTGTAATACTGTATGATGGAGACCCAATTATGAACACCCTTGTAATTGTATATCTCATGGTGGTATAGTAATAAATAAATAAACAAATAAATAAATAAATAAAAGAATGACATAATAAAGCAGTTATAATGCATCTACCAACATATTATTAAATACTTTTGTAACATCACATATGAGAAAAGAGTCAGAGAAAAAAATATAAATACAGGGGATTAAAAAGTTCCAGTATCACAGAGATTTCAAGCCCAGGCATGTTTGAAAAAAAGACACAGATACATGGAGCAGAGCTGCTACCGGCTCTCCTTGTGCTTAGCTGATCGTGAGGCATCTGGGAGGGAAGTCGTGTTATAGCTCTGGCCTGCCATCCCAATAGAGCCTCGCAAAGAAGCAGGTGGAACCCCCACACCATGACAGCTACTTTTTTCAACATCCAAACTCCACAGCTCTTCAGAGCCTCCACCCAAGAGATAAGCCGATTTTTCCTGTTGCACATGGCTGGAAAGCGGCCATGCAGTTCATCAGTAAATGCACAAACTGAGAGCCTACTTGAGAGTATACCACCCACAGGGCAGATCCTGGCAAGCTAACCATGTTGTATTTGATATTCCAAAAACCAGTAACAATTCTAGACTCATTCCCAAGACCTGAACGAATGGTTTGAGGCTCTTCGTATTCATGGTGCAAGAAAATGCCCTTGGATTACACTAGCATGCAACAGGAAGCATGGAGATGTTTCCGGTGCTGCTTGAGCAAATCAATGGACAATGGGATGACAAGTGATACAAGTGATCTTAGAGAAAAGTAAAACTATTTATTCAGTGGAAATATTCTTTTTAAAAATATGGGCCACCTCGGTGGTGCATGAGATCACCCAGCTACACCAATCCATGACTTGGAGTGCCTGGGACCAAACTCGGGTCTCACACATGCTTCTACTTAATCGGGCTAATTGAGAGATATCAATCACATGGAATATTTTCTTTATTTCTTTTTTTTTCTTTCCTTTCCTTGTGATTCAAAGAAATTTTATCAGAAGGAGCCTGAGTAAAGGTTATTCTCTCTTGAACAAGAGAGTGAAATACAGACTCAGACAGAGGGGAGGTGATAACCCCATTAATTAAAAGAATTAGACGTACAAGAAAGGACATACATACCTCAGAATGAATTATGGGCATTCCCAGAATGAATTGTGCCAAGAATTTTATTAGTAGTTTATACAGAGTGATTTAAAGTAATTTTAAGTCAAAAATTTATTCATATTTATACATACCTCCAAAACTGTTTAAGTTATTTTAATGATTTTGGACAAGAACTTATGTAGGATTTGTGTGTGTTATGTAATTAAATGCTTCATGAATTTACCTATAATTCTTCTACATATCTTTGTATATGTATTTCTTTTGCATGTTCTAGTATAAAAGTTTGATTGATTTGAAAACTAATGACTAGAAGGCATCATAAAATCCATTGTTGTAGAGTTAGTCATGGCCAACAGAGCTAGTCATAGCCAACAGAGCAGACACCAGCCCACTGTCAAGTGAGTATGGCCCAACAGTATCTAGCAATGTTTTAATCTTGGTGCTAGAATACCACCTAACATCCCCCTATTGTACTATCTGGCTGTGCTCACACATAAACTTATTTTAAATTTTGCCAATAGTGATCACTTGTTACTTCAGTGAGAGAGAGCACAAACCTCTATAAACCACTAACCTGTGCTGAACCTGAATACTAGAAAATTAAAATGTGACATTTTTATAATTATATAACACAATAATTGTCTTGATTTTTGCATAATTAAAGATTTTAATATTAATGAGATATATTGTGGAATTCAATTCTTTGATCACTGAAAAGCTTGATAGTGACTGAATATCATCTATTATCACCATGGGTTTCTCTAGAACTGTGAAATAAAAATCACCACAAAACAGCCATCAGAGGGAAGAAGGACTTCTAAAGAGACATTTATAACTATCATTTGATTCATACCTGTATTGTCCAGCCCAGATAACAGTATTCCAGAAAATTTAATATTTATATTTCCAAAATAATATTTTCTGAAGGTACTGATAATATTGCCTTTTACTCTTTTTTTCTTTGCTTTTTGAGTCTAAAAGGGGCCAGAGCGATAGCCTTTTACTTTTTTAATGCAATCGCTTTGCTTTTTCCCTTTTCTACATTTAGTGATGTCACCTGATATAAGACAATAGAGATGCATGTTTCTATGCTACTAGAAAAAATACTTGAACAAATATGTATTTCTATGATCTTAGTGTGCCTATGGGCACCTGCATACTGCATATTAACTTCACCTTTAAATATGATATAGTGGGTTAATTAGTGTATTCTTTACTTTATAATATCATAAAAGTTACTTTGTAAAGATAAAGCATTTCTGTGATGTTTATGCACACAATTCAGGTCAGTATATAAATTGTGCATAGATATAGTTTATTGAACAAAGCAGAGAATCTGTACAGAGCAAAGATGACTGCACTTGTATGCTCAGCAATAATCCCTCATGCATTTTGAATTTGTGCCAAAGTACTTTTGGTAATATTAATTGAGAGGAGCCACGTGGTATTTAAAATAGAGTCTTGGGAATTTATCCCATTATACATCTGAGTAACTATACAAAACATCCATCAGTACTGACCACCATCGAATATTGCATTGTGGCATCAAACCAAGACATTACATTTATCTAATCATTGACTCTACATTTACCTCAATCTATTTCAAGACAAGAAATGAAATGCCTGCTGCAAAATTACATTTCCAGCAATTTCTGATACAGGAAAGAGATGAACTTTGAATGGAGCAATTGTTTTCTAAATGGATTTTTAAGACATGGTATATTGGGTCCTGAGTTCATTGATTTCTATTGGACCAAGAGGCAGGTTGAAAGGGGACATCTCTCTAGTTGAGAGTGGGAGGGGAGATTGCTTGTTCCCTGAACCAGAGGCCTCAAGCCAAATTTTAAAAAATCTGCTCACAGCGCGAATTTCTTTTGATTTCTTAAAATAAAATTTCAAAATCCTATAAGCACAGGGATATCTTATATCTTTTGGGTCATTTTAAAGAGAAAACACATTAGTTCAGTAGATGGTTCAAGGGACTGGAAATGGGATATAGGACCTTTCACCCTGGGGTTACCATTTGATGAATGCAGCTCAGGTTTAAAGTGATCATAATTCTTTCCATAGTGTTGCACTTTAGTAGTTTAAGAAGAGTTCTAAGATTTTTATCAGAATAGGAACACTTGGGTTCCCAAATAGGATATTTATAGATCACTTAATTTGATTTATGAAGCTGAAAAAAGCAGTACTTTTTTGTTTATCAGAATGTATTTAACCTTAAATACATAAACAATTAGAAAATAGGAAAGTTTTTCTCAGCTAAGCACTTTTCAGCTAAGTTTCAGTGGTGAAATATGCAAACATAAGACTTTGTTTTATCCCCAGCTAAATTAACTACAGATATTCCTCTCACTTGTTAAATGAAATTCCATTTATTAATTCCATAAAACTCTTTGCCTTATTTACTATAAAATTTAATTATATTAAATGAATGATTTTGTTTAGTACCACTAATGGTTGCTTTCTCAATCTTCAGAAAATAAGATTATAAAAAGATAGATTTTTTTTCTTTTATAATTTGAGAATTACTTTTGTCCTTCATTAAAGTCAATGAATTTGCCATTTTTAGCAAGTTTCTCCCTCTATAATGTAATTTAAAAATATATAATCCATCTATATAATTGGATGCCATCAAAATTCCAAATTATTTAAAGAAGAACCTGAGAGTTATTTAGTAGTCAATGATTATATATTTCGTTCAAGCTGTTGTTGAATTGAAAGGATGGTTATGTCAAAAATTTCTTTCTCATACATCTTGCTCTTTGGAGCATCTGAAAAGCCTGCTCAGTGATCCTATATATGAATTCTCTTTAAAGGATCAGGTCATTCAGTATTCTGACTCAGAACTTGCTAATTAATTCATCAAAGGAAGAATATTAGAAAAGAGACCTAATAGGGGCCTCAAGCAATATTGCTAAGATGCTTGCCTTATACACTGCCAATCTGAGTTTGATTCCAGACACTGCATATGGTATCCGACCTCCCTGTGCCCACCCTCACCAAGCTTTGCGGGAGTAATTTCAGAAAACAGAACCAGGAGTCAGATCTGAGTACTGCAAAATATGCATTAACTTTTTAAAAAGTCTGAACTTGTGCTCAATCCAATAACTTCAAAGCTGTCATAATTGGAGAAATATTAGGGAAATAAATCAATGAGTCACTGAAGTAGTAATTAGAAAGTGTAATGTACAATATGCCAGAAATACAGTTCAAACAAGGAATGAGATTGAGAAGTATATTATTATAAACTGTTTCAGGAGTAGCGAGGCAGAGACTACTATCATAGTGATTGTCTCTATTGAACTTTCATTAAAATTATAGGGAATGTATAAATCTTATTTCATATCAATTTTAAGGAGAAGGCTTTTTGGCTTTTCTTGTTTTTTTTTTTTTTTTTTTTTTTGCTTTTGGATTTTTCATCCATAAACAACCTGACCTTGGTCAAGTCGTTACATTTGTCTTGAAAAATGAGTTCATTGACACTTTGTTTGAGTGGTTTAACTGCTTTTGTTTGGTCAGGGGATTTTTAAGGCTGGGCTCTGTAGTTCACATTAACAGTTCCATGATTCAAAATGTAGTTCTTATTGTTTTGTTTTCTTTTTTTTTATCTATTACTCTCTCCACACTATAGATAAAATAGCAGAATTTAAAAAAAGAAAATGAAATGATTTTGTTAGTTTTTGGTTTAGGGCATGGCTTAACCCTGACTCCAGAAATAATTCTTGACAAGGTTTGGAGGACCAGATCAGCCAACTGAAGCAAGTGCTTTACCTGCTGTGCTATCTCTTACTTCCTAGGGAATAAGTTATTGGTCATTTAAAGTTTACAAATAATGTATTCAGTGATGCACAAAAGACAGATGTAGAAATCTTAAGTTATTTCAAAATCAACATGAGAGGTGGTGCTTTAATTTTTTATAATGGAAATTGTTAGTGATTATTCAGATTTTTTCTAAACTCTCTCTTCTCCAGACATTGATATTCAGCCTCTCTCCCTTTTTTTCTTCTCTCTTCTCTGTTCTCTCTCTCTCTCTTTTCTTCCTCCCCTTCCCTTTTCTCTTCTTTTTTCTACATTCACTTCATCCTCCTCCACAACATGTTCCTTTTTTTGTTTTTGTTTTTAGGCCCCTCTCAGAGATACTTAGTGCTTACTACTAGTTCTAGGCTCGGGAATCATTCCTGGTAGGTTCAGGAGCCAGTCTGAGGTGCCAGGAGGCCTAGTCAGCTGTGTGCAAGGCAAATATAAATTTCTCCAGGCCACCACATCCTACCTCTTTTTTAACCTTTCTTCTTCACCTTTTTTCATCTTTGTCATGTTCTAAAAGAAAATAAGCATACCTCCTTCCATGCCAAAAAAAAAAAACAGCATAAATGGTTTACTAGAGCAAGAACTCCAGCAGAACAAAGACAGAACAGTGTTCCATCCCACAGTTGCTAGTGCCTACTAGTGGACATGGTATAAATGTCCCACAGATATGGACAACAAGTAGGAATTCTAGATCAGGAGCTCCTGATACTACCTTTTCCCACAGCAAAGTTTTATGCTTCATATTCTCCTCTTGTTCCCTGTGGTTAGTTTACTCTTAGATTTGAAGTATTACAGTGGGGAATTTCTGAGAAATAGTGGCTAGTTTCTCCAGTGAACTCTGCTAGTGGGACCCCTGAAAAGAATTCTGTAATTAATAATGTTTTCAGGTAATTTTTTATCAAAGGGTCCTGAGGATGACCTAAATTAGTACCCTTTTCTGCTATCTTGGTTATGCTCTCTTTGTACCTTTTCCTTTTTTTCTCTCTTTCCTTTCTTATGTATTTGTATGCAGATATATCGTTTACCTACAGCATTTAAAAAATACTTATTTATCTCTTTTTTAAATTTTGGGGGCCACACCTGGTAGTAATCTGATCATGCTCCTGGCTTGCACTCAGAAATCATGGTAGAGCTCAGGCAACTATATGGGATGCTGGAATTCCACCCAGGCCTGCTGAATGCAAGGCACATGCCCTACTCGTGGTACTCTTTCTACAACAGCACCTGCAGCAGTTGGTGAAGTTCTATATTTCCCCATTCTGTGTTCTTACACATTTACATAGATCAGTGAACTTTATGAGCATTAGATCATTATTTTTTACCAGGCTCGCTAATTCTCTGAAAGAACTGCTCCATTGCTGAGAAATACCAGTTAGGTCACTTGAGGCCAGGATTCTGAAGCTGGCCTTAGACAATAAATAGGGGCACCAGGAGAGCATCTAGGGGTTTCTAGATAAAGATAACAGTCGTTCCTGGTGTCTGAGCCATAAGGTCAGCACCTGGGTCATGGGGCCTTTGGTCTGGGCTGGATAGCCAGTGTCAGGGAAGAGAAGCTGCTCCTGTTGCTTAGGCCTAAGGACAGTGCCAGAGCCACAAGGCCTGATGCTTGAGCCCAAAGGCTAGCTCTTGGGCCACAGGGCCACAGTGATATAGGCAACAGGACAACAGGACCAAATAGTAAATCAGAAAAATAGATTTAAGGGCACAGAGTAACAGGAAATAGAGAAAACAGGCCAAAACAGTGAAATAGGGAAATAGAGTTAGGAACTTAGATAAATAAAGGGAAAAGAGGCCCTGAACAGAAAAGCCCTGAAGAGAAAGGACCTAAAAACAAGGTCCTGAAAAGAGAGTTGCTCCTTGGGTGGTGCCAACGGCTCTTCCGGTGTAGGATTTGGGGCGCTGAGGGCTCCGGACTGGCAACTTCGGGCACTGTTGGCCTTGGGTGGGTGGCATTTCCGACCCACATGAGCCATTGACATCATTCCCGCGGCAGCTGGGGTCAGGGATGCGGCTTTTTCAGAAGGTACCCAGCTAAAAAGAAGGGGCGGAAACCACATTCCTGAGAGGTGGACAGACTATCTCCCAGTTAAACAGCGGATGCCTGGAACTCATTTCATTGCTTTCAAAGTTCCTGTGAAAAAGAGCTTTCAAGAGAAACTTCGCTCCAGAAGAATGTTTTTCTACCTTGGATCTTTTTAACAAAATTCAAGAACAGAATGAAGAAGTTGGACTGATTATTGATTTAACATATACTCAGCACTATTATAAACCTGAAGATTTGCCAGAAACTTTTCCTTACTTCTGGCCCGCCACCCCAGCAGAACCTTGCAACAAGTCAGATGACCACCTCCCCACTCCATGAGGGCCGCCATTTTCCACATCCGACTTCCCCCTCATCAGAACTCCACCCAGCAGAGGAGCTTATCACAGCCAGGATCATTGACACCCACCCTGCAGTAGTATTTTTATTTTTTTTTCAATCGAGCCCAGGTATGCTGATCCAGAGACTCACAGACATGGGACAGAGCTGCTACTTGCTCTCCCTGTGCCCAGCCACTCACGAGGCTCCCCGGAGGGGATGGCGGTTTCTAGCCCTGGCCCACCACCCCAGCAGAGCCTTGCAGCAAGCCAGACGACCCCCCCACTCCTTGAGGGCCACCATTTTCCACATCTAGACTTCCCCGCATCAGAACTCCATCCAGCAGATGAGCCTATCACAGCCAGGATCATCGACACCCACCCTGCATTAGTCTTTTTTTCAATCCTGCCCAGGTATGCTGATCCAGAGAGTTACAGACGTGGGGCAGAGCTGCTATTTGCTCTCCCTGTGCCCAGCCACTCAAGAGATGCCATGGAGGGATGGCGGGTTCTAGCCTTGGATGGCCACCCCAGCAGAGCCTTGCAACAGCCAGACAACCCCCACCCCACTCCTGCCCCCTTCGTCAGAACTCCACCCAGCAGAGGAGCCTATTACAGCCCGGATCATAGACACCCACCCTGCAGTAGTTTGTTTTTTCAATCTGGCCCAGGTATGCTGATCCAGAGACATGGGGCAGAGCTGCTACTGCTCTCCCTGTGACCAGCCGCTCATGAGGCACCGGGAGGGATGGACGGTTCTTGCCCTGGCCTGCCACCCCAGCAGAGCCTTGCAACAAGCCAGACGACCCCCAACTCCATGAAGGCCACCTTTTTCCACATCCGGACTTCCCCCTTGTCAGAACTCCACACAGTAGACGAGCCTATCACAGCCCGGATCATCGACACCCACCCTGTAGTGGTTTTTTATTTTTTTCAATCCGGCCCAAGTATGCTGATCCAGAGAATCACAGACATGGGACAGAGCTGCTACTTGATCTCCCTATGCTCAGCCACTCACGAGGCTTCCGGGAGGGATGGCGGGTTCTAGCCCTGGCCCACCACCCCAGCAGAGCCTTGCAGCAAGCCAGATGACACCACACTCCTTGAGGGCCGCCATTTTCCACATCCGGACTTCCCTCTCGCCAGAACTCCACCCAGCAGATGAGCCTATCACAGCCTGTCTTGTGCGGCCGCTTGTGGCCCCCAGTTCATCAATAATTGCTGTATTTAGAGGTGACTACAAGAGTATGCCACCAGCACAGCAAGCCTGGCAAACTGCCCATATCGTATTTGATATGCCAAATACCAGTAACAATTATATTAGGTCATTCCCATGACCTAATATAATGGTTTGAGGCTCTTTATGTTCCTAGAGCAAGCAGATGCCCTTGGGCTCTACTAGCATGAGACAGAACATATGGATATATTACTGGTGCCCGCTCGAGCCAATAGATGATGAACGGGAAGATAGTGAAGATAGTGAAAAGAGTGGTTCTGGGAGAGGACCTGAAAGGTGGTGCCCTGAATAAGGACATCCGGAAGAGAGAGAGAGAGACACTGATGAGAGGAGTCTACACAGATACCCTGAGGAGAGCAGCTGGCTGGATAACCTGCAGGGAGAGAGTCAGAGGTCCCTGGAGTACGGTTCCTTCAGTGAAAGCAGCAAAGTGAAGCAAAAGTAACAAGTAGTAGAAAACTTATTAAAAGTAATCTTCAGGAAACTCTGGCCTTGTTCTTCTGTCGATGGGGCAGGAGGAAAGGTCATAGGCCCTGGACACAGGCTAGAGGACCTAACAGAATCTGAGTACTGCTGGTGACCCAGTAGTACTAGGTAAATATATATATGTGTGTGTGTGTGTATGTGTATCTATGTAGATATATGTATATATGTATATATACATATCTACATATACATGCATATATGCATATTTATATATCATATATATGAATTTTTATTTTTTGAGTTTTGATTTTGTTTTGATTTTTTTAATTATTGTAGCCTTTTATGTAGCTTTATTTTAAATATATATAGCTTTCAAATAAAGCTACATATTTGAAATAAGGAAGCATAATTTCTACAGGTTTGGTAGTACTAATATACAAACAGCATTATACTTCCTGAATTTTATTTATTTATAAACCATAACTTTTGTGTAACAAATTATAAAACATTGCCTAATAACAGATCCAATTTATTCTACATTGAAAACTAGCCTGTTTTTATGTTATATGTCATGTGTTACAGAAAAAAGGAAAGAAAATTCTTCAATAATGAATACATTGTGGTGGAGAGTTTATAGAACAACTTTATCTCCACTAGGTTTTCATTATGAACTATTTTTGATATCTCAGTCTTAGAATATGATGAGATGCAGAGCCTGGCAAACTACCTGTGTCATATTTGATATGTCAAAAGCCAGTAACAATTATAGACCTCATTCTCATGATCTGAATGAATGTTTTGAGGCTTTTCATGTTCTTAGAGCAAGAAGATACCCTTGGGCTACACTAGCATGCACCAACAAGTATGGAGATGTTATTGATACCCGCTCTAGCAAATCAATGAACAGCGGGAAGACAAGTGATACAAATGAAGTGATACAGGCTTAGAATAGAATATGGACAAAAAATAACACAAGACACACAAAAAGTAAATAAGTAACCACAGGTAATCCAAGAACATGATCTCTATTTATTTCCTCTGTTCTTGATTAACTTCTAAACCACAGAATCTTTTTATTAGCTTTCCCAGATTGTTTCATTTTTTTTCCAAGATACTTCTGGAAATTTTATTGATAGAACTTATATAAATATTCTATTGTGCCCTTTAATGACTGAAAACAGCAATATGAAAAACAAGTTTTATCTAGGCTCTTACCAAGACCCAGGCACTTTAAATATGCTAACTCATATAATTAATTGCCTATTTTAATATCATTAATAAACAGCATGAATTGTATAAAAATAAATTAAGAAAAATAAGTAATATTCAAAATTGGAGTAGATATCTTTGAAAGAACTTTTGCACGCTAAAATTTGATACATTTTCTCTGGCAACATTAAAGGTAAATTCACAGGATAATTACAATAATGTTCCTCTCTGTAAAAAAGCATTCATATGAATAAATCAAACTATTTCTTTATTGCTTTGCCTCATTAATCTTCATTGTATGCTGAGTGAGGATGGCAAAATTTTGAAAAGTGAAACAAGAACTTTAAGGTACAGGTACTTTTTTCAAAGCACATTAGTGAGCTAAAAGCAGCTAGGCTTTGCTCATCTATTGCAAAATGCTTCATTTATTAAACTCCTTTTAAACTATGTACTAAATGGAATTTTATGGAACCAATTTATTAAAATTAGATATGTAAAATTATATAATTCTTAGTAAAGTCTTAAACAGTAAAGTAATTGCTTTAATAGATATAAAGGGTAGTTGTATCCCTTAAGGAGTCTGAATTTGTGATGACATAATTAAGTTTAACTTGGCATAATAAATATTTATTTTTATGAAATAAGTAGGGAAAGTTTCTCTGATGGGCTTTATGTAAAAGGGCTCTGAGAAATTTATGAATTAGGAATCCTTACATAAGATATATAGAGACAAGGTTTAAGAAGATTTTTTTGTAAAGCCAAATTATTTCAAGACATATTTCAAAGGTCCTATTGTTTCAAAGGCATTAAGCATAGAATGATGAAGTTTATGCTTCTTAAACATATTCATTTTCATTTTTTATTGGAAGAATGAAATGAATATCTAAATCTCTGTAGTGTGTACCATAATATAATATCATTAGGTTAGAAAAAAGTGTTGCCATTATGTTAAAAAAAAAGTGTTGTTGGGGGATAAAAGAGAAAGAGAATTCAATACCCATTTTGCAAATCAAAAGTAATTCCAGAAAGCTCAGACCTCACACAACCATGGTACACCTACATGTGAAGCCATTTTCTTTTGTATTTTATTCACAGTGATTTGAACAAACAGAATTTCACTAGGCTCATAAAACATTCATATGTTAAGGTTCCCCCCAAAATAGAAAAACAATATATGGATAAACATTTATTATGCAAGTTATTAGTTATATAATTTGTCTAAAGAATAAATATACAAATCTGTCACTGTCAGAAGAGATAGTTTTGGAATATGTGTAAGATTTCTAGGTATTTTTTTCTAAGTTTACATATGTGTATATGATTCAAAGTAGGGTTTGATAGTTCATAAGTATGATAAAATTGAATAATTTCGTTTTATAATATTTTTTTCATAGTAGCTCATTGCTTTATATTTCATTCTGTTGTTAGGTTATTCTAATGATCTAAACCTCACACTTACTATCAATAAATTATTTCTCTAACTTTCAATTAGACAGTAGCTCTGCATTGGTAAATGTCTATCAATATATTTTTCTTTCACTGTCCTTAATATTTTCTTTTATTGGATACCTCATCTTCCTTTGTTTTGATGTACTGTTTCATTTTGTGTGAGCACATCTGCAAGCAATTTTTATACTTAAGAATGGTTAGATGATCTTTTTCTTTTTCCGGGAGGGATGAGATTATTGGGGCATACCTAGCAGTTCCTAGGCTTGTCCTGGCTCTACCCTCCGGGACCACTGCTCACAGTACTCTGGGGACCATATCCGATGCCAAGGATCCCCCTGCCCTACCTTTACTTCTATACATATATTTTGAGTTTTAATTTAAATTGCAAATACAGATCAAAGAGAAAATTGCTTCCCTTTTAAAAAGTTAGTTGTTATATTATATTATCTTTTAGGATAATTTTTTTTCTGATGCCATTCTAATTTTGTTTATTTTATATTTTGGTATTTTTGTGTTCTTTTGCTCCTGAACTTTCTTTCAAAATGTTACTTTTATATTTATCAACCAAAATATATTTAAAAAATCTCAACAAAATATTTAGTTGAAAACATCAAGTAAATATTTGTATATTTGTGAATGTGTGTGTATGTGTGTGTGTTTTTCAGGGGTGGGTGGAGATTGGGTGACACTCAGAGACACTCAGGTGTTATTCCTGGCTCTACTCTCAGGAATTAATCCTGACAGTTCAGAATTAATTCAGGGGAACATATAGGAAACGGGATCAAACGTAGTCAGCTATGTGCAAGGCAAGACCCCCACCCACTCTACTATCTCACCAGCCACTGATATAGAATCTCTTTCCAAGCCTCTATCATTCTAAGCTTCTGTAAGAAGACTGATAAGTACTTCAAAGCTTCTTACTATACAGCCTATATTTTATCATTTTAAGAAATTGATGTTTTTCTACTTAGCATCATTACTATAGCTTTAAGTCTACAAATTTAAGAGTTATTTCTTTTTCTTCATGTTTTGATATTTCATAGATTTTTATATTATAGTGATAAAGCATATACATTTTAATTTTGATATTGTCATTAGATATAGTTTTCTGTAGTATTTGAATTATTTATCATTCATTTAGAATCGAGTCAATTTTTATTTTCTTGGGTTTTGAATCATACCAACTGGCTCTATGCCTCTATGCTCAATGATCACTTCTGACTTCTGATGAATCTCAGAATTCCACATGCGGTACTGAGTATTAAGCCTAGGTCAGCTGTATGCAAGACAAGTCATCTTGTACTATACTACATCTCTTCTCCAGGAGTCATATTTTCTTAATGGAAAAAAAGGAAAGATATTTTTTAAAAATTTTTATATCACATAGGACATTCTGAAATTCTTTGATTCTGTGGAGACCAAAGCGGTGTTCGAAGCCCTAGTCAAACAGGGTGTTCAAACCCAATACATCAAGATCCTTCGTGAACTGTATTACGGATTGATTCACCACCAGGATCTCACCATTCTACAAGGAAGTGATCATCTGATGTCAAAAGAGGGGTCCGACAGGGTGATTCCATTTCACCAAAACTTCAGCGCCACCCTCGAGAACATCACGACAATTAGAATGGGAAGGAATGGGAGTGAAGATAGATGGTCGGCAACTACACCACCTCTGCTTCGCTGATGACATGGTTCTAATAACACCAAACATTAGCCAAGCGGCACAAATGCTGGCTGACTTTGACCGAGAATGTGGAAAGATAGGCCAACAACTGAATCTGAAGAAAACTATGTTCATGATAAATGAACTAGTTCCAGAGGCCCCATTCACTCTCAATGGAACAAACATCTCTGAATGCAGCAGTTATGTGTACCTAGGTCGAGAAGTCAACATGATGAACAACCTAAAACCTGAGCTGCGCAGGAGGAAGAGAGAGGCATGGAATGCCTTCAAAGGCATCGAAGAAATAGCTAAAAAACAAAGAACCTCCTGCTCTGGGCACAACTCTTCAACTCCACTGTTCTCCCTGCATTAACATATGCCTCAGAGACCTGGGCCCTATGAAAGCAGGATGAGAATGCTATTCGGGTCTCCCAAAGAGGAATCAAAAGAGCTATACTTGGAATATCACGCCTCACTCAAATGAGAGAAGGAATCCGGAGCTCCGACCTCCGTTGCTGTTCCAGAGTCAGGGACGCTGTCTCGTTTGCCAAGGCATCGAAAATCAGATGGGCTGGACATGTAATTCGATTTGGAGACAACCGCGGAACTAGAGCCGTTACCTACTGGATCCCACAAGATGTCAAAAGATCACGTGGCCCCCCTCCTACAAGATAGTCAGACATCCTTGTCAAGACCCTGAAGGAACGGTTTGAGGCTCTTCATATTCCTGAATCAACCAGATGCCATTGGGCTATATTGGCACGTGATAGTGTCCAATGGAAATGTTACTGGTGCCCGCTCATGCAAATCGATGAGTAACGGGATTCAAGTGATCAATTGATTTTTTAAATTAGTTTTTTTTAAATCTTTTATTCATTTCTATTATTCATTCATTCATTCATTCATTTATTCATTCATTTTTCATTTATTTTTGGGTCACACCCAGCAATACTCAGGGATTACTCATGGATCTTTGCTCAGGAATTTCTCCTGGCAGTGTTCACAGGACCATATGGGATGTCGTGGATCAAACCCAGGTTGGCCGTGCAAGACAAACACCCTACTGACTGTGTTAACGCTCTGGCCCGTGAAAGATTTTTTTGATGTTAGTTCTTGAATATCCTTTCACTTCTAAAAATCAGTGAGACTTTCGGTTTCCTGGTTTTAGCTAATATTGAGGGAGACTAAATTTTAATATCACATAGGACATTCTGAAACCCAAAAGATCAAAAAGCCGTTTAAGTTCTGTTATTCTATAGGCAGATATTGCATTATTCTATCCACGTAAAGTCTATAGGTTCAAACCCATGAGGGATGACATTTTCTAGAGATCTATTTGGTTTCTTTTTTTCTGTGATCAGGCTAGAAGACAGGTGTGAAAGGTGGGTACATTATTAAACCTACATGAACTCATTACTTGTAGTAGTTTCCAACCCCGATTCTCATACTACTCTACTGACTTTCTCTCTCTTCCTAGTGTCTGGTATCTTTTGTTATTTTTTAGACTAATAAACTTTATTCTTTGCTAAAGCCCACATTTTTTGTTTTTGGTTCACATTCAGCAGTGTTCAAGGCATACTCCTGGCCCTGCGCTCAGGGATCATTCAGGGATCACTCCTAGCAGAGCTTAGGCTTGTATGGGAGTAAACTCAGTTGGGACTGTGCAAAGCAAGCACCCTGCCCACTATACTACCAGTCTGGCCCAAGTTTACCATTTTTCTTTTACATTTGAATTTTTTTCAGTCTATTCATCTTCATTCATGTTTTAATTTTCTAGAGAATATATATATAGTTTATCACTCATATATTTCAGACGTTTAATATTTTCATATTATTATATTATTTTTTCTTAAATGAAAAATTATAAACATCTTAGCTTGACTTGACTTCTTAGTTTATATTGTATATAATAGCACACACAACACACACAGAGGTGCATGTGCACACACACATATATGTGTATATATATATATATATATATATATATATATATATAAAGATTAATTAGAAAGTAGAAGGGTAAAAGAGCTCCCCAACTGGAAGATCACAAATTTAAACTATTGGTTATTGTTATGAATCAGGGAAATGATATTATCTGATTCATTTTCCAAAAAATAACAGTATATATTAAGGATTAGAGTTTGTATAGTTTTCTGACACTGAAAATCTTAATTTAAATCAACATTAAAATATATTTGTGGGAAATGGTTAAGTGAGGAATGGAAGGCAAATCTTTGCTATTTTTTATTTTATTAAGTTTAATGATACAGTTACAATAAAGTACCTGTATTAATGTAAAAAATGTATGGCACTCCACCACCACCAAAGTGCCCACAGACCTCTACCACTGACTCTTATTTGGCATTCATTCCCCCTACTTATTCCAAATTGCAAATTGGAGTAATTCTGATTCTGAGTGCAAATTGGTTTTGTATTTCAAGGCCAAGGGATTTTCATCAATCAATACTTGTTATTCGCTTACTTTATATCTCCAAATCCACAGATAAGTAAAGTCATCTGGTATTTGTCAGACTGGTAGATCTTTTTTAGAGTTGAATCTATAAATTCCACTAATGTGAAATTAAACCAAATTCTGTTGCTCTATACGCATGGAAAATTATACAGAAAACAGTATGTCAAATTGTATTATCTGATTTATTTTCATTGATAGAATGAAAATTAAAATTCCAATGATGAAAGTCAATGCAGCCAATTTAAGAGCAAGTTAAGAAGTAATACAGTATCAGGTATGGGGACGATTGTGTAATGATTCAGGTCCCGCAGGTGGTAAAGCTACTTTTGAAAAATAGTTCCTAAATTTCTAGTGTTATTAAAATGACACATTAAAAGTCCTTATGTATGTTTAATGTGTAGAGAAAATATTCACAGCAGGATTATTTATAATGTTGATATAAACCAATCTTCACTTTCATTAGAATGAATAAATAACATTATGTGCATTAATAAATTGAATGCACAACTCATATTGGCATGTGATTTTATTCATTTCTATTTTTGACTAGTTTAAAAATGAACTTAGGTAACAAATAATTTTCAATGAAAAAAAACAAGTAAAAATGGAATAAAAGCAAATTATGGAAATGTAAGTGGAGTAGGTCACTATAAAGCCATTTCTGAAGTAGCTAATGGTCTCTCATGCTATAGTAACATCAGAATGACAGAATTTTTGTGAATTGCTTTGTTTAAATGACAATATTTGTATTCCTATAGCCATGTCTATTTTAAGTATAACTTCAAAAATACAATTAATATTTGGGAATGGCTTACCATTTTTTAATCAAAAAGACTTTTACCAAACAAGTAATAACCAGATTCCTCTTCCTACTTTGATTATTGCTACAGTGGATTATGCAAAATGGCATCAACATCTTGCATATTTCTTCCATACTCCCATTAATACTAATGTAATCATGAACTTTAAAGTAGTATTTGGAAGGTATGAACATAAATTCTCATTAGCAGCTAAAGAAACCTTAACTTACATGCAGTTTCATTCTGCATGTGTTAATACAAAAACTGTACACCAGCATTTGAAAGAGCATATAAAAGGTCTCAACAAAGCCACAGCCTATGTCGTTGTAATAACGCAGTTTAATTGTGCACTGGAATAGGATGTCAACAGCTCCAAGCATTTTTAAAGAAGGCAATTTGTTCTTACTCAGTAACATTTCTATGAATTTTAGATTAAAATGCATTAAAATGATCTCTGCCTAATGCTTCTTTACGTCCACGAAAGGTGACTTTTTTTACTTCAGTATACCCTACTAGAAGTAAGGTTTAGACTTTATTGGACTTTATTCTGTTCAGCCATCTCTCTGAGATCTAGGTAATACTACCTCCCTTTTTGACAGCTGCAATCTTCTCTGGCTTCTCTATCTTAAAAAGCAATCTCAATTCTCCTGTTTTAACAAAGCAACTTTACTCTCCTCTTTATCCAAATTCTTCTATTTGACTTATTTTATGACTTTCTCTTCAAATGACAGAAATGGTCATTGGTTTCTAAACAAATAAAATTTGTGTTTCTTTACTTACTAAACCTAGATCTGTTTTTGCTTCAGTAACCAAAGAAGTCTTGTACAGAATGAAGATCACATATTTTCTTATTGTAATATTGATCTCCAGTAATTGTTTTATATTTCTCAACTCTATTTTACTTCTGTTATAATACTATTTCTTGATTCTTTGAGATTTGACCACTTCTTTCTTCCACCTCTTTGCCTAGGACTCAACAATGATATTTTCTTATCTATAGCACTCAGGTATTCTTCAAAGTAATTTCTTTCTATTCCTATAAGTCAGCACACACTTGTTAAAATAGAAAATTCAAAATCTAAAATTTCCCACTCATTTTCTTAGAACTGAACAGTGAAATTCATCACTGGACCCAGAAATGAAATCTTATAACACACAGGTACATCAAGCATGTCACTAAGTGAATAGTTTCCTCTTCTAAAAACTCACTTTTGTATGCATAACTGAAAGTTCTGTCTTCCAAACAAAATTATGATTTTTTAATCTACACTCAGCAGTGCTCAAGGGCTATTCCTGGCTCTGTGATCTAGGGATTGGTCCCAGCAGGACTGGGGAAACCATGCAGGGCTGGTGGGACCATGCAGTGCTAGGGATTGAACCCAACTTCTTACATGCATAGCATGTACTCAGCATGCTGAGCTATCTCTCCAATAATCTGATTTTAAAAATAAATTGTTTATTGTTTCCCTAATCCTCCCTATTAACACACAGACTTTCTATTACTGTATCTTAAATGCTTGCCTTCAAAATATTTCCAAATAAATAACTTACATTATAAAGAATTTCAAATTAAAACTCTAACCATTTCACATTATACAGTGAATAGTCCACAGAAACTCACTTTCTATAAATGACTTTAACCAAACAAGTAAAAAGCTGTATTTCCCCAAAACTGTGGCATCTTGAATTCAAGCTGTCAGAGCCTCTTTTAAATATCACTATGTACCTTTTTACTGTTTTCATTGCAGTTGATCTGTTACTACCATAATTAATGCTATACACCCTGTCAAGACTATTTATTTATATGCATGCATGACATTACATTCATTTTATGTATAATCCCTGTTGCAAAATATTTTTCTAAATGCTGATGGCTCATGGGAAAAGCAACATACAACTTGACTTGTATGTTTTTACAGCCATCTGCTGATCTTGACCCTCTTTGCTTCTGGCTTTCCCTTCATGTCTCGCCATAATCTACCATCCTCCGTCATACTCCCCTGAATTTAGAAGTAGATAAATTCAATTCTCCAGTTTCCCTGACAAGCTGTCTTTATAGAAACTGTTCTATACAAATCCTGAAGTGGAATTGAAAAGATAATACACATGGCCAACCAAGATTGTATTCTCCCACACCACAAATGGTTCCCCGAGCACTGCCAGGCTGAGCATTGCTCAGTGTGGCCCCAAAATAAATAAATTAAGTAAAAAGCCCTGATGTATTTGGCCACTCTTTTAGTGTTTTACTACTTTTTTGTAACTTTGCAAAAGCAGTTTGTATTCCTAATATCAACTCAATTAACCATAATCAGGATTCTCCCAAATAAATTAGTCATTCCATTCTTTAAATTCTCATAACCCTTTTATATGTTTAACATTTTATATGCTTTTATATTCTAAACATTTATTAGTTTGTAATTCATGTATCTATTTATTTATGTGTCTCTATTATCTCATTATATATATACCTCTTATAAAAATACTAATGATAAAATCGTTATCACAATTGTAGTCACTTGATACATGCTGTGCAAGATAAGCAGTGCTTCATATTTGCTTTTTTTTCATTATATAAGCATATAGTTCAGTTAATTTACATCATATATAAAAGCTGCAAAGCATTTGATAGTGGCTTATATGTTATGATCATGGAAGTTTATTAACATAATTCCAATTTATAAAATTTCTATTTTTTAAAAAATTTCTGAAATTACCCAATATGTATAATATAAAAAATTTAGTTTGATCAAAAAAGACTGTCTAGAGAAAAAAACTTCTTATATTTCCAGGGTTTTGTAAATTTCATTTGAATTTTTTATTAACAAATTTTATTTGCATAAAATATACATTTTCCCAAAAACTGGTATTGTTCTTTAAATCCTTAATACTGTCATCAATATATAATTCAACAATGATAGGTTCTTCAAATGGGAATTATATTTTAACACTTTTCCGTGTCGGGATTCATAGTAATGTAAAAATTTACAAACTCTGTAAATGTTTTGGGGCTGTCTATTTTGTGGGAAGACACAACATAAAGGATTTCCACATCAGTATTAGCATGTGACTTCAGCCATTTATTTTCGTCATCAGTGCTCTCTTAATACAATGTCAAAAAAAGTTTTCTGTTTTAGACCTAACTAGCATTAATAATTGTGAGTTCTACAGCCAAGGTACAAACCAATGTGATTATTCAAAACATTTATGTTATAACTACAGCTACAACCATACCCAAAGACACCTAATCCTTTCAGCATGCATTCTCTACTCTGGAGGATCATTTTTCCCTAAGGCCAGGGCTGAAACAAGGCTGAATAGGAAGTATATAAAATGATGCAAGACAAAGGATTTAAGAGCAGTTGGGGTATCCAACTCCAGAATAGGTGTTGAATGATTAAGCTTTCAAATGTGCCTGGGTGAAGGTGGTATCCTGAATAAGTTCACTATTCCAATTTAGAACTTCTAAGGCAGTTTTGAATGCTTCTAAAAGGCAGTAGAGAAATGTTACACACTTTGTATGTTTTGCTACAGCCATTTTGGCATTTAGGGAAAGGTAAATTAAGGATTTCTAGTTGTTTTAACAAATAATTATCTGCCAGAGTAATTTGTATGTATAAATTGTCATGTTTGCTTCCAGCTAGAAAAGCATTCACATAAGAAGGACTGTAATCTGGGCCCAGGATGTGGTTCAATATTTGAGCACTTGCTTTGCCTGTATGCAGAGCTGGGTTCAATCTCTGGCAGTGAATATTCTCCTGAGTGTTTCCAGGAATAATCCCACAAGTGGGTAAGAACTTCTGGGTTTGGCAAAAAATAATGAAAACTAAAATCTTTATATAAATATTGAAGATTCAATTTTTTACATATTCAAAGTTCTATATTTACATATGCATATATATGTGTGATATATACATATGTTTATATATTTTAACATTCTTTATGATACTGCAAATGTGCGAGACAAAAGAAGAGGTTGTCTGATAGCCCATTATATGAATTACTGTTTGCACATGAGCATTTTGCCTGCAATTAGACCTTCAATGCTAATTCCTATAATTATCATAAATTCATTACATTTATAGTCTAATTATTTTAAATATTAAAATAAGACACATTGTTCTTTCAAATCCTAGAAGCTGAAGTTGGGGTATCTATTTCTAAACTTGTTCCCAGTTATGATAAATAACATTAGGTTGCCTGTCCTTGAAATTTAGATTCAATTTCATCCACTGTTTAAATCAGATTTTACAAATCAAACTCAAGTAAGGAAACAAATGGAAATGCATCTTTCAGCAGCATCTTCTGACAGTATATGATAAACAGCATCATTTACAGTACACTGCATCATACCATTTACATTTAGAAGGAAGAAAAATGCTGATTAAGCTTCCATTTGGCCAGGTCTTCCAATATATAGTGTGTTAAGCATTTCAATCTTTTTTAGTTTTAAAGCCACACACATCCCTAATCATAACATGCCAGAAGCAATAAAACTACCAGGATGAGTTAGGCTGTTTATGTCTGATACATTATAACATCTCTGAGCCAGCAGTTTTCCACATACATGTATTATTATCTCTGGATTGACAGCTCAGCACCCAAGGGCATTTTCTTCTCCCCAGGTTTGTTTATAAAGCCACAAAATGCTCCCTTAAAATGAGAACAAAATTGTATTTTTTTTATTCAATGACTCACTTTCTTCAAAGGAAAAAACCATTCTTGTTTAAAAAAAGTCCATGTTTAGAGCAGAGTTAAACAAAGCAAGAAAACTGTCAAACAGTATTGAGTTTTAGTTACTTACTTGGTAAAAATCATATATGCATTAGAGCTCCTTGTTTTTTAATCTAAACATATTAGCAATGGTGACACTTTTTAGTGGGAGTATATAGGTTATGATGCAAGTATAAAATTTAGTTATAACTCACATAATTCAGATATTTGAGTTAACATTGGGCTCATAATCTTACCTATTTATTTTCACATCAACTTTTCTTGCTTTCTTACTGCAATAGTAGAGTACTAAATAAATGATATAGGCAGCAATGCTGATAATATTTTCTACTGATCCTTTATAGAAAGTATTACGACCTCCATCTAAGCTAACCTTTATTGCTAATTATAAGTACTGTTTACTTAATGTTGTTCAGAAAAAAACACAAAAGTCTTTATCTGGTAAAAGTACTGAATATGCACAATAACATTACTTTGTCAAGAAGAAATGACATAATTAAATAAATTAAGCATGCTTCCCAATAAGTCCATGTATAAGAGTAAGAGAAGACATTGAGACACCTACATTTTCCTCTGTAACAAGTGAAATGCAGAAAGCCTTAGTTATAAAACATAACTCATTTTCTCTTGTTTTTCCACATATGCACATAGAACCATATTGTGATTTATGCCCTTGTTTGGAAACTCCGTAATTTTTTTCTTCTAGATTTTCCCACCAATCTTAAAGTCTTTAGGTCTCACTCTCCCTAAGGTGAGGCTCTAATAAATGGTAATTTCTGGAGCTGATGTTAAAGGAAATGTTTTGAGAAGGAATATAAGAAGATCAAGGAGGAACTTTAGCTAGTTTGATCAACTGACAGCAGTCACTAAAATAGGTAGAGAGACTAATATAATGGTAGCATGTCAAAAATCTATCAGAAGAAGGAACCATTTTGACTACAGTAGTTGGAAAAAGTAACTAAGATTGTAATGAGTATCAAAAGTAGGTAAAGATATACATACAGTTGATAACTGTTTAGTGTATGCATTTCAAACTACAATGAGCAAAATAAGAAAGAAAAAGGAGGGAGGGAGGGAGAGAGAGAGAGCAGTGCCTGCTATGGAGGCAGGTTGGGGTGTTGGGGATGGTGGAGGAAAACTGGGGACATTGTTGCTGGGAAATGTGCACTGGTGGAGAGATGGGTGTTGGAACACTGCATTACTAAAATGCCAAAATGAAAACCTTTGTAATTATCTATCTTATGGTGATTCAATTTTTAAAAATCTATCAAGTTTATCCTTAAAAAGTCATTAATCAAAGATTTTGAGGGGTGGTGTTAAGTCATACCCAGCAGTGCTCAGGAATGACCCTGGTCTCACTGTTCAGTGGTGGTGTTAGGTGGTACTCAAGAGACCAAATACAGTGCAAGTTGAACCATTGTTATGGCCACAGTTTCATAGAAGGCAAGAGCCTTAAATTTCATGACTTAGCTTTGACCCCATATTGGCACTTTCAAATTAATCTCATGAAATTGTCTTGCAATAGGATGTTGATGAAATATTCCAATTACTTCTAGAGATGTGTTGCTTCACCTCCAAGAAAATAGTCTGAATTAAAATTTAAGCTCAGACACTGTTTTTTTTTGGCTTTAATAATATAATGAAAAATATTATAATTAGGTTGCTTTTGGCTTAAAGAAAGCATCAGAGAGTTCTAAAGGATTCTCCAATCATTGGAATTATTGCCACTAGAAATTC
The DNA here is from genome assembly GCA_021461705.1 of Cryptotis parvus. Taxonomy (NCBI): domain Eukaryota; kingdom Metazoa; phylum Chordata; class Mammalia; order Eulipotyphla; family Soricidae; genus Cryptotis; species Cryptotis parvus. The sequence goes on from JAJIBD010021631.1 coordinate 328,506, forward strand.
CTAGGCAAATCATTAACCTACAAAGTTCTCTCAACATTGATAAAATGATATTAAAGGAAAATCTAAAATATTTACAATTAATCAAAAATATTGCATTTTTATTTTGTAGTAAGACAAGTATAATGCAAGGCCTATAACACTGCATGTGGTTATATTCTTTTTATTGGTAGAGAAATCAAGAAGACTCAAATATGGGCAGAAATGTGCTTTCAGCTCAGTCGCGGATATAAGTCTACATTTGGTTGAAGGTATAGTGTGATTATATGTATTTCAATGAATGAAATTCTAATTGTGAGTCAATAATGTATTTGCAATATAAAATGCAGTGAAATACTAGCACTTTAAGTACTCTTCCGCAGGACTTCCTTTCACAGGAACATCAATTTATGGAAACTTGATGTTATTTCTTTTCATTTATTTAAAAATTTTCCAGTTAATAGTTACTCATGGTTAGAGAATCAAGGCATACCATAATTTTTCTGACAGAACACATTAGTAGTTCCCAATTCAATTCATGTCTCTTGAGAGACAATCACTTTCCTAGTTTCAGTTTATACTAAAGTTTAGTATAAACTCAAAATTTTAAGTTTTAGGTTATACTTTAATATACTCTTTTGTCATATAGTTCTGTATGTAAATAAACGTGATATTTTTATTAACTTTTAGTATGTTGTTTTTTCAAGTTACACCAAGCAATAAGTCTTAGTTCTGACTCTGTTCCCTTGAATCATGCCTAGTGAGCTCAAGAGACCATAAGGGATGCTGAGAATTGAATCCAGATTACTGTATGTAGGTAAATGCCTGAAATGTTGTACTATTGCCCCAGTACCTATGTGTTTTCTTTGTTTGTTTGGTTGATTTGGTTTGGGAACCACATCCAGTAATTCTCAGGGTTACTTCTGTCTCTGCACTCAGGAGTTATTTCTGCTGATGCTTGGGGACCATATGGGATGGTAGAGATCCAACCCAAGTAAGTTGCATGCAAAGAAACTGACTTTTTTCTGTACTATTCCTCCAGCCCCTCCAGCCCACCCCTGTTTCCTATTAATTTTTGAACTTATTCCTTTACTTGTAAGCATTATTACTCACACTTGGTTCAGCTCAAGATGTTCCTCATAATCATGTGCTCAGTGTCACTCCTGGCTATCCCTTCCTGAAACCTTTTTTCTTTCCATATTGTCAGATTATGTTTGTAATTTTTTACATCAATGTTCTGTATGTGTGAACTCTATGTATTTCATGAATGTATAAATAGTATTGGCATCTGAGTACTGGCTCAAAATAAACAAGAAATATTCAGATTTAAGTATTGAACTTTAATTATTAAACACTCTTTGCATGTTAGGTCCACATTTTCTACTACTTCCAAAGTTACTTGGTGTCCTTTGAAGTGTTCCAGAGTATATTGAACTTTTTTTCTATAAGCTTTGCTCATTGCTAAGTACAAATGATCTTTTCAGATTTCTGAAGAAATTTTCTTTGTACATTAGTCACAGTTCTCCAGAGATTAGAAAACAAATGTAGAGACAAAGATATAGGGAGATTTATTATGAGAAATTGGTTCATATAATTATAGTAGCTGAGAAGTTCCATGAATCTTCTTCTGCAATGTGGAAATCCAGAAAAATTGATTGTATATATCTTAATCTGAGTCCAACATTCTAAAACCCAAAAGCATAGAAGGTTTAAATAACAGTAAAATCATGCAATTTGAAGAAAAGAGATATATAAGCAATTTTATGTTACTAGTTTGTTGTGTCTTTAAGTTCCACATATAATAGAGAACTTCCTGTTTCTATTGCTTCCCTCTGACTGACTTCACTCAGCATACTTTTCTCCAGTCCTATCTATAATGTTTTAATTGCATAATTTTGTTCTTTCTTAGAGTTACATTGTATTCAACTGAGTGTATTCTTTATCATATCCTTCATAATCCACTCATCCACAGTTGAATTTGTTTCATACCATGGTTATTGTAATAAGTGAAGATAAAGAACACTAACATGATTATGTACTTTAAAATTAATGTTCTTGTATTTGGGAGGCACACATCAAGAACTGGGTCATATGACCCAAATAGAAGGGGATAGAAATCTATTTGGGCATAGAGTTCCATATTACTTTTCATAGAGGCTAACCATCAACCATGGATGAAGTTTTACTCAAATATTTAACTTTTCCAATAATTGATAAGAAATTATTTTAAGTGTATATTAATTCATTTTAATAAATATTCTATTGTATTCAATGTAAATTTTATTTATGAATTAGCATATTTTAATATGACTAGTCAAAGAGTATGATTCCATATTTTGAGCTGTATTTGCTGGACTATAGTTTTATGAATTTAAAAATTGATAAAAAATAATATTATTTAATGAGGTAATATGCTAAAAAGAGCTATCCTGTGGACTGAATAATAGCATACAGAAAAGTAGAAGTACTAGCTACGTGATTGAAGGGTATACTGAAATATTTTTCTTGAAGCCTTTATATTTTTATCAATAACACTTGTAGTCATTAACTACTCCTCCACTTTGAAAACTAAAATTTTCAGTCAGAAATGTGTACTGTTATTGGTTTTATTTTCAACAACAATAAATTCAAGAAGGAGACACTGAAAAGCCTTTATCTAAACATGGTTTATCATTTATTTGGATGGTGATGAGGTGGAGATTAAGACAGAGAGTATTCTGTGAATACTTTAGGTTAAGAAACCAATTGCATGTCTCATAAAAAAGATTATACATCATGACCAAGTAGGATTTATCCGGGAATGCAAGGATGGTTCAACATTCACAAGTCAATCAACATAATATATCATATCAATAAAAGAAAAACTAAAAACCATATGATCCTATCAATAGATGCAGAGAAAGCATTTGACAAGATCCAGAACCCGTTCATGATTAAAACCCTCCAGAAAATGGGAATTGAAGGGACTTTCCTCAAGATAGTTACAGCCATCTACCAAAAGCCCACAGTGAGCATCATTCTAAATGGGGAAAAGTTGAAAGCCTTCCCCCTGAGATCAGGGACAAGATAAGGTTGCCCACTCTCACCTTTTTTTATTCAATATAGTACTGGAAGTACTTGCCATAGCAATCAGAGAAGAAAAGGACATCAAGGGCATCCAGATAGGCAAGGAAGAAGTCAAGCTATCATTATTTGCAGATGACATGATATTATACCTAGAGAACCCTAAACTCTCTACCATAAAAAATTCCTAGAAACAATAGACGCATATACTATAGTGGCAGGATACAAAATCAACACCCAAAAAGTCAGTGGCTTTCCTATATACAAATAACGACAGAGAAGAAAGGGATATTAAGGAAACATTTCCATTCACAATTGTGCCACAGAAAATCAAATACCTAGGAATCAACTTACCCAAGTGTGTAAAGGACCTGTACAAAGAAAAGTACAAGACACTGCTCCAAGAGATAAAAGAGGACACAAGGAAATGGAAACATATTCCCTGCTCATGGATGGGGAGAATCAACATTGTCAAAATGGTAATAATCCCTAGAGCTCTGTACAGATTCAATGCAGTCCCTATAAGAATACCCATGACATTCTTCAAAGAAGTTGACCAAACGCTCCTGAAATTTGTATGGAACAATAAATCCCCAAGGATAGCTAAAGCAATCCTCGGAAAAAGAAGATGGGAGGCATCACCTTTCCCAACTTCAAACTGTACTACAAGGCAGTAGTAATTAAAACAGCATGGTATTGGAATAAAAACAGACCTGTGGACCTATGGAATAGAATTGAGTATCCTGACACCCAACCTCAAACACATGATCATTTAATCTTTGATAAAGTTGCAAAGAGTCTAAAATGGAGTAAGGAAAGTCTCTTCAATAAGTGGTGTTGGGAAAACTGGGCAGCAACATGTAAAAAAATGAATTTGGACCTGTGTCTAACACCATGCAAAGAATCAGATCAAAATGGATTAAAGATCTCACTATCAGACTTGAATCCATAAAGTACATTGAAGAAAATATAGGAAAAACCCTCCACGACATTGAAGCTAAAGGCATCTTCAAAGGTGAAGCATCACTAACAAAGCAACTAGAAAAAAAGATAAACATATGGGACTACATGAAACTAAAAAGCTTCTGCACCTCAAAAGAAACAGTGACTAAGATACAAAAGCAGTCCAGAGAATGGGAAAGAATATTCACCCAATACCCATCTGATAAGGGGTTAATATCCAGGATCTATCAGGCACTGGTAGAACTTTACAAGAAGAAAACAAACAACCCCATCAAAAAATGGGGAGAAGAAATGAACAGAAACTTCAGCAAGGAAAAATTCGAATAGCCAAAAAACATATGAAAAAATGCTCATCATCACTAATCATCAGAGAGATGCAAATCAAAACAACAATGAGATACCACTTTACACCACAGAGACTGGCACATATTCAAAAGAGCAAGAACAACAAGTGCTGGCGTGGATGTGGGGAAAAGGGGACACTCATCCATTGTTGGTGGGAATGCCGGCTGGTACAGCCTTTCTGAAAAACAATATGGACTTTCCTCCAAAGACTAGAAATTGAACTCCCATTTGACCCAGCCATACCACTCCTGGGAATCTACTCTGGGAAACCAAAAATACGCAGCGGAAACACCATCCCTACTTTTATGTTCATAGCAGCATTATTCACAATAGCCAGAATCTGGAAGCAACCAGAGTGCCCGAAAATCGATGTCTGGATAAAGAAGCTTTGGTACATCTACACAATGGAATACTATGCAGCAGTCAGGAAAAATGAAGTTAAAAAATTTGCCTATAAATGGATGGACATGGGATAGATTATGTTGAGTGAAATTAGCCAGGAGAGATACAGAATAACTGCATTTATTTGCATAACATAAATATATATGTACATATTATGATACCAATATCCAAGATCAAGTGAAACATATAAGGAGGTCTTGTCAAAGGTGGAAATTATCACAAACGTGTGGGAGTCAGAGGGTAGGTAAGACAGAAAATGGAACAGTGTACTAACAATTGTCGAGGGTACTAATGCCAACCTAGAACTGAGCATTAAATAGACGCAAAAAGATACACATGGCAACCCTTTAATGTATGTTCTGTAATCCATAGTCTGGAGGGAAGGAAAATAGAGAGAGAAAGGGAAAGAAATAAAGAACCTGCCATGGAGGAGGGCTGGGGAGGGGCGAGGAACGGGGACATTGGTGGTGGGAGTTGGGCACTGGTGGCGGGATGGGTGCGGAAACACTGTATGACCAAAACCCAAATATGAACTTTTTAATTGTATATCTTTGTACTTGTAAAAATAAAAAAAAATTAAAAAAAGAAACCAATTGCAGACATTGTTTTAATTTATCCTAAGCTAAATATGCTTCTACAGCTTTGTCTGTACAGAGCAATGACTTGTTTTGCTTTCACTCTTGGCAAAGCAGGAGGTGTAAATATGGTTTTTACATCCTCAAGGGGTTTTGTGAAGTCTTCCTCACCCCCACTCCAAGATTAATTTAAAATGCAGCCTCTCCCTCTTTGGCAGTCTTCCATGCATGAGCCAAGTAGCAATCCCTCTCCATCTGGAGTTTTGTGATGCAATCCCAACAAACCCTTTGAGAAATAAAAAGAAAAAGAAAAGAAAGGGAAAGGCAAAAAAAAATATTTTGCCACCAGTGTCTATTTGAAATTATATTTGAAAAAATATATAACATATGGATAATGAAACTTTCCTAAATAAAGTCCTGTTACTAGTATATCTGCTCACACATATATGTACCATTCTTCAAATGTGATAGAAAAACAGTCATATTCACAATTATTGAAAAACATTCTGACTGAACTGTACTAGGGCCTTTAAATGGCCACTTGAAATGTGTTAAAATTTTCACATAGCTTTAAAGACAATAATATGAATCACACAGAAGACTCAGAAGCCAGTGTAGGCAGCTAATAAAATGGACTTATTTACTACATCTTCTACAGTTATCAATTAAAATGACAATAATAAGATTACGTATATTAAAGAATCACTTGGAAACAATAGGCTATAAGCTATAATCTTCTTAAATGTATAAATGCTAAACACTGCATTTATTTACTGTAAAATAAATGAGCACTAAAGAACATATACTGGGAATATCTGCCCAAATCAGTCAGAATCCTCAGCTCATCAACTCTGAAACTGCCTAATTTTATTAACATAAGTTTATATAAAAAATTGACTTTCCCACATGGGTTTCCTAAGCCTTGCTTGAGAAAACTTGAGAGTGGAAGTTAGAGGGGGATTTAAAACAATTGTAACTATTTTGTCTTAATTTAATTGGCCACATGTAATAATCAACTCTTGAGTTTCCTTCAAATAGCAAAGTGACAGAATGTTAAAGATATGTTTAAGGGGCTGGAGCAATAGCACAGTGGGTAGGGCATTTGCCTTGTACTTGGCTGACCCAGATTAGATCCCCAGTTTGATCCTCAGTATCCTATTGGCCCCCTGAGCACTACCAAGAATAACCCACCAGCCTCACGGGTGTGACCCAAAAAAGCAAAAAAAAGGAAGAAAAACTAACAAAATGAGCAAAGATAAACTTTGACTACATGAAAAAAGGGAGAAAAGAGGAAATACCACTAACAAAGCAATTGGAAGCAAAGATAAACCCATGGGACTACATGAAACTAAAAAGATTCTTCACCTCAAAAGAAATGGTGACCAAGACATGACCAAAACAAAAAGACAGTCCACAGAATAGGAAAGAATTTTCACCCGATACCCATCTGATAAGGGGTTAATATCCAGGATATATCAAGAACTGGTAGACCTTTACAAGAAGAAAACAGCTAACCCTATCAAAAAGGGAAGAAGAAATGAACAGAAACTTTGACAAAGAAGAAATTTGAATGGCCAAAATACATGAAAAAATGCTCATCATCATTAACCATCAGAGAGATGCAAATCAAAACAACAATGAGATATCATCTCACACCACAGAGACTGGCACATAGCCAAAAGAACAAGGACAAGAAGTGTTGACGTGGATGTGGGGAGAAAGGGACTCTCATTCATTGTTGGTGGAAATGTCAACTGGTACAGCCTTTTTGGAAAATAGTATGTACATTTCTCCAAAATCTAGAAATTGAGCTCTCATTTGACCCAACCATAGCACTCCCTGAAATAAACTCTGGGAAGCCAAAACCACACAACATAAACAGCATCTGCACTTTTATTTTCACAGCAGCACTATTCACAATAGCCAGAGTCTGGAAACAACCAGAGTGCCTGAGAACTGATGACTGGATAAAGAAACTTTGGTACATCTAAACAATGAAATACTATGCATTTGTTAGAAAAATGAAGCTATAAAATTTGCCTATAAATGGACAGACATGGAGAGATTCATGATGAGTGAAATTAGCCAGAAGGAAAAAGACAGATATAGAATGACTGCATTTATTTGCATGATATAAATATGAATATATATATATATATATTTATGATACCAATATCCAAGCTCAGCAAACATAGAACAGGAGGTCTTGTCAATAGGTGGAATCGACCACAAACATGTGGAAGTCAGAGGTTAGGTAAGACAGAGAAGAAAACAGTGTGCTAATCACAGTATCACTGTCTTCCCATTCATCATCAATTTGCTCGAGTGGGCACCAGTGACATCTCCATATGTCCTGTCTCATGCTAGTAGAGCCCAAGGCATCTGCTTGCTCCAGGAACATAAAGAGCCTCAAACCATTCCATCAGGTCATGGGAATGAGGTCTATAATTTGGCATATCAAATATGACACGGGTAGCCTGACAGGCTCTGCCGTGCGAAGTGGCATACTCTTGTAGTCACCTCTGATCTCCAGTATTTGTTGATGAGCCGTGCGCCTGCAAGCCGCCATGCGACCCGAACTATGATCAGCTATACTGCTGGGTGGAGTTCTGGCGAGAGGAGAGTCCAGATGTGGAAGATGGTGGCCCTCATCATACAATACGTGAAGAGCCATATTCCATGATGCTCACTGGCACTTGGATTTTTTTTTTGCTTTTTTTGCTTTTTTTGGGTCACACCTGGCAGTGCTCAGAGGTTGTTCCTGGCTCTGCACTCAGGAAATATTCCTGGGGGTGCTCAAGGGACCATATGGGATGCTGGGGCATTGAACCCAGGTCGGCCTCTGCAAGGCAAGTGCCCTACCCACTGTTCTATCGCTCCAGCCCCGGCACTTGGTTTTTATGTTGTTTTGGGTCACACCTGGTGGTGCTCAGAACTTACTCCTGGCTCTGAACTCAAGAATGGGTCCTGGAGGGACTCTGGGTATCACATGGGGTGCCGAAAAGATATTAGCCTAAGCAAAAGCCTATTTCCTAAACAATAGTAATTCTCTTCATGTCAGAGCTTCAGTTCAAGCACATGTTTCTCCCTTGAACGTGAGCTGGCTTGCTTGAGTCTAGTTTTTGTTTACTGGGTATTTTGCCCCAGTAACCATTATTAGTGTGCTAATAATCGTTGAAAATGATAAAACTAGAGAAGCCAGGGAAAACCTCACACAACACAACCATAGTCATCCTCAAGGTCCAGACTTCACAGCTGGACACCGTCCGACCCAAGAGAGAACCTGAATTCAAGCCCAGGTATGCAAGACTTGGTGACCACGCCAACCAGGCTTTTTAGGGATCTGCAGCTGGGGACTGCCTCCCCACTTCAGGTCCCTCCACAAAGCCTGGCGGCCCCATCCAAAACTGCTGCTAAGGCTCTAGGCCAGATACCAGGTCCCTAAGGTGCAAGGCGGAGTTTCTGCCAGCACACCCTATGCTCCCCACACAGACTCTCAGAAGCCAGAAAACCTTGCACAACACAACCACAGTGATCCTCAAGGTCCAAACTCCACGGCTGGATACAGCCCGATCCCCATGGTGCACAGGACATCTCAAAACCTGCTATACTACAAACGTGTGGGAGTCAGACGTTAGGTAAGACAGAGAAGGGAACAGTATGCTAATAATTGTTGAAAATGATAATATAAGCAAAAGATATATATATATATATGATAACCTCTAAATGTATATACTGCAATCCACAACATGTAAGAAAAGGAAGAGAGAAAGAGAAAGAGGGAGAGAGAGGAAGAGAAAGAGAAAGAGAGAAAAGAAATAAAGAATCTACCATAGAGGCAGGCTAAGGGAGGAGGGTAGGGAAGTGGGGACATTGGTGGTGGGAAAACGCACTGGTAAAGGGATGGGTGCTGGAACACTGTATGACTGAAACTCAATCATGAACATTCTAATTGTATATCTCACAGTGGTATAATAAAATAATAATTATTATAATTTTCTTAATAAAAAAGAAAATTATAATACCAGCCTAGAACTCAGCATTGAATACAGGCAAAGCGATACATATGATAACCTCTAAATGTATGTATTGCAATTGACTATGTGTTAGAAAAGGAAGAGACAGAGAGAGATGAGAAAAAAGATAAAGAACTGGCATAGAGGCAGGCTAGGGGTGGGGAGAGAATTGGGGTCATTGGTGGTGGGAAATGGGGACTGTTGGAGGGATGGGTGCTGGAACACTGTATGACAGAAACCCAAATGTGAAAATGTGTGTAATTGTATATCTCACAGTGGTATAATAAAATATTTTTAAAAAAGACATGTTTAAATTGAATTTTACAAGAAATGTTAAAGAAGATATGTTAAAGCAATGTGATTACTAAGTATTTTTAAAGCATGAACTAAAGAGAGAAAGTAAGTTTCATAATCATAAATTGAGAGTCTTTAACCAGAAGACAACGGCATTCATACATGGAAATTAAAGGCCACTAAGAAGCAAACAGGAACAGCTGAAAAGGTGAATGTACAGAATCACAATGGTTGATGACACAGTCATAAATTGGTGATAGGGTGTTACAAGAAAATTTTCCTGGGAACTGGAAATGTACTATACCTGAAATAGTACTTTTACTTCACAGCCTTAGTAGGATTGTACAGAAGTGGCAAGTTTATTCTTCTAATTTGACTACTGGACAAGGAGTACTAGAAAGAAAAGAATCATCTAAAATTATTTCAACAGACTTAGAAATAAGAGGTAATATCAAGGAAGGATGATGACAGTGATTATATAGTTATTTCCTAATGGAAACGACTTACTGGATTTAGAAAAAAGTAAGAGGGCAAGGAATTAAAAACAACTTGATTCAATGCTCAAGTTACTTGGAAGGTGTTAATGAATATGGGAGTGGTGGTAAAGAAGTTGGAAAATAGATATGACTTTAAAACAATGAATTCTGTTGAATATATATTTGTAGAGTCGTCAGTGGGATATGGATGGTAAATTATAAATTAATTGAGTAGGAAAATTTCACATTCAGAAAGTTATGGGTTCAAACATAGTTATGTGCTGTTAAAGTTAAAATTTTCTATCTTCTCATCATTACTCCTTATAACCCTATAATTTTCATCTTAATCATTGACTTGTTCAGTACTTTATCACAGTATGAAAAAAGTTGTTCTTCCTGGAACAGCCTGACCTGAGACAGGGAGACTCAATTAACAAAATTATCTTAGACTGTTTTGTTTAGTTTCATTTTGTTTTGTTTTCATTGACATGTGCCTGCTCTCACATATTTGTGTGCTATCTTGGTTTTATGAGAGTATTTGATACTGAGTTTATATTGAGAATTTCTCAGTGAACATTCATTAGCATGGTCTAGGAAACATGTTAACAAATGTTTCTGTTTCCAGAATGAGGAAAATGTGAATCTAAATGTGCCCAAAAAAGTCTAGGGTTGCTCATACAACAAAGGTAAAGAAAGTAAGAATATCTGATAAATAAATGAGGTGGGGTAGTAAAAAAAATTGAAAGACAAATGTTAAGGAGACTGACTTATTTAGGGATAAGTGGAGTACCCGACTTAATTTTCATTACATTATCACTGTAACACTGTCACTGTCTCCCCATTCATCATCGATTTACTTGAGGGGCGACAGTAACATCTCCATAAGTCCTGTCTCATGTTAGTAGAGTCCAAGGGAATTTGCTTGCTCCAGGAACATGAAGACAGCCTCAAACCATTCCATCATGTCATGGGAATGAGGTCTATAATTGTTACTGGTTTTGGCATATCAAATACAACACTGGTAGCTTGCCAGGCTCTGCTGTGGGTGGAATACTCTTGTAGTCACGCTGATCTCAAGCATTTATTGATGAACTGTGTGGGGCTGCACAAGCCGGGCTGTGATCAGCTCTTCTGCTGGGTAGAGTTCTGATGAGAGGGAGTCTGGATGTGGAAAATGGCAGCACTCTTGGTGTGGGGGGCTCCTCTGGCTTCTTCTGAGGCTCTGTTGTGGTGTTGGGCCAGGGCTAGAACCCACCATTCCTCCCAGGCGCCTGTGAGTAGCTGGGTAGAGGGAGAGCCAGTAGCAGCTCTGCCCCACATCTGTGAGTCTTTGGATCAGCATACCTGGGCCTGACTTGAAAAAGACTGCTGCAGCGTGGATCTCGATAAGCTGGGCTATGATTTCTGCTGGGTGGAGTTCTGACAAGAGGGGAGTCTGGATGTAGAAAATGGCGGCCCTCATGGAGTGGGGGTCGTCTGGCTTCTTGCAAGGCTCTGCTTGTGTGACTGGCTAGGGCTAGAACCCGCCATCCCTCCCAAGTGCCTCGTGAGCATCTGGGCACTGGGAGAGCCAGTAGCAGCTCTGCCCCATGTCTGTGAGTCTTCATTACATTATATTGTGAGAAAAGTTTGAATTATACAGAATGTTTTTCACATTAGTATCAAGGACTGGAGTACCAATTCTGTCTTTTAGTGCAGAATTCTGATCCTTTCTCACCACTCTGACACACAATATGGCTACTCAGTTATAGCTAAGCAACAAGAAACTTTCAGGCAAATTTTCATTCTCTAAAACTTTGGGTTGCTGTATGAAATCAAAGAGCTATTTAACCCATTTGTGTGTTTTTGTATTTATTATGAATTTCAATGAAGAGATTTTGCCACCTTGTTTAAATGCACTGCAATTAGTCTCACAGATTATGAGAATGTAGAAATCTCTGACCTAAATTTAAGTAAAACTGACAAAGATACTGGAGACTCAGAATTTGTTATATCTCAGGTCTCATCAGTGAGAAATTGTCCTCTTTTATGAACCTGAAAACTTTTTTGTTTTTGTTTCGTTTTTTTATCAGAAGACAGCCCTGAATTTGTCCAGCTGCCTTCTTAGATATTTGAGTGTTATACTGGGAGCTAGTACCCTGCTATGTGTTTAATACTTAACAAAGTAATGGGGCTAGAGGTAAAGCAAGTAAAATGATTATGATAGTAGAACAGGTAAAAGGATTTCCTTGCATGTGGCCAACCTGGGTTCAATACACAAGCCACAACAGGAGTGATTCCTTAGTACTGGGCCAAGAGTAGGCACTGAGTAGAACTAGATGTGACCAAGAAATCAAATGGGGAAAAAAAAGAAAACAAAGTCTAAACCATAATGGAATGCATTTTGCAATTTTTGTCAGCATTCTTTTATTTTATTTAACTTCTGAGCCAAATTTCTATAATTGCTTAACTGGCCTTTTCTGCACAGATTTCAACCAGTTTTCCAAATCTTAACCATCTATGCCTGCCCAATAAGATGTAATTGATTTATGAAAATAGAAGTGCAGATGGTGTTTCTGCTTTATGTTTTTGGCCTCCCAGGGTATATTCCCAGGAGTGGTATAGCTGGGGCAAATGGTAGCTTAATTTCTTGTCTTTGGAGGAAAAACTAGCCTTTCCAAAAAGGTTGTACCAGTCGACACTCCCACAAAGGATGAGAATTCCTTTCTTCCTGCATCCATGCAGCACTTGTTCTTGCTCTTTTAGATATATGTCAGTCTCTGTGATGTGAGATGATATCTCATTGTTGTTTTGGTTTGCATCTCCTTGATAATTCAGCAGTATTCACAATAGCCAGAATCTGGAAAGAAATAGAGTGCCCAAGAATAAATGATTGGATGAAGTAACTGTGATACATCTACAAAATGGAATACTATGTGGCTGTCAGGAAAAACAAAGTTACAAAATTTACCTATAAATGGAAAGACATGGAGAGGATCTCGCTGAGTGAAATTAGTCAGAGAGAAAAGGACAGGTATAGAATGACTGCATTTATCTGCAGGATATAAAAATAAAATAGTATGATACCAATATCCAAGGTCAGGCAAAACATGGATCAGGAGGTCTTATCAGTGGGTGGAATCTACCACAAATGTATGGAAGTCAGAGGTTGGGTAAGATAGGGAAGGGAACACTTGATCACTGATCACTTGACATCCCATTATTCATCGATTTGCTCAAGCGGGTGCCTTAAAATTTCCATTTGACACTATCACATGCACTGAAAATGGAAGTTAAAGATACACAGAAACAGGGAGTCAAACCAAACACCTGGAAACTGAACAGCTCACTGCTGAACAACCAATGGGTTACCTATTTCCTTAAAAAAAGGAAAAAGGTAATATCTAATAGATACATAAAATAATTCTTGTCATTTTGATGAATTTCATGTGTTACCTTGATTGAGTCTTGTGTGCACAGCTATTTGGTCACTATTAAATGTGCTTTGTGAGACTGGGGCTGAATTATGGCAGATTTTCTTTTCTAATATCAAGACTCATTCAATGCTTTAAAATACTGAATAAAAGAAGACTTATATCTAACAATGGGAAATTCCTCCTACCTTACTACTCTCAGTAAGGGAAATGTTTTTTTTTTTTTTTTTTGCTTTTTGGGTCACACCCGGCAATGCTCGGGGGTTACTTCTGGCTCTGCACTCAGGAATTACTCCTGGTGGTGGTCGGGGGACCATATGGGATGTCGGGGATTGAACCCGGGGCCGGCACAGGCCGGCCGTGTGCAAGGCAAACGCCCTACCCTCTGGGCTATCTCTCCGACCCGGAAATGGTGTTTTTCTGACCTAAAATATTAACTCTTCTAAATTCTAAGACCGTGCCATTCAACCATGATTTTTAACATCAGTTCAGCTGAAGATCTTAGAATTCATCAACCTTCACAATTCACAATTACATGAACCAATTACTTATAATTTGTCTTTGTGCAATGTGTGTGTCTCTGTGTCTGTCTTTACATGAAAGCCTATTATTCTTAAGTGATCATCTAATCATACGTTCACTGTTTTAACAACATAACTTCACCTAAAAATATATCAGATACTTTTATCACAGGCTCCCTCTTAAAAATTTGGATTATTATATGGGGCACTTTGGAAGTAGGTTATTTTGGTGGTCTGGGAACACAGTTTCCCATGTAAACTAATGACAATAGATCTTCCAGAACCCAACCCACTTCCCCTGAATAACCTATTAAATAACACTAAATAAGAAGCTAGGAATGTTCTTTCTTTGGATAAGCGAAGAAGGGCTGTTTAATAAATTGAGACTTGATATGGGATTAATATTCCTCCCCTCAAAAATGTTCATAGAAGTTTTTGCTAACCTATAAATGTCTAAAGTAAGTCTCTTATAATTCATATCATTTTGATATATGAAATTTCCATCAAGTCTTCCAAGTCACTGGGTAAACTTATTATTATGTAAAGATTGAAGATTACATATATTTATATTATTCTTCATGTTAAACCTGCCTTTTTCTCCTTGATGCCCCAGGTCCTTAAGCACAGTTTATAATCTTTGGTTTACTCTGTCTACTTCCCTAATTATAGCATGTAAATTGTTCATAGGTAAGTTATCTAATTTGGTCTCTTTCTCCTACTAACCTGAATAATGCCAAATTACTTGTTAAAGCTCAAAAGAACCAACAGAGGTACAGAAATTTTTCTTTGGCCTCTTCATGCTAATACATTTGAAAAAGTGAAGAGGAATTTTTTATATTTTTGTTCATCAGAGATATCAATTTGAAGTCTTGTGTGTGTGTATTTGTGTGTGTTTGTGTGTGATGTGTTTGGTCCTTTTATGGCTTTAAAATTAGAATGATTGGAAGAACTTTACAAGAAAAAACAGCCAACCCCTTCACAAAATGGGAAGAATTAATGAACAGAAACTTCCAAAAAAGAAGAAATTTGAATGGGCAAAAGGCATATGGAAAAGTGCTCTTCATAATTAATCATCAGGGAGATGTAAATCCATACAACAATCAGGTATCATTTCGCACCACAGAGACTGGCACACATCCAAAAGAGCAACCTGTGCTGACATGGATGCAGGGAGAAAGGGACTCTTATCCATTGTTGGTAGAATGCCTACTGATCCACTCCTTGTGGAAAACAATATGGACATTTCTCAAAAAACTAGATAATGAGCTGCCATATTACCCAGCAACACGACTCCTGAGAATATACCCTGAAGACCCAAAAACACACAGCAAGAACAATATCTGCACTCCTATATTCATTGCAGCTCTATTCACGATAGCCAGAATCTGGAAACAACCTAAAAGCCTGAGAACAGAAGACTGGCTAATAAAACTGTGGTACATCTACACAATGAAATACTATGCCGCTATCAGAAAAGATGAAGTAATCTTTTTACCTGCAAATGGATGTACATGGAGATTGTCATGCTTAGTAAAATTAGTCAGAAGGGAAAGGACAGATATAGAATGACTGTATTCATTAATGAGATATAAGTATCTCAGTGTTCTACTAATTGTGGGAAATGTGCACCAGACTAGAATTCAGCATTGAATACACCCAAAGAGATTTACATGATAAATCCTAAATTCCTGTAGGGCAAATCACAATGTATAAAGAGAGAGAGAGAGAGAGAGAGAGAGAGAGAGAGGAAAAGTGTCTTCTATAGAGGCAGGCTGGGGGAGTTGGGAGGGAATTTGGGGACATTGGTGGTAGGAATGGGGCACTGGTGGAGGGATGGATGCTGGGATACTGTATGACTGAAGCCCAATTATGAGCATCTTTGTAATTGTATATCTCATGGTGGTATAATAAAAGAATTAAAAATAAAACTAGAATGATGAATGTTGCTCACTCTATTATATTTTCAAGAGTATAAGCAATATGGATAAGGATATGAAGAGTTTTCTTTTTCTTTGTTGTTTTAACATTGGGACTGTGTCTGGCTGTGCTCAGCATTGTTCCTGGCTCTGTGCACAGGGATCACTTCTGTGGGTTCTGGGACGATATGGTTTGTCAATCCATGGTTGAACCTGGGTTGACTGTGTGCAAAGAAAATGTGCTACTTGATGAACTGTCTTTCCAGCTCTTTAATGTAGATAAAAGTGCTTGTACAAATGCTTAAGAAAATTCAGTGGTGGAGTCACCTAGTCCTGGACTTTTGCTCTTAAGAAAACCTTTACTTACTATTTCATTTTCTGTACTTGGAATTGATTTGTTCAAGCTTTTTGTTACTTCATGGTTTAGTCTTGGACGTTTGTCTAATGGTAAATATTTGTCCATTTCTCCTAGATTGTCTGATTGTTCACCATTGCCTCTAGCCTTAGTGTTTCTATGTAATCATTTGTAGCCACATATGTTTCATCTGTAATTGTCTCTTTGTTTTGTTTTCACATTACTCAGTGATTACTCATGGCTTGGTGCTCCAGAGTTGCCCCGCTTGGGGGGGCCAGTGATTGAAACTGAGTTGACCATGTGTAATGCAGGTGGCATTCCTGATGTATGATCTCTCCAGCACCATTTTCTGATTCTTTGAATCTGTTTTCTTTTCATTTAATCTATTGGTCATCTTATAAAGAAATTCTTCAATCTTATTGTTTTCAAAGATCTAACTATTAATTTCATGATAAATATCACCAATTTATTTCTATTTAACTTATTTCTGCTCTAATTTTTAATTTTTTCTTTTTCTGGCTGATTTTTATTTTGTTTGCCCAAAATTTCCTAGTTCCTTCATGGTTAAGGTTATATTAATTGAGACATTTATTGTTTATTGGTGTGGACCTGAGTATAGTGACTTCCTTCTAAATATTGCTTTTGTTGAGTCCCACAGGACCTGACAACTTTTTTCTTCTTCCTTGTTCTCTGGGTAACTTAAAAAATTTTACATTGATTTCTTTGCCTAGGAATTATTCATAATTGTTTAAAGTTAACCTCTACACTTTCTTCTATTTATTTATGGTTCTGATTTCTAGCTGTGTCATTATGGCCATAAAAGAATCTTAGTATTATTTTGATCATTGCATATGTATCATCTTATATGTCCCAACATATGATATTCTCTTGAGTCCTTGATAATATCACATGTAAAATTGAAAAGAATATGCTTATATTGATTAGACAGAAGTTGCAATTCATTAAGTCTCTTTTCTAATTATTTTTTTTATTTTTGGGTCACACCCACCAATACTCAGGGGTTACTCCTTGCTCTGCCCCCAGGATTCTGGGGAATCAAACCCAGGTCGACCACATGCAGGGCAAACTCTTACCTACTAAACTAATGCTCCAGTCAAAGCCTATCTTTTCAATTACTTATTTAATGCCCTTATTTACTCATTAGCTTTCTGTCCATATTATCTGTCTATTGCTTCAAGTGGTTTGCTGAGTTTCCTTAACATATTATTGCTGATTGGCACACTCAGTGGTGGTGCTTGTCCAAATTCTGACTGAATTGCTTACTGAAGTACCTGTGATGCTCAGACACTTTCTCTCACACACTCCTACTT
This sequence comes from Cryptotis parvus, assembly GCA_021461705.1. Classification (NCBI taxonomy): domain Eukaryota; kingdom Metazoa; phylum Chordata; class Mammalia; order Eulipotyphla; family Soricidae; genus Cryptotis; species Cryptotis parvus. The sequence goes on from JAJIBD010021631.1 coordinate 346,152, forward strand.
TGGTGCTCATACATCTTTTAGCTACTGTATCTTCAAGTGACTTTTAAAACAGTCAGGTTGTTTATAGTTTATATTTGCAAATGTATGTCACAAGTTACAAATGCCTTCAACCAAGGCATTTTCTCCCTTGAGGTCTATTAATGATGGTTTCGAGAGGAGACAAGATAGCCATATGAAAGAGAACTTAGAATTAGATTGCCTCACTCATCACTGCAGAAAGGACAGTTTTTGTGAAAAAGCAGAATACAACTATTATGTAAAGTGTGTGTTGTGTGTGTACGTGTGTGTGCTGTGTTGACCCTTGTGGCAAAAGAAAATGCAACAAATTGATGTTGGTGGTGATTATGCAGTGAAATATGGTAGAGTGAAGGAGAAGATGGGTACAGAACTTTATATGGATTCCTGTATAGAACTCCACTGGTGCTGGAAACCCATATGGGAAAGGAGCAAAGGTTAATCAAGGAGAGGAATGGAGCCAGGAATCTGAGCAGGTGGTAGAGGAGCACTAGACAAAAGAAGTGGCAAATGAAAAAACTTCTTCAGTAGAAAATCTGAGAGGGATGATGACACAGAGTATTCTTGTGGGGCCACAGCAATATAGCACAGCAGGTAGGGTGCTGGCCTTGCATGTGGCCAATTTGCATTTGATCCCTGGTCACTGAGTGTGACCCAAAAAGCCAAAAAAAAAAACCCAGTATTCTTGTAAAGCAGGACCGACTTGGTTACCTCTGGCAGCATGCGTGAAGACTGCAGCAGAGAATTGTGGACACTTTGGAAGCAAATAACTCCACAAAAGAATCACTCAAGGGGGCCGGAGAGATAGTCAAGTGGGTAAATAACTCCACAAAAGAATCACTCAAGGGGGCCGGAGAGATAGTCAAGTGGGTAGGGCATTTGCCTTGAAAGAGATAAAGAACCTGCCATATAGGCAACCTAGGGGGAGGTTCAATCCCAGGCATCCCATATGGTCCCCTGAGCACCGCCAGGATAGTCAAGATTGGAGAAAGCAGAACCCACCCTGCTGGGTAGTCTTTAAAACTCACTGAGTTCACAGGTTCACATCCAATATTGATATTCAAAACTTGTCAAATTGTGGCTTTTTAGGAAGGAAGTTGAACTTGATATGCATTACCAAGATTGCTGGTCCATAGGAGTGCAGCAATGGGACATCCAACCCCAGTCAAGCTCACAAATATTTGAGAGAAAAACCAGACTTGGTATCCAAGCATTTCCCAACTGCTGCTCTACAGGAGTACAACAAAACCTAAGTTTAAAAAGGTGGCAGATATACTCTCTCTTCTCTCTCTCTCATTTCTCTCTCCCTCACTTTCTTTCTCTATCTGTCTCTGTGTCTCTGTCTCTCTCGTCTATCTCTGTCTCTCCCTCTCCTTCCTTCTCTCTTTCTGTCTTCTAGCACGCTCATAACTTCTATTTGACTGATATTTCTCATATCTGCTTTTCTCTGGTTTTGTTTTCCTGCTCTTCCACTGAAAAGTTGTTGTGACTTTATCTTCACATTCTCATATTCTTTCCTCTGTGAAATTGAGTCTCCTTGTTATGCATTTTATGTTAAATTTAATTTCCTTCAATGTGCTCTTCATCACCAGCAAATGTTTTATTTGTTTTGTTTTCTGGACCATATTGAGAGAAACTCAGAGCTTATTTCTGACTGCCCTTAGGTTCACTCTTGGAGCTTGTGGGACAACATATGGTGCCTAGAACGGAACCAAAAGTCAGACACGTGCCAGACATACACTTTATCCTGGGTGCTGTATCTCTAGCTTCAACTATCAAAAACTTTAAAAATGAATTTGAGGGTGGAGGGGTAGTCTACACCCTCTTTGCTTAACTCTGGGACTGGGTTCATGAATCTCTCCTAGTGGTGCTGGTGTACTTATGTAGTAACTGGGATTTTACAGAGCTCTGTTGGGCGTAAGAAAGTACTTTCACCCTTATGCTAGCTATATGGTTCCTTTTGGTTCTTTAATGTCTTTAGTTTCTTGATACACTTTTTTGTCTGTTGTTTGTTTTTAGTATCCATACTTGCTGCTATATGCTTAGCTGTGATTCTCTAGTTCATTCACTTTGCTCCTGATTGATCTATCATATTAGCTCCAACCTATAAATCTTTCTCTTTATGTTTCCCTCTGGAAATATATTTTCTTTGAGAAATTCCATTTATTTATAAAGCAGTTGCCTACACAATTTGTCTGCATACACATCAGGTTTAGTGTCTTTTGTTCTCCTGCAGGTGGTGCTATGATTTTAGTGCTGGAATTCATTGTTTATATTGCTGAGATGCTGAATTGGAAAGGTGCAGGGCAATGAAGATGAGGAAATAAAATTAAAGCTTCATTAGATTGATCACATAGCCACCAGAGAAGGATTGGCTAAATACATCCCAGAGAGTGAGATCCACACTGCGACTTGGCCTCTATGGTTACTTTCAGTCTCAGTTTCTGCAGAATTACTGCCTGCAGTCCACCTCACAGATTTGGCCTCTGGGCTTGTTCTGGAAGCTGCTCTCTTCCCCAGTGTGGGGAAGGGCAGAATGGTGTTCCAGCTGCAGCAGCCTAAAGCAGTAGGACTCACTTTGGTTATTTATCTCAGAACTTGTTGTTTACCAACAGTGAAGACTTTCACTGCTTATGGAAAGTTGGACTGATTTTCCCAACTGTTATCTCTTCTCAGATTCTGTTCCATGTAGAGTTCATACACTTTTAGGTATAAAATAAGATCTCTCAGGAAAAGCAGGTGAGGCTTGTTGTGCAATAGATGCTGTTGGTTTCTAGTAATACTTTAATGAAAGCATTTCTGGCCAGTGCTTATTCCTCAATTATTTGACACAAGTTCACCATTGATTATATAATTGTATATATACGTATGTAATCTATATATGCATACATAAATGTGTGTATTAGTGTATTTAATGACATATGTATTATATAACATATACGTTATATGTTCATAACATAAATGTTGTATGTGCTAAAACCTTGTTAAACTCACTAACTCAAAACTTTATTTTAAGGATTCCTTGAATTATGTTTGCAAAATTAATGTAATTATTCATTTCTATATAAATAGCTTAATTTATTTTTTCTAATCTTCTTGTTTATTTCTATCATGACTAATTGCACCGGCTCAAACATCAAGTACAATATTAAATGCACGTAAACATTTTTAATGCTCTAGTAGAGTGAACATTTCTTTTCTTCCTAATATTTGAGGGAAAAAATTACTCTTTCACAGGGAACGCAATGTTATCTATGATCTTCCATAGATTGTTTCACAAAGTTTCAGTTTTCACTTCGTATTTCTAGCTTTTTAAATATAATTAATCAAAACATGTCCGGTTTTTTTTCAAATGCTTTATCAGTTTTAATTTAATTGATTATATGTTTTTCCCACTTATTTTATTGCTGTAGATAATGGTGATTGATTTTCACACGCTGAAACAGTCATCATCCCATATATATATATATATATATATATATATATATATATATATATATATATGTATACATATACTCATCAATACACTAGCTCGGTTCTTCACACGCTACCTGTCCGAATGCAAGGTGCCCTCCCAATGGAAAACCAGCAGGACAGTTCTACTGTTCAAGAAGGGAGACATTCACGACATCGGCAACTACCCGCCCCATCTGCCTGTTGTCCGTCATCTACAAGCTGTTTACACGAGTCATCCCTGAACAGGATTAGCAGAACACTAGATGAAGGACAACCATGCGAGCAAGCAGGTTTCGGAAAGGATTCAGCACAATCGACCATATCCACACAGTAACCAAGCTCAATGAGGTTTGTAGGGAGAACAAGATGCCGCTCTGTCTCACGTTCATTGATTTACAGAAAGCCTTTGATTCTGTGGAGACTGAAGCAGTCATCGGAAGCCCTAGCCAAACAGGGTGTTCAAACCCAATACATCAAGATCCTTAGTGAGCTGTATTACGGATTCACCACCAGGATCTCACCATTTTACAAAGTGATAATTAACGTGAAAGAGGGGTTCGACAGGGTGATACCATTTCACCAAAACTCTTCAGCGCCACCCTCGAGAATATCATGCAACAATTAGAATGGGAAGGAATGGGAGTGAAGATAGATGGTCGGCAACTACACCACCTCCGCTTCACTGATGACATCGTTCTAATAACACCAAACATTAGCCAAGCGGCGCAAATGCTGGCTGACTTTGACCGAGAATGTGGAAAAATAGGTCTGCAGCTGAATCTAAAGAAAACTGTTTATGAAGAATGAACTAGTTCCAGAGGCCCCATTCACTCTCAATGGAACAAATATCTCTGAATGCAGCAGTTATGTGTACCTAGGTCGAGAAGTCAACATGATGAACGACCTAAAACCTGAGCTGCGCAGGAGGAAGAGAGCGGCCTGGAATGCCTTCAAAGGCATCGAAGAAATAGCTAAAAGGACAAAGAACCTCCGGCTCGGGGCACATCTCTTTGACTCCGCCATTCTCCCTGCATTAACATACGCCTCAGAGACCTGGGCCCTACGAAGCAGAATGAGAATGCTATTCGGGTCTCCCAGAGAGGAATCGAAAGAGCTATGCTTGGAATATCACGCCTCACTCAAGTGAAAGAAGGAATCCGGAGTTCTGACCTTCATCGCTATTCCAGAATCAGGGGCGCTGTCTCGTTTGCCAAGGCATCGAAAATCAGATGGGCTGGCCATATAATATGATTTGGAAACAACCGCTGGACTAGAGTCATTACCGACTGGATCCCATGGGATGTCAAAAGATCACGTGGCCACCCACCTACAAGATGGTCAGACTTCCTTGTCAAGAACATGAAGGAAAGGTTTGAGGCTCTTCATATTCCTGAATCAACCAGATCCCATTGGGCTACATTGGCACGTGATAGGGTCCAATTGAAATGTTACTGGTGCCCACTCTAGCAAATCGATGAATAACGGGATTCAAGTGATCAAGTGATCAAGTGAGATATATATATATATCTCACTTGATCACTATATATATATATATATATATATATATATATATATATATATATATATATATACCACTTGGTTTTCATATCTAATTATTTTAATCGCTTGCTGGTTTCAGTATGCTTGTATTTTATTGATAATTTCTGCACCTGTTTTCGTCAAGTTTATTGATTCATAATCATATTTTCTTGTGATGTGTCTGCCTGGCTTCATTTTTGAGGTAATATTTTTTTTAATTTTTATTTTTACAATTACAAAGATATACAATTAAAAAGTTCATATTTGAGTTTTGGTCATACAGTGTTCCAGCACCCATCCCGCCACCAGTGCCCATCTCCCACCACCAACGTCCCGGTTCCCTCCCCCTCCAGCAGCCCTCCTCCATGGCAGGTTCTTTATTTCCTTCCCTTTCTCTCTCTTTCTCTTTTCCTTCCCCTCCAGATTATGGTAATACTTTTAATACATTCAGGATCTTATCTCCATTCACTTGAATTAGGAAACAAGGCAGACAAAATACAATGTTCAAGTCCAGTTTTATTAGAATAAGAACGGACAAATGCAGGAGAGCTCCATTGTGTAGGATTTTGATTCTTTGAGCAGAAATTGCTGTGTGGAGGAGCTGTGCTCTATTTTTTTGTACCTTTTGTACTAAGGAGATAAACCAGCATTTCTCTATCTTCTCATTGATTATCATAGATGATAATAAGTCTCAATCTCAGTGTCTCTCAAGATGCTCCATGTTCCTTTTTGGCATCAAGACAAGAGCAGATTAATGTTAAGATAGTTATGATCTGATCCTTTGTTCTATATAATATGATCTTCAGAGACACGTCCTCATATTCTACTCTCTAGGCAGTTTCTTTAGCATACCATTTCCCCCCTCTTTTCTAGATAATCCTATTATCAATATTGGCACCAGAGAATTAATCATTTCAGGTGTTTGGGAAGGTAGACTCACTGTATCACTGTCTTCCCATTCATCATCGATTTGCTCAAGCAGGCACCAATAACATCTCCATATGTCCTGTCTCATGTAAGTAGAGCCCAAGGGCACCTGCTTGCTCTAGGAACATAAAGAGCCTCAAACCATTCAATCAGGCCATGGGAATGAGGTCTATAATTGTTACTGATATTCGGCATATCAAATACAACATGGGTAGCTTGACAGGCTCTGCCGTGTGGGTAGCATACCCTTGTAATCATCTCTAAATCCAGCATTTATTGATGAACCACACAGTCGCCAGTGGTTGCGTGAGCTGGGCTGTGATAGGCTGGTCTGTGGGGTGGAGTTCTGACGAAGGGAAGTCGGAAGTGGAAAGCGGAGTCCCTCATGGAGTGGGAAGTCATATGGCTTGTTGCGAGGCTCTGCTGGGGTGGCGGGCCAGGGCTAGAACCTGCCATCCCTCCTGGGAGCCTCATGAGCGGCTGGGCACAGGGAGAGCCAGTAGTAGCTCTGCCCCATGTCTGTGAGTCTCTGGTTCAGCATACCTGGGCCGGATTTAAAAAGATTGCTGCAGGGTGGATCTCCATGAGCCGGGCTGTGAAAGGCTGGTCTGCTGGGTGGAGTTCTGACAAGGGGAAGTCCGGATGTGGAAAATGAAGGCCGTCATGGAGTGGGGGGTCATCTGGCTTGTTGAGAGGCTCTGCTGTGGTGGCGGGCCAGGGCTAGAAACTGCCATCCCTCCCGGGTGCCTCGTGAGCAGCTGGGCACAGGGAGAGTCAGTAGCATGTCTATGAGTCTCTGGTAGAATACACCTGGAAATGTTCAGGGCTTTTTAGGTGTGCTTAGGAACAATATGCAGTGCCAAGGATTTAATCTGGTCAGTTGAGTGCATGGAAGACACCCTACCAGTGTACTATTTTTTTGGCCCTCACTTGTTTGCGTTTTGAAGAATATATTTAAGAGAAATTGATAATACTACATGAACCAGTGAAACAGGAGTTGTGTGATTCAGATGGATATATTTCATATATATGTATAGTTTAGAATAATAAAAATTAGAATCAAAATATGAAAAGATATTAGCATTCTATACCAGAAAATAATTAAAAAATCTGTACTTTTTTTCTTTAAAGAATTGCCTCTGAACTAAAGAAAATAATTTATTCTGTATGAGATATTTGAAGGAAAAGTAAAACTTTGTGATAGTTGTGAGACATTAAATAGGGCATTATGAATTATTAATAATGCAAAGTGCTACTTATTAAAGTTCAGAAATATAATTACTATCATCAACTTATATGATCAGTCAATATAGGCTTAAGCTTACCAAAATGAGTTTAAAACTGATCTTGATGATTGCTTATTAATGTAAAAAATGATGGTTCATTGTATTGAAAGAAAAGTAATAAAGTAAAAGTGAACCTGATCATATTATGATAAAAGGGGGCAGTGAAGAGGAAATATTAATGATGCTGTGCTGGTCTGATGTTGACACTTAAATGTAAGTTCTATAAATCAAGAATTTATTTTGTTGCCTGATATATTCTGATTTCTGTTACATGATGTATCGCAGTTATCTAAGGATCAATATGGTCAATATGGAAATATTAATTTATTTCTATGTACCAGGAAGAGGTTTGAAAAGATATTAATACCTAATAGTACAATAGTATCTGTTTTAATGAAAATAATATTTGTAAAAGACCCTACTTAGTTATTTTTGTTTAAAAATTCATTACATAATCTAGATTTTTAAAAAATAATTGTAAGATATCAAAAAGAATAGCTTATTATATAGCAAAAATAAAAATACATAGTTGGACAGATATTTACCGACTTACTATTTTTATAGTCATCAGACTCACTGTGTCACTGTATCACTGTCTTCCCGTTCATCATCGATTTGCTTGAGCAGGCACCAGTAACATTTCTATATGTCCTGTCTCATGCTAGTAGAGCCGAAGTGCATCTACTTGCTCCAGGAACATAAAGAGACTCAAACCATTCCATCAGGTCATGGAAATCACGATCACGATCCACGATCTTCCCGTTGATCATCTATTTGCTAGAGCGGGCACCAGTAATATCTCCATATGTCCTGTCACATGCCAGTAGAGCCAGGGGAATCAGCTTGCTACAGGAACATAAAGAGCCTCAAACCATTATATTAGGTCATGGGAATGACCTAATATAATTGTTACTGGAATTTGGCATATCATATACAACACGAGAAGCTTGCCAGGCTTGTCGAGCGGGAGGAAAACTCTTTTAAACACCTCCAAATAAAGCATTTATTGATGAACGGGTGGCGCTTGCGGCGGGGCTGGTCTGCTGGGTGGAGTTCTGACGAGAGGGAAGTCAAGAAGTGGACAATGGCGGCACCCGGGTGGGGGTGGTCTGGCTTGTTGTGAGGCTCTGCAAAGGTGGTGGGCCAGGGCTAGAACCCGCCATGCCTCCCGACTGCCTCATGAACGGCTTTGCACAGGGAGAGCAAGGAACAGCTCTGCCCCATGTGTGAGAGTCTCTGGACCAGCATATCTGGGCCGGATTGAGGGAAAAAGCTACGGCAGGGGTGGGTGTCGGTGATCCGGGCTGTGATGGGCTGGTCTAAAATGTACAATGATCATGAAAAAAATCCCAAGACATGACACAGCCCAGGTGGAATAAAGGCCCACAGAGCTGTGGCGGATGTCGAGTGTGGAAAGAACAACGTGGTCAGAACCAGCTGAGGAGACACGTAGGCCGAGAGCGACAGGCCCGGACAGAGCCAGGAGAGACCATCCCTGAAAGGGGGCGGGACCACGTCCGGGGAGGTGACCAGGGCCGGTTCGAGCCTCCTCGAGTGATCGGAGCTTACATACGAGTCAAGAGTTTGTGCAAGACACAGTCCCTAGTGGCACAATCACGCAGACCAGAGGACTCAGTCTCAAAGCACAGGAGAGGCCCAAAGAAATCACCAGGGTCAGAGCGACAGCACAGCGGGGAGGGCTTGCACGCTGCCAACCCGGGTCCGATCCCGGCATCCCTTATGGTTCCCCTGAGCACCGCCAGGAGTAATTCCTGAGTGCAGAGCCAGGAGTAACCCCTGAGCATTGCCGGGTGTGACCCAAAAAGCCAAAAAACAAACAAGACATCACCAGGTGGGGCCAGAGCGATAGCACAGCAGCAAAGAGGGCATTTGCCTTGCATGCTGCCGACCTGGTTTTGATCCCCGGCATTCCATAGGGTCCCCCAAGCACTGCCAGGAGTAATTCCTGAGCGAAGAGCCAGGAGTAACCCCTGAGTGTCACCAGGGGTGACCCAAAAAAAAAAAAAAAATTACCAGGCAACAAACCTCCTAGTAAAAAACCAAAGCACTGAACCATCACAGACTGCAAATGGAAGCCCCGAAGAGCTTCGTGGCCCAGTTCACCACCTTAAACCCCCAGACGGTTGCAGCAGATACTTTGAGACACGGCAAGTGATTTCCCGACGATCACTAACGGAATGCCGAGCCCAGTCCCCAGCACTGACAGTCAGGTCATGGAAATGAGGTCTATAATTGTCACTGGTATTTGGCATATCAAATACGACACGGGTAGCTTGCCAGGCTCTGCCGGGCTGGGGGATTATTGCAAACATAAGATCATCTAAAATATAATAATAAAATCCCTAGGACAATCCTATTTTTATTACAAGTATTTAACAAAAAAGACAGCTACAGAACTGATTCTGCTGACCTTAAGAGACCTAAAATAATGAGAATGTGGCAGCAATGAGAGAAATCTAGAAGCCAAAGAAGTTTGTCTCTCTCTCTCTCTTTTCTTTTGCTTTGATTTTTTTGCTTCAAAAGGAGGAAGTTAACCTTGTTAAATAATCTCTAGAGGGTGTGCAAGAAAAGCCTATAAATTACCCATTGGGTCAAGCAACAATAGACTCATTGATGTCATTGATAAGAGCCTTTTTAGTAGACTGTTGGTGCCCTATGTGACAGGATTCTTAGGTTTGAAGAGTAGAGATGTAGATGACAAAGAGGATAGCAGACTAAGTGGCATCTTGTGGCAGACTTGGTTGGAAAGGAGGGTTAATTTTACATTAAAAATTTACTCTTAAGGCTTGATCACTCTCAGCATCTGTAGCAGCCCGCTTCTCATCCCTCTTGAGATGTGTACTCTCTCTATCACTTTCCCTCATCCTTCCCCGTCCTAAAATCTCTGTAATAAAATCTGTTTTACTTCACTAAAAAAATTTACTCTTATTGAACCAGAGCAATAGCACAGCAGGTAGGGTGTTTGCCTTGCACGCTGCTGACCCTGGTTCAATTCCCAGCATCCCACATGGTCCCCTAGCACCTCCAGGAGTAATTCCTGGGCAAAGATCCAGGATGTAACCCCTGAGTGTCACTGGGTGTAAAAGCAAAGGGCAAAATAAATTTACTCTTATTAAAATTGAGACCCCATAATTATAAAGCATTTTATAATAGAATTGTTTCAGGCATACAATGTTGCAACACTACTCTTGCCTCCAGTGTCCCCAGGGTCTCCATCAGTCCCTAAGCCTGCCACATTGGCAGGCATATAACAAACTTATTCATATTGCTGCCCAAACAAAATTTAAATAATATCAAATAAAATTATCAGAAGATAAATGAGCACAATTCAATTTGTAATGAATAATTTTTACTCTTTAAGTTAAATGATAATTAGTGGAAACAAATAGATTCAAAACACAGGAAAGAAAAAAGAGTGAGCAAAAGACCCACACTGAAATGGGTAAATTTTTTTTTCTCTTACTCAAATTTCTTGACACTAAATTTTTGACTATTTATGCAATTGATTGCATAAAGTGTAATATTTTATTAGAATTTGTTAGACTTCATATTATCAAGTAGCATGTGCCACATTCCTACAGTTATTTTTAATTTTTATGGAGTACATAATCAGTAGGGTAAACTAACGTGTCTCATGACAAACTTTCACAACACCATTTGAATTAAACAAGTACCATCTTTAACATCCGGATTCCACAGTTTGTCAGAGCTCCCCCAGCAGAAGAGCTGATCTCAAGCCCTGTTGTCAGAGTCCCACCCTACAGCCATCTATTTCAAGCCCAGTTTTGCTGATCCAGAAACTCAGACACACAGGGCAGAGCTGCCACCGGCTCTCTCTGTGCCCAGCTGATCATGAGGTGCCCAGGATGAAAGGTGGGGTTCTAGCCCTGGCCCACGATCCCAGCAGGGCCTCGCAAGAAGCCAGAGGAACCCCACATCATGAGGGCCGCCATTTTCAACATCTGGACTCCAAAGCTCATCAGAGCTTCACCTAGCAGAAGAGCTGATCTTTTCCCGTCTCACAGGACCAGGCTTTTCATCAATAAATACATGAGATGAGAGACTACTACAAGAGTATCAGACCTGTACAGCAGAGCCTGGCAAGCTACCCATGTCATATTTGATATGCCAAGAACCAGTAATAATTATAGACCTCATTCCCATGACCTGAAGGAATGATTTGAAGCTCTTCATGTCCCTGGAGTGAGCAGATGCCCTTGGGCTACACTAGCATGTGACACGACCTATGGAGATTTTACTGGTGCTCACTTGAACAAATTGATTAACATCGGAAAGACTAGTGATTCAAGTGATGGAGTACATAGAACATTTAATAACTACTGCTGAGGGGCCAAAGCGATAGCACAGCTGATAGGGATTTTTCCTTGCACTCGGCTGACAAAGTTCGATTACCCAGCATCCCATATGGTCCGCTGAGCACCACCAGGAGTAACCTGAGCATAGAGCCAGTAGTAACCCCTGAGCATTGCCGGGTGTGACCTATAAAAGAAAAAAAAAAACTACTAATGAACTTCTTTTCACAAATATTAGATTGAAAGTTTTCAATTTAAAACAAATTTGCAAAATTATTCTGTTGTTGAAAAAAATAGTATATATACTCTTTCTATATCTATCACTGTATCACTGTCTTCCCGTTCATCTTCGATTTGCTTGAGCGGGCACCAGTAACATCTCCATATGACCTGTCTCATGCAAGTAGAGCCCAAGGGCACCTGCTTGCTCCAGGAACATAAAGAGCCTCAAACCATTCCATCAGGTCATGGGAATGAGGTCTATAATTGTTACTGGTATCTGGCATATCAAATACAACACGGGTAGCTTGCCAGGCTCTGCTGTCTATATCTATGCCAACTATTAACATCTTACTCATTTTCTCCTTTTTCCCTCACTCCCACTCTTTCCTCCTTTGCTTCCTCCATGTCTTCCTTTTATTCATTAATAAACCATTTTAGGATTAGTTGCAAATATTGTGACACTTCAGCTGCAATTAATTCAATATGAATCATTAATCATCTAAGAACAGGGATATTCTCTGAGAAACCCATAATGAAATTGTCATAGAGAGAGGATGTTAAACATTGACACAACACTGTTATCTAATATACAGACTATATCAATCTAGTTAATTATTCTAGTAATATACTTCATAAGTGCTTTTTAGATTTACAGTACAAATAAAGTTTGTACATTTTATGTAGTTGTCATTTGTTTCTTCATTTTCTTAACTAAATCTTCTAAGAAACTTTTAAAAAGATTATATAATACTGAAATTTATGTTTTTACTGAATCACCTTGAAATATAACTACAAAGGTATTCATGATCAAGTCTCAGCCAGTTCCAAAACCCATGCTTTTGCCAAAACACATACACTTCCTACCACCAAAGTCCCCAGTTCCCTCTTGCCCACCCCTCACCCTACAGCCAGCCTTTATGTCAGACGCTAGCTTATACTCTCTCTCTCTCTCTCTCTCTCTCTCTCTCTCTCTCTCTTTCTCTCTGTCACTCTGTCTCTCCTTCATTTTTCTTTTAGACTCTGTGGTTTGCAATACTGTTACTGAAATGTATATCACTTTACCTCATTTCAGCATTCAGTTTGTGTCCACTGATCATTTCCAACTATCATTGTCTGCACTACTATATTCATATTCATTGCATTACTGTTCACAATAGCCATAATCTGGAAACAACACAAATACCTGAGAACAGATGGGTGAACTAAGAAACAATGGAACACTACATGCTTATTAGGAAAAATTAAGTCATAAAATTTGTTTATACATGAATGGACATGGAGAAAATCATGCTGATTAAAATCAGTCAGTGAGACAGGGACAAACACAGAATAGATGCACTCATTTGTGGAATATTGGAAGCAACAAACAAACAAAAAAAAAACAATGTGAAAAATACCCTAAGAGAGTAGAAATAAGGGCCTGTAAGACCTATTCATGTTAGGAGACTGCCACAAAAGTGGAAGGGGAGTCAGTTAGGACAGAGAAGAACTACTACTACCAACATTTTAGAAGCTCTATTCCAGAGTTGTTTACATACAGTGAGTTTCAGTTTGGATTTTGTAATTGTTTTTTTTCATGATCATATTTTTATTATGAAATTTAGGGGACTGGAATAATAGGACAGCAAATAGGCTGCTTTTCTTTTATGGTGGCCAATCCAGATTTGATCCCATACACCCAATAAGGTCCCCTGAACCCCATCAGGAAAGAGATCTGTGCACTCCCAGGTAAGGCCTCAAAACAGAACTAAACAATATTTTTTTAAAATTTTAATTTAGATAGCAATGCTTTAAAGGTAGCTAAGCATATGATGCTAATTTGTAACATTAAAGGTGAAATTAACTTTAGTTATTTAATTTAAAGTATCATCACCAAATTTTCTTATTAAGTTATTTTCCCTTGCCAAAGTAAATAATTTGTGAAATGAATTGAACCTGCTTCAGCATTGTATTTTTTTCACATATACCTTATGCAGTATTTTTATCATTAACTGATGACAACGTTTCTCAAAGGATAATCTGTGTTGGCTGTGAAACGATGATGCCTTAAAAATTCAGTAGCTCATTTGATCATTTTTTATTAATAGAATCTCCTTGTTAGTTCGTATTTTTAATTAAATTGTAAACTATTTATTTCATTATTTATTTTATGATAAGTGTCTCTGAATTTGGTTTATAAAATTCCCTCTCTTCAAAAAAAATATCTCTTCCCAGGGTTGGAGAGATTGTACATTGGGTATGGCAGTTGTCTTTGTACACAGTCAACCCAGGTTAAACCTCTGGGATCCCATATGGTTCTCTGAGCACCATCATGAGTAATTCCTGACTAAAGAGCCAGAAATAACCCTTGAGCATGCTGGGTGAGGTCCATAAATAAAAATATAGACATTTATGAAATTCATTTTATTGGTATATTACTCTCAATTCATTCCTATTTGTGTATTACTGTCTAAAACGATAAATTATATACTTTATAATTATTTCTATATTCATATATACATAAAATGTATATAATACTACATAATATATAAGTAAATATTTGTATATATATTTAGTATATATACATACTATATTCATGTTGCTTCTGGTCTCATGTTGCTTCTGGGAAGTTTTATTTCTCCTTGTTCCATTTTATACATTATTCTTTCATTTTTGCAGTGAGAACTTCAATTTAGTATCAATATGTCAGGGAGACGCTGGGGTCCCCAAAAGTATCAGAAAAAGGGTTCCCTTTTATATCCAAGGCCAGTGGGAATGGATGAAACTCACAAGTCTAGAGCAGTTCCAAAAGGCTTTTTGCTAATTATCAGTAATAATAAAAAAGACTGCCACTGCAATCTCTGATAATGAGAATTCCCCAGAACTCTAGCTCTAGGTCAGAATTTTGACCATTCACTTGTGCCCAAGTCTCCATCAAGGCGGATACTGTATAGCAAGTCAATCCCCTTATATATCCAAAAACAATAATCCTTTCTTCAGGGAGGGTAGTGTCAACAAAGATCAACAATCAGCTTCTAGGTGTACATGTAGGGTGTTGCTGCACTTATTTTAGATCTCAACAAATGATTATGTCAGGGACTAGTCCCTTCCTCTGAGATTATCTCTTATGTCAAAAGGCTGGAGAGAGAGAGAGAGAGAGAGAGAGAGAGAGAGAGAGAGCTGGTATATGCATCCATTAAGAAATCCATCTTAATAGATGTAAATCCTTGGGGAGAAGCACATCATAATTTCATGGGTTAATGCAATCTAGATGGTACCCACATGGGTCCTTCTTATTTATTATCTGTACCAGGGTGACTCTGAGTGCCTTTTCAGCTATTTACTGAAACGGTCATGCTTGCCTGCTTGAGGACAAATTAGTATGATCCTTCCTTTAATCTTAAACTATAGTCTCAACATAACCATCCTTCCTTTAATTTTAAATTTTTTTTTAACCAAAAAAAAATTTTTTTCCAATCCCCCCCCCCTTGGTTTTAAAAAAAAACATTATTTTTTTTTTTTTGGGGGCCCCCCCCCCCCCCCCCCTTTTTTTTTAATTTTTTTTTTTTAAAATGAAGAGTAAGTATAAATTTCTCCTTGCAAATTTTAACTGTCTCACATTGGGACCAGTAGGTATTAATAAGTATTGTACTCAATCTAGATAACATTAAAATCATAGTAGAAAGCATAATAATATTTCAGAAGTTATTAATTCAGAGTCAAAATGACTCCTTTAACTGCCCTACCCTCCATCAGTGTTTACTCAGAAGACAGATCCCATTAGCATGAATCTGGGCTTAAGGTCATGTAAATAGTTTAAACTCTGAGTAGATCAAACAGCAAAGATCCCAAGCTAGCTAGGGTGCATCATTAAAAATCATATACTAAAATACCTACTGAGTTCTAATACATAAATAAAAGAATTTTTAACTTGCCCCATTATTGTCACTAACAACACCTCATACTATTGGAGATTGATTTTACTTGAAAATTACTTCCTATTGGTAGGAACTATAATCAAATTATTCATCAGCCTTTCAAAATAAGCTATTTATAGACTTTTTTATTAAAATAAGTCCTTTAATAGAAGTGTTGATCACAAGTGTAATTAGAATAAAATGCTAGTGAAGAGAAAATCAATCTAAATTTAAATCAACATTATAGTGTACCTTTTCCTTACTTCCATGAAGATCACAATGAAAAATAGTTTGTTTGAAAGAGTTTATCATTTTATTTTTGTTACTTGTTTGATTTGGGGATTTGAGTCACACCCAGTGATGCCAAACCCAATGAAGTCCCTAGTTCTTGGATAAAGGAATACTCACTGCATGCTGCCAGAGATCTAAGTAGGGATAAGTGTGTACAAGGCAAATGGCTTAACCCCTGTACTATCTTTGGCCTCTTGAAAGAATTGCTTTGAAGTTTAAATACTACTGGCATTTTGCATAGTAATATTGTACTGGACGTTCTCAGGGAAAAAATGAGTTTCCCCTCCCAAGTTTATTAAAATATCACCCCAGTATTAGATCATGCATGGAGGCAGAAAAAGAATGGCTAGTACTCATTAAAAGCAATAAAGTTCATTTTGAATGGCTTTTTGAGATATATTTTTTAGGGGAAAAAGCCACCTGTGTTCTCAAAGGTCTGGATAAAAAGGAGTGAGCCCATTTAACAGGCTTCCTGTCACATTCTGTTTCTTTATTATTTCAAAATGACATCTTTGCAGTTTAGAGGGACCAGTAGGTTCTGTTATAACTAAACCTGAATAAAATTCCAAGCTATGTCAAAGACATTGTTTGAATTCACTTAAAAGGGTTTTATGTCACTGTTCACCAACTCCCTTCTCTAGTCCTGAACTGCCTGTGGCAAACTGTTTCTCTCTGGGACTGAAAAGATTACTCCCACTGATACTCCTCTGACAGTGTGAATATTGACTTGCACTTATAAAGGTCAGACAGTTCCACTAGTTAATAGGAGTGAGAAGAGCAGTTCCAACAACTCTTCTTTGAAAGGAATTTAACCTTCAAATTGCAAAGCGTGCTGTGGAGCCAATTTTGCACTAACAAAATGCATGCTTCTCTGTCTTCCAAAAATACCGATAGGAACCTGAAAGTTAACATTATGAAAGGGAAACAGGCATGCAATATAGCAGACAAACTTCCATGGTAACATCTTCCAGAATATGTTTTTCTTTTTTTATTTTTATTTGATTTTTTTCAAAAGACTTGAATATTCGTCTGTGGAGTAATTCTTTGCCCCTGTAACTTTACTCAATGCCTTTCTACTTTTAAAAGCCATATGCTGTAAGATGATAAGACACCACATGTATTTTTCTCAGCATCATTTTGACAGAAGATCAAGAAAAAAGGTTTATTCCCAGTGGAGCATGAAGCCTCCTCACCTATCCTTTGAAAAGTCCATTGCCTTTTGTTATTGTCTCATGACTGAGAGTTCCCACAAGAATGACATAATTTAAGGTCTCTTGGAATGTGGCCTATCTGTTAACAGCAGTGTCGTGAGGTACAATACAAGAAGGATGAGAATGAGAAAACAGGCCTTCAAATGACAATGAGGCTTCACATTCCCCATGATGGAAAGTAAAACCAATATCTTTAATTTTTAATAAAACACATTTATATTGTGACAATAGCAGTAAAAAAGAAAGCGCTGCATATAAATGAAGATGATTTCCTAGTTTGTCTTTAGCAGTGGATGGCAGGAGACGGAATGATGAAGACAGCATTCCCCAAGCACTAAGTTAGAACAAGAAGAAGTCCTGGGTATCTCAGGAAGCAGACTTCGTGACACTAGTGCATATTTTCGACCTGGCATATGGCTTTCACTGTTTTGAATTTGGCATTGGCAAGATTTTAGGTTGTGCAAAATTCATGCTTAATGTCCTTTCTGCCTCGTCAGTGGGCTCCATTCAGGTAACAAAGTACCAATCAGGGACTCATGTTCCTCTTTAGCTTAGAGATATTACTGTAGAGATTTCTGTGAAAGCATGAGCTCTCTGCTTGAGATGCCCTTTATTAAGACTGTAGTTAAAGGTCTGCTGACTTAGCCATTATAAACTCCCAATGTGCTCCACCACACGTCTCTTCTAATATAAAGTTTAGCATATTAAGTTGGAGTCTGGGGGAGGGGGAGGGTAAAAGCAGAAAGGAAGAGCTGATTTTGTTAAATTTGAAGGGAACATATTAATCATTTGAGTTTTTAAAAAGGTAACAAATGTATAAATATCAAAGCTGTGTGAGTTATGTGTGTCACTACTCTGTTTTCTCCAAAAATAGCATCATTAATTAAAATAAAGTCGGAAAGTAATTAGCTCATAATGTGCACTAATCATTTTTGAAAGTTTGGAATATAAAAATGTAATTAAGAAAAAGAAAAATGGTCTAAAGTCAGAATTGTCTTCTTGAGAACAAGTGAATTTTTAACTCAAATATTTTCTGAAAATATGGGACCTATAATCTTTGCAGTTTTCCAGTCAATAAGTCAGTCACAGCCCCCCAGCACTTAATGCACTACAGGTAAATCTCTTCAACATGTTTAAGAGCTTGATCAATTGGAATGAGGCAAAAAATAGAACTTTGTATAAAATGTAATAGCAAGCCAAATGCAGCATTAAAAAAGGAAGAGAAATTAGATCAATATTTTTTATTTTGAAAACTATCATTATTGGAAACTTTGTGTTGTATTAATAATTTTAAGAATTTAAAAAGTCAAAATAGATCAATAATATACTTTTAGGAAACTAGACTTTCAGCATAGTTTTATCAAGTTTGTACAAATTTAAACAAATAAAAGCAAATAAAATCTGCCTTTAGAGTGAAAAAGTGGGTCCTCTACAGAATAGTTTGCTATTACACCGGAATTATTCAGGAACTCAGGGATAAACCAGGCAGAAACTCTTAGAAGGATAGAGTGTGTCCTTAAAATAGTTTGTCCAGTTAGGGCAATTCTGATATTTATATCGGAACCAAACAATAGTGGAGACGAATCATCCAACAAATAGAATTTTTGGCAGTGAATCATAAGGAAGAAAACAATTGCAAAAGTGTTTGGACAGGACAGGTACAGAAATAGGAAGTTTCATGTTCCCTTACCAGTTTATCCAAGCTGATCCATTTTGGCTGTCCCGTCAGCTTAAACATTCATACAAATTCCTGCACTCTCTGACTGAGAAAGTTTACAGTTTCCCAAGGCTATAAAATTCTTCCCTAGGCCTTTGACTCATAGAAAACTGAGACAGAAGATCATACCTAGGGAGAAGGTAAAATATATGTCTTAAAATGCCTTAAATAAATAGTCTCCACTAGCTTAAGTGGGAATGCAACATACCACTATTATCTTAGTGATATGAGTGGGGCTTAAATTAGTAATACATCCGTGGTTAAAAAATTTAAGTGGGAGCCCTACACTAGTTTAGTTAAAAAGAAGCACAAAGACCCTGTGTTCCTATTTAAAACTCCACAAACTGAGCCCTACCTAACTTAATCCTTCACTCAGTTTCTCCCTAGCTTTGGATTTCCTTTCTTTTATACTGTTCAGTAAACTTTTTTTAAATATTTCTAACTCTCAGCACAGGCCAACATAGAGACCTGCTGTAATTGCTCTGCATCAGAATATTTCAGAATGGGACCTATTATATTTCACTGTAGATATATGTGTATCCATCAATACATATATATTTATACGTTATACATATACACATACATATGCAACATTATAATTTCATACATTACATATATAATGATTTCAATACTTTTGAGCAAAATTGAGTAGCTCGGCAACAATAGTAACAGTAGTGGGATAAGGCATGGTCACAGAGATTAAAGAGAAATTAAAAAGATGAGGAGAATTTAAGTTTAAGGGAAGAAGATAAAATGCCATGGTTAACATTCATGTGGTTCTTAAACATTTTCTTGAACTTCTACCTCAGAAAATGCCCCCCTTTTGGTGTATTGGTACTACTCTCTTCTCATTGACTCTATGCAAAAGCCTTCGCAACTTCATAATTTTTATGACAATTATTCTTTCTTTAACCCAGCACGTCCAGTTACCTACTGAATTACTTCACTCCTTCTTTCATAGTAACATTTCAGTAAGAAAAATGCAACCTCCCACAGACACTTACTTCTCAACTTTCATTGATTTTCAGTAATAAAGGTTTCTTGTCCATTCCCATTGTTTCATTTTTTTTGTCTTTAACCAAAGTAACCTGGCACTTTATTCCCAAGTCTTAATTTAGGGGATTCAGCTTGGAATTTTCCTCATAAAGATAGTAAAACTCAACACATACACTTACAAGCAAAACAACAATACCAAAACAAATAGCAGGAACATAAACAACAAAATTTCTAGCAGTGTACTTCCTATAGGAAGATAATATTGTGTAACAGAAGGAAATTAAGCATAGTAGATTTGGCAATTCTCCTGATCATCTGAGTAGTCAAGCACGTTTAATTTTTTCTGGAATTCTTTTCCTCTAAGAGTTCCAATGAAACACGGTGATTTTTTCCCCATTATACTTGTCATTTTGTAGCTTTTGCCTCCGATAGCCACAGTATATATTTTCAAACTTTCTCCTGATTCTCTTCTTTTCTTTTTAAACCAGTGATCAAACCCAAGCCTCATCCATGCAGCAATGTTCTACAGCTGAACTACATACCCAGCTCTCTTCTGACTCTTTTTATGATTATTACTTAGAAAACATTTCCGTTGATGATTCCACAGGCACTGAATCAAACCATCTCAATTCTTTTCTCTATTTAAATTTTTGGCAATATTATAAGAATTAAAAAACATATCTCTTGACAACTCATTAAAATACACAAGAGAGGAAGATAGAACCTTTAAATATTCTTGGAACTGAGGATATTTAATATGCATTTGAAATGAGCTTGTTTGGGAGTCATGTTTGACATTGCTCGGTGCTACTCATGGTCCATTGCTTGGAGGTCACTCTGGATGGTGCTTGGGGAATACTGTAATTCTGGACAAATAAGTTGAGAGGAGAGTGAAGTTATGATAACTATGACAAAAGAATAAAGACAAAACTACTTCAAAAAATTTGTAGGTTGAACATTTCCAATCTTGACAAATTTAAATGTCCTACTGACAAATTTTGAATCTGATACTGACAAAATTGAAGTGAAATTTATAGGGCTAATAATTTAAGAAAAAGATTAAGGTGATTATGAAAAGTACACATATACTATATATGTATGTATATATATTTTGTTGTGATCATTAATTAAATTATAACTACCCAAAGACAAGTCCTAATTATTATACTTCTTTTCTGCCAATGTGCTTATCACAATACACACACAGAGTACTCTGCAATATCAAAAGAAAGCATACACCAATAAAGGAAGAATTTTCAGCCTACTTAGATTTAAAGTATTAAGGTTTCAACTTGGTAATCTATAATTTAGGATTTGTTTGTCTCTGACAGTTTTTTCCCTTTTGATCCTGTAACTTTGAAATAGGAATTTAATGATCACAAATAACTCTAGTTGAATAATTATATTTGAAATAAATTTGATTTGAAAAAAGCATTGTTTAAGTTCTATTTTTTCCTAGTGAAATATGTATTTAGACTGTCAGAGCAAACTAATAATTTTCCTTCAAATTCCTATTAATTTCTCACAGAAGAACAAGAGCAGTAATCTTTGTTTATAGAAGTTCTTTTGTGTTGGTGGGATGATTCATATAAAATTCAATTCCTGTCAGTTGTGTCACTATAATGGAGGACTTCATAGTTCTTTTTTGTTAAATTATAACATTATTGTGAGTGGTGATGTTTTAAGTTTTTTTAATGACAATATAACTTTGTGAAACGTTATTTCTATTAAGAGAATAGATCTATGCATTAGCAAGTTCATGACACATTGTGAAAACATAGATGTTATTATGACACATATACTCTAGTTTAATCTCCAGTTTGGAGTTGCTATAAAATGTATTCAAAAAAATATATATAAAATGCTGATCCCTCAGACTAAAGTTAGAAGGATAACATGGAGAGGAAAAGACAGCTCATTTCTCATTTCACACTGAATTGATAATAGAAATTTCATTTTAGTGGACAGAGCAATAGCACAGTGGGTAGGGCATTTGCCTTGCATGAGGCTAACCCAGAATCTCTCCCAGCATTCTATATCATCACCGAGCACCAACAGGACAAATTCCTGAGAGCAGAGACAGGAGTAATCCCTAAGCATTGCTGGTTATGACCAAAAAAGCAAAAAGGAAAAGAAAAGAAAAAGTAAATTTCATTTTTAAAAGAACCTTTCTTATGCTTTTGTAAGTGACTAATCTGAGATTCAGATGATGTGCCCAAACTGATAGAAGTAATTGTGCAAGAAAATTCTAAAAAAGCATTGAAGTTTATCTTGACCTGAAATTTGTATCACCATCTACTATTGCTAACTACGAGAAGTCTTTTTTAGTTAAAAAATAAAAACTAATTGGGAAAGATATCATGAGTCATTTGTTTCTAGGCATTGAATTGCAGCAGTCCTTGTAACAGGAATACAGGACCTCAGTATCTTCTATTATTTTATTGCTTCTCAGTCTTTTTTGTTAGGGTGGTTGAATTGGGAAGAGATGTGCATATGTAATATATATATAATTATGCATATATGTATGTATGTGTATATGTATTATGCACATAATATACTATATGTAGTGTCTATATACTATATAATATATAGTAAATATTTCTGAAAAATTATTGATAGACTTTCTTATATGGAGGTACCCTGGAAGTTTTCAGTTGTGTGCTGGGCTGGAACACACAGAATGAGACTGTCAAAGTTCACTAGAACCATCTGCTGCATTCAACACAGTTAGGACCAGAAGTTATTATAGAATAAGCTTTGTTAGGGGGACATTGAAACTCTGACCCAGAATAAGTAGTAATTTTAATAATAATTTGCTTGGTCATATTGGCATGCTTTTTTATTTTGAAATATTCATAATTTTATTCGCAGCTTTAAAAATAATATGAAGTTCTGTTAACTCTTCACCAAGCTCACTGAGTTAAACTAGAACAGTATCATAAACAAGAAATTGACAATTGACTAATTTTATTCATGGACATGTGTGTGTTTAATAGTATGCAGTTTTTGTCACAGTGCCAGTTTGTTTGAATGTTCACCTATTGAAAATCAGTCCTCTGTCACTGTGCGTGTATACACCAGGGATAGTCAAGCAGTCCTATTCGTCCAGTCTTATGCAGTCCTAGTGCTTGATCACTTGATCACTTGACATCCCATTATTCATCACTTTGTTGGAGAGGACACCAGTAATATTTCCGTTTGTCCCTGTCATGTGCCAGTGTAGCCCAATGGCATCTCTTGCTTCAGGAATATGAAGAGCCTCAAACCATTCAGTTCATTCAGGGTCTTGATGGAAAATCTGACCATCTTTGTAGGTGGGAGGCCATGTGATCTTTTGACATCCTGTGGGATCCAGTGGTAACGGCTCTAGTCCAGCGGTCAACTCCAAGTCACATTACATGTCTAACCATCTGATTTTCCATGCCTTGGCAAAAAAAATAAATAAATAAAACAGCGTCCCTGACTCTGGATTGTTCACGGAGATTGGAACTCCGGATTCCTTCTCTCACTTGAGTTAGGAGTAACATTTCAAGCAAAACAGCTACACCCCTTCCACTTTGCTGATGACATGGTTCTAATAACATCAAACAGGAGCCATAGCTATAGTCCAGCGGGTAGGGCGTTTGCCTTGCACACAGCCGGCCTGTGCAGGCCTGGGTTTGATCCGCGGCATCCCATATGGTCCCTGGAGCACCGCCAGGAGTAATTCATGAGTGCAGAGCCAGGAGTAACTCCTGAGCATTGCCAGGTATGACCCAAAAAGCAAAAAATAATAATAATAATAATAATAATAATAATAATAATAACACCGAACATTAGCAAAGTGGCACAAATGCTGGCTGACTTTGACTGTAATGTGGAAAGATAGGTCTACAGCTGAATCTCAACAAAAGAAATGTTCATTGTCGGGGGCCCTGGCCAGCAGCCCCTGGCACAAATGAGGAAGACCTAGATCTTGCGGGACCTCATCCCTGAGGAAAAAGTAGAGGAATGGACTTGGAGAAACTTCGGCCTTGCCGCTGCTACTCCTGAGAAAGGAAAGAAACAAAGAAAGAAGGATACCCATGCAGTGGGGAGCTCTGATAGCAGCACTAGCTTTGCTGGACAGTTTAAGCCTTTTATACAGTATTTGGGTGGAGGGGTGCAAGCACACATCACAGGGCATTTGCAAGCTCCTGGGCCATTGAAACAGTGGAACAAATGACAATCACAGATTGAGCATTTGCAAGGTAACATTTGCAAGATAGCAATCATTGATTTACATATCCCTGTGATCAGAGGTCAGAAGACCAGGCACATTCTGCCTCACCTTAGGTAGGATAAGCACAGATGATTTGGGTGTAACCTTATGGGCAGGGCCCATTTGTCCATCCTACCCTTAGGATCTTGTGGTGGGAAAATGCTGGACCCTAAGGCTAGCAGCTCAGAGCCCAACAGTTCATGAAAAATGAACTAGTTCCAGATGTTTCATTCACTCTCAATGGAGTGAGAGTGAATGGAACATCTCTGAATGCAGCAATTATATGTACCTACGTCGAAAGCTCAATATGATGAATGACCTAAAACCTGAGCTGTGCAGGAGGAAGAGAGCAGCATGGAATACCTTCAAGAGCATCAAAGAAATAGCTGAAAGGACAAAGATCCTCTGGCTCTGATCCCATCTCTTTGACTCCACTGTTCTCCCTGCATTAACATATGCTCAGAGACCTGGGCTCTATGAAAGCAGGATGAGAACACTATTCGGGTCCTAGTGCTGTTAGAAGTATGTAATTTTAGATCATTGTAGGACCCTGTTAACAATACATTGGTGTATGAATTGGAAAGCAAGCTTTATCTTCAGAAATTAGATCTCTGCTGAGTCCTAAAACTATACTAGCAAAGAAATTATAAGTACTGCTTTCTCCCTCAGGGTGGGGCTAGAAAATAGTTTCTTTGCTTGCTCACCAAAACAATATGATACCTGAGTTCTGGTCGTTTTTGCACCATAGTTGGAGGTCTGAGTTGGTGTGAAGATTCTGGGCCTCTGGTTGGCCAACAAAGAGTAACCCTGTTTCTCCTATATTTCCTTCTTACAGTCAAAAATACACTGACATAAAAGAGCAAGCAAACATATGAATACTTAGATGAAAGATCAAACATGCTTCCTATGCTTTGGAATTTTTGGATCTAACTTGTCACAATATTATGGTGAAAAATTCTATAAATTTCCTTGGTATTACTCACACATCTTGGACACAGTCTCAGATTTTGGACCTGGAATTTCCTTTAGGAAATAAAAAAAAAGAAACAGTTCAAGGAAAACCTCTTCCCCAAGCCAAAGGATAGGAACAAAGATATCCTAAAAACAAAAAGGTCTTGGCAATTCCTACTCTATTCTAGTCAAATATCAATAAATATATAAAAAGCCTTCACAAAATTGTGCAAAATTAAATGGAAGCTATATATATTTTTTATCTTATTTAAGAAGGCTGCCAATTTTGTGAATGCTAAATGATTTCTATAGCAAAGAATATGAATTCCACTACCTTAAGTGTGCAGCTTTCTCTTTGAATGTGGCCCATTTTTCTGACATAGCGTCCTCTGTCAAAGATGATCCAGGCTGAAATAGTTCTAGTTTCAATGCCTAATACTCAGATAAATGTACATCCTTCATTTTCTTCCTGTACACAAGAAGAATATAGAGCTCACTGATACAAAAAATAAGACCGAAATGTCTGAATGGTTTGAGAAGATTATGTGTATGTACTTTCCATAGAGATGTCACTTCATTTACAGACTACAAGAAATAACCATCTAATCCTTTGGGAGAATTTTTGCTTTTTTAATAATCTTGTATTTTTTGTATTTTTTAAATAATGTTAGACTTTCTACTCAGCAATGTTGTTTGCTAAAGCAATATATAGTATCATTTTTTCTGATAGATTTGTCCCCTCACCCCTAGAAATAATTTATACATCTATCTCTTTTATCACAATTTTCAATGTATTGCCTCATTCATTCAATAATTTAAATTAAAAGTTTTATTTGCTATTCATTATTTTTATATATTTCTCTGAATATCAAGATATTTTATATGTTTCTATTCTTTAAATCATTTGAATTTTCTTCCCTAATAATTTGGAAGTGATTTTACTAATTTTATTACTGTGCCTACATTGCAAAATCTAATGTTTTATATGTGGCTATTCATATTTGCCTTGTTACACAATTGTCTATATTTATCATTTAACATTCTGAAATTTTATCCTCCTATGAATTCTATCCTAAAACACTAATAAAGTACTTTTTCAAATAATTTTAATATATATGTATTTTGAAACACTGTGGTTTACAGTATACAATTAATGACAGCTTTTCATGCATACATTTTTACATTATAAAACATACCACCAGAGGATCCAAAATGCTATATCAAAAACTCATTTATGTTTCTAGATTCACTATAGCACTATTCACTCTTTCCAAGACCTGAAAAACAGACAAACTTGAGTGTAGAAGAACTGAAGAGTGATAAATAAACCTTGGTATACATTTATATATGTACTATGTTGCATTATGTTGGGAATTATAATATCCAACATAATGCAACATAATGTGTATATATATATATATATATGTGTGTGTGTATATATATATATATATACACACACACACATATACACACATACACAAACACAATACTCTTTTTGTCTCCTCCACCTTCTAGGCCACATTTTAATATTCTCAGATATTTTGTTCTTGACACTCTTACATTCTTCTACACATACTGCTTCCTGGGATTATTTCAATAAGATTTCTTCTAAAAGGGGTGAGGAGATACTATAGCAGGTTGAGCATTTGCCTTGCATGAAACTGAGCTGGGTTTTATCCTTCACAATACATATGGTCTACCAGCAGTGCTAGGAGTGATTCCTAAGATCAGAATCAGGAGTAAGACCCAATGTCATTCCCATCACATATACTCAGTTCTTTGGATTCAATACCAAATGCTTTTTCCCTTTGGCCATTTATTGTCCCTTACTATGTATCTTTATATCCTGCATATGACAGAGATAGTTTTGTATTGGTTTCTTTCCTTCTGACATAATTCATCATGATAATTCTCTAGTCCCATTCACTTAGTGGCAGGTTGCATGATTCCACCTTTTCTTAAAGCTGCACAGGATTGCATTATGTTGGGCATGTGGGATATTTATAACCTGCTTAATTAATTAGCTCTATTTCTTTTGGGGGGAACATATCCAGTGAAGCTCAGGGTTAAACCTGGCTCAGAGCCCTGTGATCCCATCTGACAGTGCTAGGATTCAAACCATTGTTCTGCCACATCCATAGGCAAAGTGAATGCCTTAACCCTATATTATATCCCCAGCTTCTTTATATTACCGCTTAATCAAATTTTCTAAGAGAAGCAGCTCTCCTTTAAAGTAAAATGCAGATGAATTCTTAAACTTCATTACAAATTAATTCTATGGACAGATATAACAGTTTTAGGTAACACACAATTTTCTAACCCTTGTCTTTCCTCTTCAGAAAAGGATATATTCTATTTGCCTTCATACATATAATTTCAATTTAAGTGATTCTGAATAAATTCATGCATTTTTCACAGAAGAAACACATTTAAGAAGAAAATCATTTAAATTTTGGTCATTTTCATGTGCACAGTTTAGATAGTCAAACATCTGTAATTCATATTCTAAACAAAATTTAATACTTCATTGCAACAATATTTTAAATCTGAAAGAAAGAAAATGTAAACATAAGATATCAGAAGGTCATATTTTTTTCTGCAGTTGAATGAATTCAAGTCATTCCTTTGCATTAACAGTTGTTCTAGTTTATAAATACTGAATCTGTGTTGGGAAATATATCAACAAAAAGTTAAATTTGATATTAGTTATGAGTCACTCATTCAG
Source organism: Cryptotis parvus (assembly GCA_021461705.1). Lineage (NCBI taxonomy): Eukaryota > Metazoa > Chordata > Mammalia > Eulipotyphla > Soricidae > Cryptotis > Cryptotis parvus. The sequence goes on from JAJIBD010021631.1 coordinate 373,958, forward strand.
GTCAATTTATTTGGAGCTTTATTATTTTATTAGCTACCTTAACTAGTTCACTTTAACTAGTTAGACATTGTTGCTTTTCAAAACTGTGCAGATTATATACAAATATAACAATAAGTATATATAAATAAAAGTATTTATTTTATGTTCATAGAAATTATATATATATTTTTTTATAATTATATTACATATAATATATTTATGTATTATAAATTACATGAAATAATATATAATGTGATACATGTTTATATTTTATTTTATATTTGTATAAGTTATATTTATTTTTTATTATATATATCTGTGTGCGATATATATTAGGCAGCAAATTGTTAGTCTAGTTAAGCAAACAGGGAATCCAAAGTTTTCAATTCCTCCTTTATCCCTATCATGTACCAATTTTGAATGAGTTCTTTATCAAATGGTACCTCTATTCCTCATGTAACAATGAGTTTCAAAGACTACTTTTTTTTTCTACAAAAGGATGTTGTCACCTAAAGATATTTAGTACAGTCAGGAAGGACATTCTTCAATTAAACAAAGTTACCTTTTTTTTAAATATAATTTCTCATTACTATATAAGAAATATTTTTAATTTCTTAATTTTCACTTCTTTAATAGATATTCTTATCCCTGCATTAACATATGCCTCAGAGACCTGTGTCCTATGAAAGCAGGATGAGAACGTTATCCAGGTCTCCTAAGAGGAATCAAAAGAGTTACGCTTGGACTACCACGCCTCACTCAAGTGAGAGAAGGAATCCGGAGTTACGACCTCCATCCACTATCCAGAGTTAGGGACTCTGTCTCATTTGCCAAGACATCGAAAATCAGATGGGGGCCGGAGTGATAGCACAGCGGGTAGGGCATTTGCCTTGCACACGCAGGCCCGTGCTGGCCCAGGTTTGATCCCCTGGCATCCCATATGTTCCCTCGAGCACTGCCAGGAATAATTCCTGAGTGCAGAGCCAGGAGAAACCCCTAGCATCACCGGGTGTGACCGAAAAAAAGCAAAAAAAAAAAAATCAGATGGACATGTAGTGTCATTTAGAGATGACCGCTGGACTAGAGCCGTTACTGACTGGATCCCATGGGACATCAAAAGATCACATGTCCACCCACCTACAAGATGGTTAGACTTCTTCATCAAGACCCTGAACGAACTGTTTGAGGCTCATCATATTCCTGAAGCAACCAGATGCCATTGGGCTACACTGGCACGTGATAGGGTCAAATGGAAATGTTACTGGCACCTGCTCGAACAAATTGACCAATAACAGGATGTCAAGTGATCACTGTATCACTGTCTTCCCGTTCATCATCGATTTGCTCACATGGGCACCAGTAACATCTCCATATGACCTGTCTCATGCTAATAGAGCCCAAGGGCATCTGCTTGCTCCACGAACATAAAGAGCCTCAAACCATTCCATCGGGGCATGGGAATGAGGTCTATAATTGTTACTGGTATTTGGCATATCAAATACGACATGGGTAGCTTGCCAGGCTCTGCATATGATATTAAAAGATAGGACTTGAGAAATATATTCATATTTTACTTCACCCTCAAGAAGTTAAACTGTTTAAGTTTTTTTAATACCTGTGTTAAGGAGGGCAGGGAGAAGTAGCACAGGCAGAGGAAGGCTGCAATTAACTTATTTTTTCAAAAGTTAGAAAAGTGTAATGAACTATCACTTGCTTTATATTGTAGCTCACACTCACAAAAATAATAAAAGCCTTCTTTGGCTTGAATTTAATTATGAACACTGTGGCAGTTTCTATAAACATGTTCTGTCCTAAATATCATGTCAGTACAAAAGTATTCAAGACAAAAGCATAATCATTCACCTCCTTATGGAGTTCATAGTTCTGTTAGAAAATTGTTGATATATTTAAATGTAAAAATCCTATTCATAAAATGCCTTGATAAATATTGCATGGAATAAACAAATACCTAAGTCAAAGAACGAAGAAAAAGAGGGCCGTCACCTTTTTATCATCCTTTTCTTTCTGTAATTCAGGAGAGAGTGGTCACATACATAAATGAAGATGGCATGAAAGAAAACATTTTCCACAAGCCACAATCATAGCCATGCACAAGGTCAGATACCACTGCTCAAAAAAGCCCCACCTATGAGTGAAGCCTTGAAAAAAACTCAGGTATGTGGGTTTCAACAAATGACTTCTCCAGGCTTTCTTGGAATCTGAAATGGGCCCTCTCCCCCATCTCCCTGTTCTTCAGAAGGCTGAGTGATCACACCCATGAACTACCTCAGGCCCTCAGGCATCAAAATAATCTCATCTACCAGCCATGATCCAGAAACTCATATATAAATCTCTAACTCAGTTACAATCTCTTGAATTACTGTGGTGTGTGGCCACATAACATCTCAAATTCTGGTGTACTGATGTACCAAATATCACAGCATACCTAATTGATTTTAATATCACTTTTATCACTTGTCTTCCTGTTCATTGATTTGCTCGAGTGGGCACCAGTAATGCCTCCATTTGTTGGGAATGAGGTCTACTATTGTTACTGTTTATGGCATAATGAATACACCACATGTAGCTTGCCAGGCTCTGCTGTGGCTCTGAGTTCATCCCAGGGGGCCCAGTCTTTTTCTATGTAGGACCATCAACTATCCAGGGCCCATGGGGCAGAGCCCAAGGTGTAGACTTAAATATGTTATTTTAAGTATAAAAAAAAATAACAAATATATGTAGTCACAATGTCTATTCTGCAACAACATATCAGTAATTTCTTATACAAAAGGCTTAATAGCACAATGGGTCTAGCATGAGATTGAACAATCATCATTAACTTTCTGCTAAGAATATATTTCTAACCATATTTAGCAAATAGCTCTAATAAGCAATAAATTATTATAAATAATTATAAATAAAAATAATTATAAATAAATCATTCAGTGTCTGTTTAGGACAGGTTCAAACAGTGGTTGCAACAACTAGAAATAATTATTGTCCATAGTTGCAATGGTGGTGGCTTTAGATATTTGTAAGAACATGAACCACTTTGTTAAAAAATTGAGTAGAAGCCCACTATGTTTAATAAGTTAAATCACTATCTATCACTATCTTGCCGTTCATCATCAATTTGCTCGAGCGGGCTCCAGTAACATCTCCATATGTCCTGTCTCATGTTAGTAGAGCCCAATGGCATCTGCTTGCTCCAGGAACATAAAGAGCCTCAAACCATTATATTAGGTCATGGGAATGACCTAATATAATTGTTACTGGTATTTGGCATATCAAATATGAATGGGTAGCTTGCCAGGCTTACCGTGCAGGGTGGCATACTCTTGTAGTCACCTCTAAATACAGCATGTATTGATGAACTGCGCTGCCGCTTGTGGCCGCATCGAGACGGGCTGTGATAGGCTCGTCTGCTGGATGGAGTTCTGACGAGAGGGGGTCCGGATGTGGAAAATGGTGGCCCTCATGGAGTGGGGGGGTTTGTCTGGCTTGTTGTGAAGCTCTGCTGGGGTGGTGGGCCAGTTCAATAAGCAAAAAGCAATAACACAGATGGTCCAACTTGGACATAACAACTCAGTACAAAGGTCATGACTTTATCAGTACCATTGCAATACTATGTTGTAATAAGCAACATAATTATTGCCTGCTTAGAGAGCAAGCATGGGGCCTGGGGCTGGCTTTGGTGGTGGTAAGGGCACGTTGCTGGTGGGACTATGTTGGAATGTTGAATAGTTGAGACAACTGTTGTGAACAACTTTGTAAATCACAGTGTTTAAACCAAGTTAATTTTTTCAGTAATGCAGAACATTTTTAGGCTAGCTACAAATCATAAAACTAGGCTGTAAATTTACCTACATTTTCCCAAAGCACAGAAACAAATTTGTCAGCCTACTAGTACTATTAAACTTTTATCAATATCTGCATGAATCTGAACACTTAACTGGAATCCACTTCCCTAAATTTTTGTTTGCATAAAAACGCTAATATGTGAGGCCGGGATAGCCCAGCGGAGGCGTTGCCTTGACGCGCCGGGCTGGCTGGCCCGGTCGATCCCTGGCATCCCATATGGTCCCCCAAGCACCGCCAGGAGTAATCCTGAGTGCAAGCCAGGAGTAACCCCTGAGCATTGCTGGGGTGACCCAAAAAAAAAAAAAAAGCTAATATGTTTGTGTGTACATGTGAGTGTGCACATGTGCTGCTTTTATATGGAAATACAAAAAATAATACTTAGCCATTTTAAAATAGATCTTAGCTCTACTATTCAATCATTTAATATGCTGAGAATCTAAAACACTGTAGATGTAGTTGTCTGGGAACCTTGACAAAGTCCCAGAAGTTTCTTGAGTCCTCTTCCTCACCTTTTAAATAGAAATGCTAAGTTCTTACCAATTACTGTTCATTTTTAAAATGAAGTGCCAAAGTAGATCACAGTCTATAAGTTAGTAATAAAACACTGTTTTAAACTCATCATTAACATTTGTTCTTAGGGTAAGCATCTCAGGAACTAGCAGTCCTTAATTAGACTGTATTAGACTAAGAAAATCTAGGACTTTCACAGTGAGAAGAGCTAAAGCATAAACCATGGAATTAAACCAGTCATGGAAAATGTCAGAGGGCAAAGTAACATTCTCAAGGCTCAAGTAATATAAGTGATTACTTTTCTTATTATAATATCATCAATGTGTTTTCATAACTCACTGATCAGAATAACATAATCAGCAACTAGTTGGATGGCCTACAAGAATTCCTCATACTTATAATTTTTTGTGCAGTAAACGCATACACACACACACACACACACACACACACACCAAAACCCATAAATATGAGCTTGGTAAAGATACGTATGCTTTTGTATGGTTAAAAATGTGTGTAGTATTTCTCAGGTTGGTACTTAAATCATAAAGCTAATTATACATGTTAAAATACATTCGATTATTATTTAGAAATTCTTAGTGAATATAGGAATTAAAAAATGTTGCTTGAACTCTAGTGTATATAATGAAAGATTTAGTGTATGTGATACTGAAATTCATAAGCAATTAGTCAACTTGAATAAGTCAACTTATTCACATCTATATTAGTGAATAATTATCAGGGCAAGGTAAGAAAGGAAAGGGAAACATTAAAATGTATGTGATTCAACTTGTTTTATACTTTTAGGTTAATCTGGAACAAATCCACTAGTTTATAGGAATGACATAAATACAAATATTTCCAAATATAATTAAAGACTAAACGTTTTAATGTTGCCAATTTACCCCAGCCTTATATTGTATACTTCTATCATACCATCTATTTTTAAACCTTTCTAGTTGGGGTCTCTAAAAGCTAGTGTTGACATCTGTCCTGAATGTCCACTGGAATAGAAATTAAATTATTTTAAATCATATGGGTGCCTGGCCTCAAACTCTTATGTTATTTTTTACTCATTTATTTTTCACATCTCCAATTGGTATTAGGGGTTTGATGGCCCTCCCATGGTTCTCAGCCAACTGTGCAATAGGTCCACTATAAGGACCTCTTGACCCTCCCACTGCTGTTTACGTCCTGCAATGAGTACTGGTCTGGTTGGTTAGGTGTTGCTGGGGAGCCCTGAGTCTCTTGAGCACTGACTAGTATAGAACATCACAACCAAAAGAAAAGATAATAAAGTATTGTAGAACAATAACCTTAATTTTATTTGTAAAGCACTTTTCCGGCTATATTATTATGTATTACTCACAGACAAGAATGATAGAATTCTTTTAAAGCAATCATATTTTGATCACTTGTGTTTGAAAGTATTTTTATGATTTCAAGTCTCACATTTTACCATAAGCAACAAATTGAAATAAGATAACATCTTCAACACTTCGTCTGAGTGCTCCATATTCAGATCTCCATTTATAATTTGTGACTTACCAACTTTTTATAGGAATTGGTATTGCTTAACCTGACTCTTCCAAATACTTTCCTCTAGATTCTAGTAAGGTATAAATAACTTTTATTTTTGCAACCTCATACACAGCATCATAAATTATTACCATCATTCTACAAAAAAGTTTCTCTGAATTTTTTAAAAAAACATTTCTACTATTATTTCACAAAAGCCTACAGTTTCCTCTATTGCCTATTTCCAAACAATGTTACATCTTTCTCATGAAAATATAGTGACTTACTTCTAGGTGCTAAAATTTATATTAATTTTGACCTGGCCTTGGAAGTTATATTCTGTAATTGCCACTACATTCTAGTTTTGAAAAGCGATTCATAAAGAATACCCATACTCAGGGAGAGGGCATCTAAACTCACTCTTTGGAGGGCACAGTGTCAAAGCATTTGATTTGTGACAATATTATAAAACGCAACTGGAAAATATGAATAAGACATTTCCTTTTACTTCAAGGCTTTCATTACTAGCAAAAGAAGTAAAGACATAAATAAGTATGATACGATATAAAATACACTCAAAAGATTTATGAAAAGTATATTTTATGTACAGAGGGAGGATTCATAGATTAATGTGGTTGAGTCCATAAACTTTAAGTATGAGTAACAATTCACAATTCAGAGAAGTTGCAGAGAGGACAGAATAAAGAATTCAGAGTTGCATGAAGAAAATGAACAGTTTGAGGAATAGTACTTAAGAGAAATATTCATAGGAATGTATGCACAATAGAGTTCCAAGATTTGGTGCTAGCATGTGTCTTATTGTTTAGACATTTGTCTATATACTATGATGAGTTTGAAAATCCAAAGATTAATTTTAAGAACATGACATTTCTTTGAATTATCATATCTCATTGAAAAATCTGTGTGGCATTTTATGCTAATCCATTGGTACTTTTCTTTAAAAAAGTTTGTCTGACCTTTAAGTGCAATTGCCTTTTTCAAGTGAAGTGCAATTTTCTATCACATACAGTTCACATATGGCAGATTAATCTCTGGTCAATATATACTAATAATGCATTTCTCGGCAATAGTTATCAATGAGGAAACTCAATGAGATATCTCTAAGATGATATCATTCATAGTAAATCTGTGTTTGAGAAAGTTAACTTTAGAAATAATTAATTCTATCGTTTGAATTCCGGTAATTTGGAGGAATATATCGAATATTATTGTAAGAGATGGCTGATGTTTAAACTAAAGGTTTATGTCACTCGAGAAAAATGACAGCTTTAAGAGAGTATATAAGAATATAAACTCCATTTATAAACCTGGAGTGAACAGGTTATTTGTATTTCAAAAAATGCTTTTTTTTCTGAACATTTTCTTATTTTTTTAACATTTTATTATACCACCTTGAGGTATACAATTACAATGCTGTTCACGCTTGGGGGTTTCGGTCACACAGTGTTCCAGCACCCCGCCCTCCACCAGTGCCCCCCAGCCACCACCCATGTCCCCAATTCCCTCCCCCCTCCCACATCCTGCCTAAATGGCAGGTTCTTTATCTCCTCTCCTCTCCCCTCTCTCTCCTCCTTCTCCTACACATTGTACACTTCTAAGTGCACTACGCATACACTTAGAAGCCATCATTTGCATTTTTTGTCTGTATTTAATGCTCCAGTTCTATGTTAGCATCAGAACTTTAGACATTTATTCACACATGTTCCCTTCTCTATCTAAACCAACCTCTGACTCCCACACGCTTGTGGTAATTTCCACTTTCGGTAAGATCACCTAGTATATTTATGTCATGCAAATAAATGCAGTCATTCTATGTCTCTCTCTTTCCTTCTGACTAATTTCACTCAACATGATTCTTTCCATATCCATCCATTTATAGCAAAATTTCATAACTTCATTTTTTTTCTGACAGCTGCATAGTATTCCATTGTGTAGATATACCACAGTTTCTTTATCCAGTCATCAGTTCTCGGGCATACTGGTTGTTTCCAGGTTCTGGCTATTGTGAATAGTGCTGCTATGAAAATAAAAGTGTGGATTGTGTTTCCGCTGTGTGTTTTTGGCTTTCCAGGGTATATTCCCAAGAGCGGTATGGCTGGGTCAAAGGGGAGCTCAATTTCTAGTCTTTGGAGGAATGTCCATATTGTTTTCCAGAAAGGTTGTACAAGTCGACATTCCCACCAACAGTGTATGAGAGTCCCCTTTTCCCCACATCCACGCCAGCACTTGTTGCTTTTACCCTTTTGGATATGGGTCATTCTCTGTGGTGTGAGGTGATATCTCATTGTTGTTTTGATTTGCATCTCTCTGATGATTAGTGATGATGAGCATTTTCTCATATGCCTTTTGGCCATTCGGATTTCTTCCTCGTCAAAGTTTCTGTTCATCTCCTTTCCCCATTTTCTAATGGGGTTGGCTGTTTTTTTCTTATGTATTTGTACCAGTGGCTGATATATCCTGGATATTAACCCCTTATCAGATGGGTATTGGGTGAATATTCTTTCCCATTCTGTCGACTGTCTTTCTATCTTGGTCACTGTTTCTTTTCGAGGTGCAGAAGCTCTTCAGTTTCATGTAGTCCCATATATTTACATTTTCTTCTAGTTGCTTTGTTAATGGTGTTTCACCTTTGAAGATGTCTTTAGCATCGATGTCGTGGAGGGTTTTTCCTATATTTTCTTCAACGTACTTTATGGATTCAGGTCTGACATTGAGTTCTTTAATCCATTTTGATCTGATTTTTGTGCAAGGTGTTAGACACAGGTCCAAATTCATTTTTTTACATGTAGCTGTCCAGTTTTCCCAGCACCAACTCTTTGTTGAAGAGGCTTTCCTTACTCCAGTTTGGACTCTTTGCACCTTTATCAAAGATTAACTGATCATGTCTTTGAGGGTGGGTGTCAGGATACTCAGCTCTATTCCATAGGTCCACCGGTCTGTTTTTATTCCAGTACCACGCTGTTTTAATTACTGCTGCTTTGTAGTACAGTTTGAGGTTGGGAAAGGTGATGCCTCCCATCTTCTTCTTCCCAAGGATTGCTTTAGCTATCCGTGGGGGTTTGTTATTCCATACGAATTTCAGAAGTGTTTGGTCAATTTCTTTAAAGAATGTCATGGGAATCCTTATAGGAACCGCATTGAATCTGTACAAAGCTCTAGGGAGTATTACTATCTTGACAATGTTAATTCTCCCCATCCAGGAGCAGGGAATGTGTTTCCATTTCCTCGTGTCCTCTTTTATTTCTTGAAGCAGTGTCTTGTAGTTCTCTTTGTATAGGTCCTTTACACACTTGGTTAAGCTTGATTCCTAGGTATTTGATTTTCTGTGGCACAATTGTGAATGGAATCGATTTCTTAATATCCCTTTCTTCTCTTTCGTTATTTGTGTATAGGAAGGCCACCGACTTTTGGGTATTGATTTTGTACCCTGCCACTCTACTATACATATCTATTGTTTCTAAGAGTTTTTGGTTCGGGAGTTTAGGGTTCTCTAGGTATAATATCATGTCATCTGCAAATAATGATAGCTTGATTTCTTCCTTGCCTATCTGGGTGCCCTTAATGTCCTTTTCTTCTCTGATTGCTATGGCGGAGTACCTCCAGTACTATATTGAATAAAAGAGGTGAGAGAGGGCAACCTTGTCGTGTTCCTGATCTTAAGGGAAGGCTTTCAATTTTTCCCCATTGAGAATGATACTCGCTGTGGGCTTTTGGTAGATGGCTTTGACTATCTTGAGGAAGCTTCCTTTAATTCCCATTTTCTGGAGGGTTTTAATCATGAATGGGTGCTGGATCTTGTCAAATGCTTTTTCTGCATCTATCGATAGGACCATATGGTTTTTATTTTTTCTCTTATTGATGTGATGTATTATGTTGATTGATTTGCGAATGTTGAACCATCCTTGCTTTCCCGGGATGAATCCTACTTGGTCATGATGTATGATCTTTTGATGAGTCTTTGGATTCTGTTTGCTAGTATTTTGTTGAAGATCTTAGCATCTGTGTTCATCAAGGAGATTGGTCTGTAATTTTCCTTCTTTGTATTGTCTCTCCCTGCTTTGGGTATCAGGGTGATATGCGCCTCGTAGAAGCTGTTTGGGAGTGTTTCTGTTTCTTCTATTTCCTGGAAGAGCTTGAACAGGACTGGCAGTAGGTCCTCCTTAAAGGTTTGGTAGAATTCGCCAGTGAACCCATCTGGACCTGGGCTTTTGTGTTTGGGCAGACTTTTTAATTACTGTTTCAATTTCCCGATGGTGATAGGCTTATTTACGTATTGGAGGTCTTCTTGTTTCAATCGTGGGAGGTTATAGGACCGGAATGTATCTTTCTTCTAGGTTCTCATGTTTCACGGCATACAGGTTCTCAAAATAACCTCTGATGATCTCTTGCATTTCTGTTTTTCTGTCACCATTTTCATTTCTGATTCTGTTTATTTGGGTTCTCTCTTTCCCTGTCCTTACAAGTCTTGCCAGTGGCTTGTCGATCTTGTTTAATTTTTCAAAGAACCAGCTCTTGGTTTCATTAATCTTTCGGATTGTTTTTTTGGTTTCCAGGTCGTTGATTTCCTCCCTAAGTTTCACTATTTCCTTCCTTCTGCCTGGGTTGGGCTTCCCTTGTTGGTCTTTTTTCTAATATTTTCAGCTGTGAGGTCAGGTTATTTATATGGGCCCTTTCTTCTTTTCTGATGAATGCTTGCAGAGCTATGAACTTTCCTCTTAACACAGCTTTTGCTGTTCTGATAGTTGGTATCTTCATTGTCATTTGTTTCTAAGAATCTTTTGATTTCCTGTTTGATTTCTTCCATGACCCATTTGTTGTTCAGCAGTGAGCTGTTTAGTTTCCAGGTGTTTGGTTTAGCTCCCTGCTTCTGTGTATGGTTCACTACTATTTTCAGTGCATCGTGATCTGAAAAGATAGTCGACACAATTTCAATCTTTTTTTATTTTGTTGAGGTATGCTTTGTGGCTCAGTATATGGTCTATCTTGGAGTATGTTCCATGTGCACTGGAAAAAAAAGTGTATTCAGCTTTTTTGGGATGAAAAGCCCTGTATATATCAACCAGCTCTCTTTCCTCTATTTCTTCCTTCAGGTCCAGTATTTCCCTGGTGAGTTTCAGCCTCGTCGATCTATCCATAGTCGATAAGGCAGTGTTGAAGTCTCCGACTATTATTGTGCTACTTTTAATGTCTTCTTTGAGGTCTATTAATAGTCATTTTAAGTATTTTGCTGGCCCCTCGTTTGGCACATATATGTTTAGCAGTGTGATTTCTTCCTGGTATACATACCCCTTAATTATTAAGAAATGGCCTTCATTGTCCCTTTTGACCTTTTTCAGCCTGAAATCTATATTGTCAGATACGAGTATGGCCACACCCGCCTTTTTGGAGGGTTGTTTGCGTGAAGAATGGTCTTCCAGCCTTTGACTTTGAGTCTGTGTTTGCTCTGGTTATTCAGATGTGTTTCTTGCAGGCAGCAGAATGTTGGATTCAGTTTTTTAATCCATTTTGCCACCCTGTGTCTCTTAATTGGTGCATTTAGACCGTTGACGTTGAGAGAGATTATTGTCATTGGATTTTGTGCCATCTTTCTGTTTAACCTTGTTGTGGTTTTGGGTTGTCTTATTTTACAATAGACCCTTCAATCCTTCTTTTAGAGTTGGTTTTGAGTCTATGAATTTCCTAAGTTGTTGTTTATCCATGAAGTTGTGTATCTTTCCTTTGCATCTGAAAGTAAGTCTAGCTGGGTAAAGAATTCTTGGTGAGGCCTGAAGTTCATTGAGTCTTTTCACAATATCCCACCATTGTTTTCGGGCTTGGAGTGTTTTATCTGAGAAGTCTGCTGTAAATCTCAGGGATGCTCCTTTGTATGTGATTTCCTTCTTTGATCTTGCTGCTTTCAGTATTCTATCTCTGTCTATCGTTTTTGTCATTTTAATAAGGATGTGTCTTGGAGTATTCTTATTGGGGTTTCTTTTAGCTGGTATCCTTCGGACCTCCTGTATCTGGGAGCATGCTTTCTTCAGTTCGGGAAACTTGTCAGCGATAATGGCTTTGACAGTTTCTTCTTCATCAGGGTTTTCTTCTTGCCCTTCTGGCACCCCAATGATGCGTATGTCGTTCCTTTTGGCTTCATCCCGATTTTCTCTAGTAGTCTGTTCGTTGATTGTGAGTCTTTTTTCCATCTTCTGGTGTTGTCTACAGAATCTCTGAACCTCGTCTTCGAGATCACTAATTCTTTCTTCTGTAGCTGTTACTCTGCTTTGGAGGCCTTCTCCTGTGTTTTTCAGTTCACTTACCTCATTTTTAATATCTGTCATTTCTGCTTGTACTTTGGTCTGAAATTTACTCAATTCTGCTCTCATTTCCTCCTGTACTTTACTGAGTTTGAATTCCATTGTTTCTTTTATTTCCTTGTACATCTTTAACAGTTGCTTACGAAATTCCTTTTCAGAGAGGTTATATAGCTCATCATTATTGCTGGACTCATTGGTATTAATAACTTCAATCATAGAACTTGAGGGACTTTTGCGCTGCTTTACCATAATGACTATCGTAGGTTGAAAATGAGTGTTCTGGGTGACTAGCCAGTAAAGTTAGTTGTGCCTGCATTACTTTACAGCTAGGGACGTATAGCAAAGAGTGTAGGGGGACAATGCTCAATGTTATGTCAGGTAGATAGAATATAATTTCACACGGACGCTAGCGCGTCCGGGAGGTTTTGAATTTTTGGGGTGTCTGTGGGTGGTTCCGGTGTCAGGGGGTCAGGGTGGAGGTCTTGCAGTGGGAGTTCCTGCGCAGATGGGTGGGGGGTCGATCCCCTCCTCAAAGCTGGAGCCTTTTCTCCTGGAACCCAGTGGTCAGGGGCTGCTGCCGCGTGAACGCACCTGGTGGGAGAGCGCGGATCGCTGGGCGGCTGGGATGGCGCGAGGGAGTTCCTGCCAGATGGGTGGGGTTGATCCCCTCCTCAAAGCTGGAGCCCTTTCCCGACCCAGGGTCAGGGCGCCGCCGCAGGCACCGGTGGGAAGCAAGAGCGGGAGATCTGCTGGGCATCGGGGCTGGATGGCGCCAGAGGGAGTTCCTGCCAGCAGAATGGGTGGAGGTCGATCCCCTCCTCAAAGCTGGAGCCTTTTCTCCTGGAACCCAGTGGTCAGGGGCTGCCGCAGGAACGCACCTGGTGGGAAGAGCGTGGAGATCTGCTCTTTCTGGACATTTTCACATAGTAAATATGTTTACCTCAGAGTCATGTTGATATCTTGTTCTGTCTAGTGACAATTGCCATTGGAGAAAACTGAGGGAAATATGCAGTTAGTGTTCACAAAGTCTCACTTTATTTTTCAGTAATTACTATATCTTTTCAAAGTGAATCTGAATGAAGTCTAATTCAATGATGTCATCTTTATTTATTTATTTACTTATTTATTTACTAAGCCAAAGAAACTAATTTTTATTAGTTTCTTTATAATTTAATTTTTATTAGTTTCTTTATACCATAAAACTGTGTATAAAAGGTTACAAACTAAGAGATGTTCCTAAGCTGCAAAACTCTTAATCATTTAGAAAATAGTCACAGGAAGTGAATAAAATACTTAAATTGCTATTAGTTTGTTTTAAAATCAATGCATAATATTCTTCATATAAAATCAAAAGGTTACATTAAAAGAAAGGTTGGAGTAATAATACTGCAGGTATGGCACTTGCTTTGCATGCAGCCAACCTAGGTTGGATTCCTGGCACTACATGTGGTCCCCAGAGCCTACCAGAAGTGATCCCTGAATGCAGAGGAAGGAGTAGGCACTTTGCACAGCCAGATATGGCCCCTAAACCAAAACAGAAAAACTGTCTGTACATTTATTCCTATATTTTCAACATTAGTAATTTTCAAGTGGCCTGAAAGAATTCAAGTAGATGATAAATGTCTGTGTATTTAATATGCCATTGAGCCTTGTTCGATGTGGATGTTTAAATGCTTTACTTATCTTCTATTAACAGAGAAAAATTTTAGTAGTTGGTGTGGGAGGATTAGTCACACCTGCTACTAAAATAGTCTATGTAAGGATGCATTAAAAAACTCTCAAAATTCAGTAATAACTGCGCAAGAAAATGCAATTCTATATAATGAAAAAGGAGAAGAGAAAACAGATGGACATTTCCCAAAGAATTTATTTAAGAAAAAATAACCAAATTTAAAAAATCTTAAAAAAAGAAACCACACACAGATGGTTTTTATAGTAGTCATCATTTAAAATTTTAATTAGGAACAATACTGAGTGTTCATAAGATGATGGACTGTATCATAGCATGAACAGGACTATTTATACTTTTGTTCTCCACAGGCTTTTGGGAAAAGAATGTGGATAACTTCTTATATGACTTCTCAATTATACTTCCTGGACTCTACCCCAAGGTCCCAAGAACTCTGTTCAGAAAATGCTTTTGTAGTCCAGTGTTCATTAAAGAATTATTCACAACAGTTAAAATCTGCAAACCCATGTCCAAGAACCTCTTATTTTGTTTTGGGACCACAAATAGTGTGCATAGTGGCCAGTTTGGGGACCATATGGTGCTGAGGGTAGAACCAGGTACACCTCGAATACAAGGCATGTTCTCCAGCCCCATGTCTATATTTTTAGAAATTAGCATAATAATGTTTCCTTATTATTAAAACGTGATCACTTGATCACTTGATCACTTGTCATCCGGTTTGCTCGAACGGGAGCCAGCAACATTTCCATTTGACCCTATCACATGTCAGTGTAGCCCAATGGCATCTGCTTGCTTCAGGAATATGAAGAGCCTCAAACCATTCGTTCAAGGTCTTGAATGAACAGGTTCATAAAATAAGTTAATAAACAGGTTAATAAGTTAATAAATAATAAGTTAATAAACAGGTTCATAAAATAAGCTAATGACGTAATTTTAATGTTTAGATATAGCACAAGGGTACAGTGGACTTGCCTTGTAGGAGTCCTATCAGTTTCCATTTCTGGCACTGCATGTTGTTTCCTAAGCCAGACCAGGAGCGATACCTGTGTACAGTGCCAGGAACTAACAAAAGGCAAAGAAGAAAATATTCTTGAAAGTCATGATCAATCTGGAACAGAGAAGCTATTCTAAAGCTGGAAGAAAAGACATTGGTTTAAAACCGAAAACAGGAAGAAAAATCTGAAACTCAGAAACATCTCTCCTCTACACCCTGATCTAGAGCTTTCTCAAACTTCGTGCTGCATTCATTTGACAAAATTGCGTATCACTTTCCACACCTCACAAAAAAGACTTAAAAGATTAAAGAGTAGAATTTTTTATAAAATGTTGAATATTTACAATGTAGGAACACTAAGATGAATTGACCTAATTTAAGAGTACTCTAATGAGAACAAATCATATGATAACAATAAGATGGCATTAAGAGAACAATAATAAAATTCAGTTTATAGAACAAAAGTTTCATAATTCTAGGCAAACTGAATTAGAATCAGAACTTCTAACAGAACTCCTTTACACATTAATAAATAAAATAAAAGCCAGACTTAGGCCAAGGAAATAATAAATACATGTATGCATATGTAAATGCATGTATATACTATATAAGTTTATATATTTACACACATATGTATATATACATATATACATATGTGTGTACATGTATAAAGTATATACATATATACATATGTGTATACATGTATAAATATATATATATAAATAGCTAACAGACAACTTCTCCAACTCGATTTTTTTTTCTGCTTGAGTTTTGTTAACATTGTTTCTATCTGCTTAGTTGGAAAAAACAATTACTGCTGAACTTTTCAAAGTTTTCAACTTTGAAAACTTTTCAAAGTTTTTTTAATAATTATGATATTCATCATTGTCAAAATAAAGACTATATAGGTCTTAAAAATTAAGTACATTCATAAATTCTCAATTTAAGTCTTAAAAGGTTATTAAGTTACTTAGTAAAAGTTATTCTTATCTCTAGAGAAGTGAACAAAAAAAATGTGGTTAGTCATTCTGAACTTAAGGGAAATATATGCCTTTGAATAATGTGGACAGTTAGCAATTTTTTAATATGTACTGCAATGAGGATCACTATTATTTTCATGAATAGACATAACAAGCAGTACTAAAGAAATATTTGGCATTGGAAAACTGTAGAGAAAAGTATAAGAGTGAAACTAATAGCATATTAAGTCAAAGCATTCAAAATATTAATCCAAGAATTTTTCCTTTAAAAGTTGGAGGATTAAATTAATTCTTAACATTGGCATGGTTGCTGAAAAATTGAAATTTAAATGTAGGAACTTAAAATAGCATTTTTAGAATGAATGTCATTCTTCCTTTAGATTTTCTATTTCAATTATAAACTTGTTTAATTAAAGTGGAATTATTGCTCAGATAGTTTCCAAGTTTTTAAATTTTCCACCTAATCTTATTGTGGTCACCTGGAAAATAATTATTATGATAGTAAAAAAATGTAACCTTTTAAGCCAGAATTCTATGGTATGGAATAAAATTGACTAAACTTTAGAGAACTAAACAGTTGACATAAAACCTCTTTTCTCTGCTATCCATGTGGGAAGGCTATTTAGTTAGTGTCAGTTCTCAGTAACCTGGAAATAGCATTATACCTCAATGTTAACTATTTTGTTTGACTAGTTCATTTTCAATTCGGCAGGTCAAGTGTCTAGTTCTGTCTCTACCCTCATCTGCAGTAACCCTGAACATATTTATGTGTCATTATTACTTAACATTTCCAACAACTTCCTTAGTACCATGATGAGTGTTGATGGATTTTTAATCCTAATGATACCAACTTTTCCATACTTCAAGAAATCAAAATTATACATCTAACATTCTTCCCATGGCAGATTTTTCATTTAGCTAAAACAAGCAGTGTGATCATTTCCCAATAGACTTCCACTTCAAAAAATACAGTATTTTTATGAGAAAATCTAAGAATTGAAAATCCTGTACCTTGAGCTCAGCCTAATTTTTTGGGGAGAGGTCACACCCAGCAATGTTCAGTAGTTATTTCTGGCTCTGCACCCAGGAATTACTCCTTCTGGTGTTCAGGGGACCATATGGGATGCCAGGGATCTAAACCAGGTTTGCAAACACCCTAACCACTCTATAATCACTCCGGTCTAACCTAGCCTAATTTACATGTCTTTCTTTAGTTTTTTTTTTAATCACTGTATCACTGTCTTCCTGTTCATCGATTTGCTCGAGTGGGCACCAATAACATCTCCATATGTCCTGTTTCATGCTAGTAGAGCCCAAGGGCACATGCTTGCTCCAAGAACATAAAGAGCCTCAAATCATTCCATCAGGTCAAGGGAATGAGGTCTATAATTATTAATGGCATCTCAAATATGACACGGGTAGCTTGCCAGGCTCTGCTGTGTGGGTAGCATACTCTTGTAGTCATCTCCAGATCCAGCATTTATTGATGAACTGCGCGGCCACTTGCGGACATATGGAGATGGACTGTAATAAGCTGGTCTGCTGGGTGAAGTTCTGACGAGAGGGAAGTCCGGATGTGGATAACGGAGGCCCTCATGGAGTGGGGGTCGTCTGGCTTGTTGCGAGGCTCTGCTGGGGTGGCGGTCCACGGCTAGAACCCGCCGCCCCCCTCCGGGAGCCTCGTGAGAGGCTGGGCACAGGGAGAGCCAGTAGCAGCTCTGCCCCCATGTCTGTGAGTCTCTGGATCAGCATACCAGGGCCGGATTTAAAAAAAAGACTGCTGCAGGGTGGATCTCGATGAGCTGGGCTGAGATAGGCTGGTCTGCTGGGTGAAATTCTGACGAGAGGGAAGTCCGGATATGGAAAATGGAGACCCTCATGGAGTGGGGGGGGTCATCTGGCTTGTTGCAAGGCTCTGCTGGGGTGACGGGCCAGGGCTAGAACCCGCCATCCCTTCCGGGCACCTCGTGAGCGGCTGGGCACAGGGAGAGCCAGTAGTAGCTCTGCCCCATGTCTGTGAGTCTCTGGATCAGCATACCAGGGCCGGATTTAAAAAAAGACTGCTGTAGGGTGGATCTCGATGAGCTGGGCTATGATAGGCTGGTCTGCTGGGTGGAGTTCTGACGAAGTTTTTTTTTAATATATTTTATTATACCACCATGAGATAAACAATTACAAAAATGTTCATGTTTGGGTTTCAGCCATACAGTGTTCCAGCACCTATCCCTCCACCAGTGCCCATTTCCTACCACCAATGTCCCCGATTCCCTCTCCCCTCCCTAGCCTGCCTCCATGTCAGGCTTTTTATCTCTTTTTCTCTCTCTCTCTCTCTCTCTTTCTCTCTTCCTTCTCTTACATTGTGGATTGTAATATATATATATATATATATATATATATATATATATATATACTTAGAATTTATCATGTGTATCTTTCTTTCTTTAAATACATTATTTGCAACACCAAAATATGAACTTCTTTTAATACATACTTTGCAAGACCAAAATATTACAGCAATAAATCGTTGTTAGATAAACATAAAATTTTGTGGGGGGTGAGATGATGAGGGAAGTTTGTACCACACCCAGCAGTGCTCAGGGCCTGTGTCCTGATCACTCCTGGTGAGGTCTGGGGATCATACGGGATACCTGGGATCAAATTCATACTGGCCCTACTTGTTGTACTGTTGCTCCTGACTCTAAAATAATCATTAAACTATAATATACTATTTTTTTCTTTCACTGTAATTGCAACAACTAAGGATCAGACACAGGCCTATTTGAAAATTGTTTTTCAGTTGGTATGGTGCCTCACTTTGGGCATAGGTTGTTGTGCTTACACACACTCCCATCATGCTTACTCTCACTTTAATGTTTGCACACATGCTCACTGTGAGCCACTATGGTGCTCACATATGCAGACACCAAGGATCATACCTCTTGGCCATGGTGCCTGCATGTCTCGGTGGTGCTTGCTTATTCCTGGTGCTCAAAGCATTGGCTACAACATGGATAGAAATCACCAGTGGCTCCTGGGAAACAGGGCAAAAGCTCAGTTTTAGTATGCTCAGTGCATGTGGCTGACCTGGGGATTGATGTTTACAAGGTAAGTGCTCTCAGTCCTGCAAGTTCTCTATTATTTGCTTGTATTTGAAACCTAAGATACTTAAATTTACTCTATCCTCTATTACACCTCATAATACTTTTATATCATTATAATGTCCTAACACTTTTAGAACAATGTAAGTACCTATGTGATCTCTCTTCTTTCATATTTTATCCCAACTAACAATAATATAATTATAAATCTTTAGGAGGGGATGAAGTCTTCCCAATATTTGGGAAGACTCAAGCAGCATCTGCCACACCAAGTAATAACCCAATCTGTTTGGTAGAAAACTAGGTGATGTCAAAGTCTCTCAAGCATCCTACTATGTCTTCAGTATCTATAACATCATAGATTCGGTATCTTCAGCATCTTCAGTAACTAGAGAGGGTTTCCTTCATATAAGCCTTCTTGTTCCTTTTGGCTACTGGGTTCTAATGTCTTTAAACCAAACAGAAATTGGCATGCCTCTTCTGTATTACAAATCCTTAAATATTTTAAATTTTTCTAAAGGTTTTTACCTCTGGAAGATAATGATTTCTTATTCAATATCATCAGTGTTGAAAGTTCTTGACACATAATAAAAATCATCAAATATTTCTTAGACAAATGACTGCTTCATCTGAGGTGGTCTAGATCTAGTAGAGTAGGAATACATTTATGTTTCTGTTTTGTTAGTGTGAGTTTGGGTCATCTGATTATTATGAGACCAGCTTTAGTTAAACTGTACTCCAGGCAATAGAGATTTTTTTCAAATAAAAACGGAATTTTCAGAGTATTAGCATGATTCCCTGCACTATCTGACAATTACAGTTTATAACCATGTTTTCTACTGCTTCACCAAAATCCTGATTAAAATTTTGAAATGCCCAATTTAGAACCATGAGACAATAGGTATCTGTTTCTCAATAATACTTTTCATAAATCTTCATGACCTTTTTTTTTTCTTAAATATTTTAAAATTGTGCCCCCTTATATATTATGAAGAAATATTAGTTTTTCTTCTCAAAACTCAGAAATACAATTCATATAAAAATGGCATTAGCTATACAAGGTTAAAGATTGGTGAATTAGTGACTTCTAGTGCCCCTAGCATTTAAAATAACTCTAACTAGCATTTAAGACTCTACTTCATAATTTTCTAGATTGTAATTAGTTTATAATTACTGTGATTCAAATATTGAATCACAGGGATCTTAACCCATCTTAATATTTTTGCTTTATACACTCCATAGTTTTTCATTGTAAGAGAGATGTGCTGATGGACATAATTAACTGTTTCTTACACTGTAGGTTCATTTCTACAGACCTAACTTTCTTGATGGCTTTCAATGTTTTTAGTAAGTGACCCTCCTCCTGTTACTTTATATGTGTTACTCATCTCCCCACTAAGGCAAGGTATGGTTACTTTTTGTTTCAAAAAATCTACTTTGCTACAGCACAATTAAACTGGATTCTATTTTACTTTGTTTTCTCTCATCATTGACTTAATTGAGTCTTATAATCTTCTTACAATCAAAATGAAATGTAAAAGTGTAATGTTTGATTCACTCTCAGTAGAATCTTGTCAGTATCCTCATCTCCACTATTTCTTCAGTTTTATATTCTCAATTCCTTCACCTTCACTAAAATTTTATTGTGTTGGAGGTTTAAATGTGTGAAAAAAATAAAGGAAAATTACAAATATTGGAAAATTACAATTCCTGAGTGCAGAGCCAGGAGTAACCTCCTGAGTACTGCCGGGTGTGACCCAAAATGTAAAATAAAATACACTTGTGGAGGCCAGAGCAATAATACAGTGGATAGGGCATTTGCCTTGCATGCGGCCAACCTAGGTTTGATCCCCAGCATCCCATCTGGTCCCCTGAGCACCTCCAGGAGTAACCGCTGACCATCAAAAAAAAAAAATACACTTGTGTTAGAAAAAATACATTTTTATAAAGTCATGAATTTATGAGCTCTTAGACATTCTATCTGCTTTGTGGCTCACTTCAGAATGTTAATGTGAGGGAATCAGGCACCTCTTCCTGAATTAACTTTCAATACATTTTTTCATTCATATATACAAATAATATGTATTATATGTATAATATAAGGGCAGAGACTGGCAAGCTACCAAGTTTTATTTGATATGCCAAAAACCAGTAGCAATTATGGACCTCAGTCCCATGACCTGATGGAATGCTTTGAGGCTCTTCCTGTCCCTGGAGCAAGCAGATGCCCTTGGGCTACACTTGCGTTTGCAACAGGACATATGGAAATGTTACTGGTGCCCGCTCGAGCAATTCGATGATCAACGGGGAGACAAGTGATACATGTGACAAGTGATACAAGTATTAAAAGATAATGTCCAAAATAAGAAACAATAAAGAAAGAAAACAGTTGAGAAAAATTACTACCTATAGGAGAAAAGTTAGCAAAAAATAAAATAAACCAGTTAGATAAGATATAGGAATTTTAAAACAAGAAAATAGCTCCTTTGCAAGGAAATACTCAATAAATTTAAGGAACTCTGCATATTAATATTTTAGCATTTGTAATAAAAAAGACTAAAATTTCAATAATACGTTTAGAAGAAAAGGTTACAGATTATATGTAAATATTATATCAAAGAAATAATAATATGAATAGCAAGAGAAAAAGAAAAATATGAGGATCTTTCTAGAAGGTTCAAATAAGTTACAGTAATTAAAAATTGCTATAGAAGAAAGAGTAAAATTTTAGAGAATTCACTACTACCGCTTATTTATTCAAATGTTCTAGGTCCAGAGAGAGAGTAGAGCAGCTAAGGCATTTGCCTTGCATCTGTCAAGCAGGATTCAACCCCAGCACCCCATACATGCCCTAGATAGAACAAGGAATGAACCCTGAGTACAGAGACAGGAGTAAACCCTGAGCAGCAGCCGTGCCCTCCAAACAAAACATGTTCTAGATATCTGGTTAGTGCTTAAGGTCCAGATCTAAAGTTTCCACCCGTCTTTATTCTCAAGGAAACAAACCTTTAGCAAAGTACATCAATATGGAATTTTTGAAAAAAACTGGGATAAACAGAAGCTTCTAAACGAATCCAGGGGGATAATGAGCCAAGGGATATGGCTCAGGGATAAAATGTCTGCCTTGCTTGAGTGAAACCATGCTTTGATACCAGTCACTGATAATACCACATCATCTAGTGCTATACCTGGCACTTTTACTGTGATGCCAGCACCACAAGAAGTGTGTGACCACCGCGAGAGCCACAGCCAGTGTGCTGTGCAGTACTGCAACCACATGCACTGTCTCTTAGGCAAAACCTCCAGCACCGAGACTAAGTATGCAAGCGCTGCAACCAAGTGCACATGCAACCCCAAAGAAGACCACAAGCAAGTGTAAACACAGGAACTGTAAGAACCAAGGAAGGAAGAGGGAAATTAAATTGTAAAAGGTTCCAGAGAAAGAAAATCATATGCAAAAGACCAAAAATTAAAATTAGAGCACCTTTCTACAACACTGAAAATTATTCTAAAAGAAAGTATTTCTAACCTAGAATTCTATTATTAGAATTAAATTGTCTTAACTTAGCAATTAAGGCTGTCTGGAGAATAAAGTTATTTTAATGTGTACCAAATTATATGTTACATGTAAGTACTCATGTTTAGAAAGAGTCTGAGAACTGCACAGGAAATTCACCAATTGCTAAAATTCTTCATCAGAATAGCTATTTAGGAAACAGGAAATTGTTAAAGCATGTATCTGCAATACAAATTCACATCTATATGGTGGTATTTTGTTTCATATCTCAAAGTCTTTGAATATAAAGAGAATTAATAGTACCTTTCTGTTTGTTTTTCTTTTTCTATTTATCTTACTGATAATGCTTTTTATACAGGAAATATACTTAAATTAAACAAACTCATAAAATACATGTTATCTTTGAAGCTCAAAATTTGTATTAAAACTTACAAGTGTTCACCAAGCTGTTGTCATGAATCTTACTAAACGGACCCCCAAAACTTCAGAAGATTCACTTCAGTGTCTCCCAAACACTATCTAGCCAAAGAAGGAAACTCCAGAACAGATGAGTAAGATAGAAAGTATAGAAATTCTTTAGACTTCTTATATTGTTTTTTAGAAAATTCACAATATAATAAAATACTTAATTCTCCACCAAATCCCATGAGTTCCCTTTTATTAAAATACTATCTGATAAAAAATAACACTAAGGCCCATGAGAACAATAATATGTTTCTATATCTCCCCACTTTTTAGTATGTTACTAGAACTTTGAACAGTGTCTGACAGATTGATGTTCAATTAACACATAAATACAAAGGATCAAATGATATAAAAAATGGCAGGCAAGACCCAGGAGAACGAGATGATGCGAGGAAGATTCCTGGATGACAGTTATACACATACAGGGGCAATCTGTTCAGATTTTAATAGGTGACATGATTCTGAAAGATATTTTGCATATTTTCTCATAAAATATTTATGAAAATATAAGTCTATAGAGATTAATATATAAACTTAATTTCTTGAGAGGTGACATTGGCAGTGTGTAATAGGAAAAATTTAGGGTAGAATTATAGATACACACTTAGCATTTACTTCAGGAGAAAAAGAAAAGATAGAGAGAAATATAAAGAGAAAAAAATGATGCAAGTTCTATTTCCTATAGTTGGAAATAAAAATGTCATGTCCTTATATTTATGTAAAATAAAAATATAAAGTTCTTATTTCCAGTAGTTGGAAGTAAAAATGCAAAACGAAAAATAAGCAATGATTCTTAGTTGAAGACTCATCTCAAAACACTGATTTAATTTTCTAAACAATCAGCTGAAAGAAGGAAATAGAAGCAAATGCTGCTGAAAAAGAAGCGCAGTGAGAAGCTATTTTCAAAAGAAGCCTGTAAAATTGACATTTTTAACATGATAATATATAAGTGATAACAGTAAAAACTGTTAGTTTCACTTTTATGGACTAAAGAAGATTGATAGATAACTGCTCTCATCAGGTGTGTAAGTCCTTATCCTTCACCCCACCCCAGAGAAGTATCTGCATCCTCTTTCTTTTGGAACCAACCCCACACTTATGCTTTTCCTTCGGAAGTTAACAAAGGGCAAAGTCTCATGATTATTTGACTAGAAATAGAGGGGCTAGCATTTTTTAATACTGAATTTATTTTATGATTTGTAATGGGACTATACTACTCTGACTCAAAATCTGCATTTAAATTTGAAATGCAGCATATGATATTTTAATAATTCACTTTTTCCCTAAATAAATACTCAAACAGAATTTTTTAAGAATTAATTTCCCATGTAATTTGTATGTTTTCAATATGCCATTCCATTGACAATTGTTTTAAACTTTTTTTTAACAAAGCATTCTCACTGGATTGCATCCTGAATTATTTTGATATGCAAGCTTGGAGAAATATGAAGCAGAAATGAAAATATAGCACTATATCTAAGTCATTACAATACATAACATGTTGTACATTCTGGGGTATAAGATCTAAGCATCTCTGTCCATATGCTTTTTACTCAATCAACCTGATTGCAATGATCATTCACATCTTTTTAACATATGGTCCTTATATTGACCTCAGTGCCTGATTTGGGGGAGACTTGTCTTGTGATTTTTAGCAGCTTGATTGTTGTTACTTCAGTTCTTTTAGTCTGAAAACCATCTTCTAACTGGATTTGTATCTGAAAAGTTATCAACTAAATAAATATCCTAACTCCATCCTAATCTTGGCTTCAATTATGTGCAGTCTTTAACTCTTTCACTTTATATTCTCTCTTTATAGCTACTTTACTCACGACACTATCATTATTCACTCTCAGTATCTTTACTGATTCTTTTCCCTTATTTGAAAAAAATGTTTTAACAAAATTTTTCTAATTCTAAATGATCTGACTTCTCTCCATGACTCTAAATTACACCTATATTTTACTTCCCCATTCTCGAGCTTACGGTCAAGGACTTCTCTTGACTTCTAGGTGAGATTTTGACTATCTTACTTGATCCACATTTATAACTCATCATTTTCCCCAATTTTCCCCCTTTTCTACATATTTTACTAAAGCAGATATTCTCAGAAACCATAGTAATACTACTAAGCTCTCCTCATCTTACACCCGCTATCCATAGAGTGTCTGCTTCCTAAAAAATTTACTAGTCTTTTCTCTGCATTCACTCCTTTATATTTTTATGAACATATTTTAAAATTCTTTTCTTGAGAGAAAATCAAAAATGCTATACAGGTCTCATGAGTTATGGGATGCAATTTATTTATTTAAATTTGTGTGAATGTGCCCAAGCAGTGCTAAATGGCACGAGGTTCTATCCCAGTGACACTTCAGTCTGTTTTGGAGTCAAAGATTTAGTGCATGGGCCTGGTAACTCTGAGCTACTTGAGGGGCACGGGCTCATACCTACTGCTACTGGAGGAACCCTATAGTGACTGGGTTCATACCCTAGGTCTTCTCAAAAGCAAGGGCTCCCAGTTTTGATTCTCCTTCCTGAAACCAATATATATAATATTGTTAGGCTTTAGTCCTGGCAAATGGATCTAACAGCAGTATCCAAATAATAGGATAAATTATTGATATATTTTAAATGAATTTTGCACACGCTTCATGACATTATTGCTAGCTCTATTCTTGAGGCACTAGAACAGCAATAATCTTTATGATATAATAAGAACAGAAATAAGTAAAAATAGAAAGTTAAGTTTGAGATATAAATTCAATTCTATATTCTAGCTTTGTAGGATATTTGATTTATATCCCTTTATCAAGCTTTTATGGATGTGACTAAGATTTTATTTACCTTAACTATGACATTAATGTCATAGTTAATCCGAACTACCAGATACATTAATATATATATATATATATTTATTTGTGTGTATGTATATATATATACCTATATTATATATATTATATATACCTATATATATATATATATAATTGTATCACTGTCACTGTCTTCCCATTGTTCATTGATTTGCTAGAGTGGGCACTAGTAACATCTCCATTAGTCCTGTCACAAGCATGTGCAACCCAGGGGCATCTACTTGCTACAGGGACAGGAGGAGCCCGAAACAATTCTTCAGGTTATGGAACTGAGGTCCATAATAGTTACTAGTCTTTGGCATAAAAAGTAAATAAAACACGGTAGCTTGCCAGGCTTTACCGTGTAGGTGGTATAGTCTCAGTAGAAGGCTCTCAACCCGAGCATTTACTGATGAAACTTAAAGGGGGAAGATCAGGTTTTATCTTGGATGGAGCTCTGAGGAACTAGGGAGTCTGGATGTTGAGAATGACTAACTGCATGATGTGTGGTTTGTTCTGGCTTCTTGCCAAGCTTACTGGTATCAGTTAAAACATGTCTATAACTGTTTACTATGTATAAATGTGAAAGAAATTGGGAAGAACCTTATGCAAAATTCGGTATCCCATAAAAAATTATCAAGCGGCCCATGCGCCCAGGGACATGTGGGTCTGGCATGGGTGGGTCTCTCTCTTCTGAGGCAACTGGCATGGAGGTGGAGGAAAGGGCAGGGCCCAAAACTCCACTCCAAGTCCGGCCAGCATGGTCTCTCCCCGCTTATGAGAGCAAACCCTTGGAGCAATGTTGGACTCGGCCAGGGATGGCGGCGAGCCCCCTTACCGGGAGGTCAGCTCCATGGGTTGCTTCCCACATGGGGCCGGCCAAGCAGCGCAGCTCTGGGTCTGAAGTGGATGGGTCTGGATCTCTTCCGGGGTAGCAAATTAGCTGAGTCTGCCCTGGGTGGGTCTCTCTCTTCCGGGGCAACTGGTATGGGAGGGGGAGGAAAGGGCAGGGCCAAAAACTCCACTCCGAGTCCGGCCAGCATGGTCTCCCCTGCTCATGAGAGCAAACCCTTGGAGCAATGTTGGACTCGGCCAGGGATGGCCGAGCCCCTTACCGGAGGTCAGCTCCATGGGTTGCTT